>CM046860.1:28850181-29200346 GCA_025617745.1 Heliocidaris erythrogramma
GGGAAGTTGATCGTGGGTTCGAAAATGACTTCCACATTGACATTGTAGTCGAAGCTGTAGTACTTTCTGATCAGGTTTCCACTGAGTCCGATGAAGAAACATAAAGCGACGACGAAAAGGAACGACCATATGAGGCGCCTCGACGTCGAGGTGGCGCGGACGGCGTTCGGGATGCCGTGGGCGCCGGTATTCTCGAGCATCGGTTTAATTACGGCGTACGCCCCGTTCTCGTGACCGGCGTCCATAGCTGATGTTGTCGCTGTCGTGTCTCGCGCAGAAGTCACAGTTGGTCGCTCATTATTATTAGCCATCATCTATCGAATTTCGCCGTGTCGTTCCAAATGTCCGTTTAATCGTGAACTTTTTGTTGATCACAGTCTCTCTCTCTCTCTCTTGTTCATTTCACCTGCATTCAATTGAGAGTGTAGTGAAAAAATGGGAGAGCATAATTGGATTGAAAGTGGAGTAAATTACCCATTTAGACAACTACTTTTAGAATCAAGAGCAGTGGCTTACCCAGGATTTTTTTTATAGGGGGAGGGGGGGGGGGGGGGTTACTCCAAAAATCTCTGACAAGCAAAAAAAAAGTTATCAGCAATGCTAAAGGGGGTAGTTTGAACACCCAAAACATCCCCCCCCCCCCCCTCCACCTCGGTACGCGCATGATCAAGAGCACACATTATTCTAGGCGTATTACAAAAATATAAACAATTTACATCACGGGCAAACAAGATATTACAGAATTGACGAAAATTTGGTCGAACACAAAATTACCCTCATGTTGGGTAATTTTTACCTAACATTGTTACAGTGTGGGATTATCGACTGCCGTCTAGAACAGTCTCATTGTACACCGTTTGGACGGCTTCCTTATATTTTTTACACGATAGCATTCAGGGGCGGATCCAGGGTCGACAGAAAGGAGGAGGGGGGCAAAGTTTTCTTATGGAATATGTTTTCGACTTTGAGGATCCTGTCACTGATCTTCTCTGGTTTCTCGGAGGTTGGGGGAGCAAATATGAAATTTCCCGGCCTTATTTTTTGGGGTCCTCCTACAATATGATTTGAGGACTATTTCCCGGCAATTTAAGATAATTTATGTTTGAAATTATGGAATATCTTATTTTAACTTGACAGTCTATTCGTCTAGTATTAACGGGAGATTTGAGTTGATCTATTCGTCAACCCTCTGTCTCCGCCTGTTAACTAATTTACTCTGGACTGTTCAGGGAAATCTTAGTTACATTTCCCTTGCCTATCGTTCGAATCTGAGTCACGTCTTTCGGATGATAACGTCTAAGTACGGTCCCAAGACGTAAATACTGAGATATGATTGGTACACATCTGTAAAAACCCAAGAACATACACACAACACTACTAAAGATTCGCAGTCAGAACTACTTCGTGCGTGGTTACCCTTAGGCATATAGTTTTCTAAAGAAACATTTTCATCGTTAACTTTGGAATATGAAAGGATCCATTTATTGACCGATCTAAAGTATGGATTCAATAAGTCGAATAAAATTAATGGACATGATAATATATATAAAACGAGTCAGTAAGAGACTAAAATGTGTTGAGAACAAACCAGATATCACAAAATCAACGATTAATCATATGTGCTTGTACTTGGAATTGACATCATAGCACAAAAAAAGAACCAGCATACCTAAATAATTTTCGTTTAAAAAATAAACAATGTCAGGAAAGTGGATGATTTGTATTTTCATAAGGACGTATGGGTAATAATTCGTTTGCTAAACACTTATCGTCCTTTAAAGGTTCGCCAGTAGGTTTCCGCAATCTTTTTAACTTTTTTTAAATGTAAAACTATAACAATATATGACAATAACAATAAAAATAATGATAATAATAATAATAATAATAATAATAATAATAATAATAATAATAATAATAATAATAATAATAATAATAATAATAATAATAATAATAATAATAATAATAATAATAATAATAATAATAATAATAATAATAATAATAATTAGGGTTATATATTTGGTGTAATGGCAAATTCGAATGTGATGAAAGTGCGATCGTGTTGGTCATGGTGCGCCTGGTACATCGGGTTAGGGTTAGGGTTAGGGTTAAATTTACATCAAATTTACTTTTTTTGATGAGATTTAAATTTATATAAAAAGGGGCAGTATAATTCGGGGTTATCTGTCCGGCCGGATTAATATTTTTTTATCCTTTACTCAGTACACTGCTATCCTTTAGGAATTTCATTTTTTAAAGATTTTGAAGTAAACATGAATAGAACCAGTCCTGCCAATTATAAGTTCAGATACTGTTTCATCCGTGATTTACTCAGCATTTACTAAATCTGATGTTATACGATTCTGTGTATTGCCTTTAATAAAGAAAGTTAAACATGAATGCAATACACGTGCCATCGATCGATGTATTTCGTGATAACGCAAGCGAGAGCAATGTTTCTTGTTTTAGAAAGCAGTCACACTTACCCCAAAATCAATCCTACGCGTTCACGCGTACCGTAAACACGATAAGAACTACTTTCGAAAAATAAACTCAAGGGCAATTTCAAAGGCCTATTGTACTGCCCATAGAAATCAGGTTCGGATTATGTAATACACCATTGTAATGTTCGCACATTTCTAAAGGTGATAGACAGGGCTATTTAATTTGTCTTGAGTTTATTTTTCGAAAGTAGTTTTTATCGTGTTCGTAGTAGAAACGGAGTAATCATGTATATAATGCATCGTTGCATATTACATGAATACATGAATTATCGTTCATGGAAATATTATTTATGATGACGACAACTCAAGCTGTGCTTAAAATATTACTATATATATTTTCATATGACCATGACCATGAATATTAAAAGACTATAAATATAAGATGATATATATGTAAATAAATAAACATCAAATCAACTCAAATTCTACTACAAATCAAATTTTAAGGTAAGAAACTAAAAAGAAGGCTAATTATTTTGTACGGCAGCAGACTAGATTTTAGACTAGCTTTTTAGTCGTGGGTATAATGGTTAATAAAACAGTGTGAATTCTAGATATAGGAGAGAAGAGAGTGAGAAAGGGAAGAAGAGAGTGATAGAGAGAGGGGAAGAAAGAGAGAGAGAGAGAGAGAGAGAAGAGTGATAATGAGAGAGAAAAAATGGGAGAGGGAGAGAGAGAGAGATCGAAGGAGAGAAAGAAGACAGGGAGAGGGGCGGGAAGAAGAGAGTGAAACGGATGGAGAGGGGAGAGGGTGAGAGAGAGAGAAAAAAAAAGGATAACGAGAAAGAGAGAAAGAGAGAGAGAGAACGAAAGAATGGAATACAACAAATGAACCATGCACAAGATGACACCGTCATGACAGGCCCCTTTCTACACACTGTTACTGGTCATGTATACACATAACTTACTTTTTCCATCTGATGCTATAAATTTTTTAATTGATTCCTTCTCTCTTATTCCAAGTTTTTTTTTCTTTTCTGTACTAAACATCCCTGCATTCGGTACCTTGATACGCTTTCATTCGAGGACGTCACACAAGGATTTTGTTGACACAAGCACACTTTTCTGCAAACAATTTAATTTAATTACTGTTAAAAGCGATTTCACTCTAACTCTGCGAAATAATCATTATGAATTATGGGAAACAAGTGAGCATCAAATCAAACCAGATTATTAAAAAGTTCATTTTTCATGGATTTGATTTGGACTTTGAGGGTCTCATTTCTATTATGTGTAATAAAATAATGATGAACTTTTATGAGATAATAAGTGATAGATATTTTCTCTTTTACCAGTTCAATTTCAATGTCGGGAATAAAGGGCAAGAAAGCTGTTTTAGTCGATGTTCCATTTTCATATCAAATATCAGCAAAAAGCAAAACTTCTAATATTTCTGTCACTGGTAAGACTGAGCCTGCATCATTGAATGATTTCATCATTTTTATCAGAGCAATGCTATCATCCCATTCGAATTTGATGATTTGATGCAGGTTTTTTTTTCAAAGGCAGGTCTTGTATGAAATTTTTCTGTAATGTAGCATGGTAGGAAAAGAGGATAAAGCCAGTTTCCAAAGAGTCCCAAAAGTGACCCTCCTTAAAATAATGTCCGCGGTCAGCTCTCTGTCTTCCCCTACAAACCGACTCTTATCGGGTCCAGGTTCGAAAATGAGTCAAGTCTTTCGGATGGTGACGTTAAAGGTCGGTGTCAGACGTACTGAACGTAAATAATTATAATTTATCTGATTGATACACATCTGTAAAAACATTTAACCCCACTCTGAATGTCAGTTAGCACGAGGATCGGTTGCAGCATGCTGTGCACTGTGCCATTTAAAAAAAAAACTTATGCATATGGCTCATGATTCTGACAAGAATATGTGTGATATTCCAATAAAAACTAACCCCGTTCGTGATAACCAAGGAGTCCAGATAATAAGCGATTTCGTAATTAGGATTTGCGCATGAGCAGATAAAGGTCATTTGACATAAACTGGCATGTTCGTTTAAAATTCGCTGAGATAAGCATCGACTGTGATGTAATGATTATTCATATATTCATTTAATTATACTTTTTCATTAAATCCACAGAAAAGCAATAAAGTGTTCATTGATGGTTGGTATTTGACAGTCTGCCAAATGATAGCCAACTTGCAAACAATGCGCTTTCCCAAGTGATCATTGACGTGCTATTCTAGTCACCTGGTCTACGATGTCTTTCTTTCATAGAGTTTGAATTCTGTAGGTTGCTATGTTGGGCAAGCTTACGTATTATCTTTCTTTGAAAAGATGCCTATCCTAATGAAAAAAGGGAAAGGTCATTTGCGAAAAATTGCTCGTGGGCCAATTACGAAATCGCTTATTGTTGTGAAGCATATCCCTCAAGTTCTTATATTAAAAACTCAAGGCAGGTGTGATCAATATTAGAGTAAGCACCATCTATTGCCGTTTGAGCAATGAAGAGGCTGCTATAATTAATTTAATTTTCTCCAAGTTAATGCACTTTGTAGGGGTTAAACTTTTGCAAATGACTGTATAGTAAAAGCTCTATTAGTATTCTAGATGAATATACTAAGAGTTGAATAAATTTGGTAAATGGCTTATGGACTAATAGACAAACATGAATAGGAAAAATAATGCACATACTGAATGACGATGACTGAATCTCCATGTAATCACTTGGATGGAAAATTGTGTAGCAATAAATTTTTAATTGCCTTGTATTTTATGAAAGAAAAATTATATAGAAATAAATTATATATCTAAAAGGAAAAAAAATGATGGAATGCTTACCTGTATATACATGTACGTGCGTAGACTATATTCGCTATCCGTTCGTCTAAGGCTTTTCACTATGTATAAGTATATCTATTTTGTAAAGGGGTTGATCGATAATTTGTTCCCTTAGGTTTTCTTTTGTTGGCATGCTTCATAAGGCACCATGCAATCACTAGCACTTGAAGGGAGGGGGTGGCTCTCTTTCTTTCTCTGTTTGTTTCTCTATCTCTCTCTCTCTTTCTGCCCCTCTCTCTCTCTCTCTCGTCGTGTGCTAAAGAAACATTGCCCTGACAACGTGGACACAGATTCTTTACAATAGACTTCATGACTATACAGAGGGCAACCATGTAACATGTGGAGTAGGCCTACACATAGTACATTATATGATATAGAAAAGGGATACTGTACCAGCAACCATGATTATTAATAGACCAAGCTTTCAAAAAGAAAACGCATTTACATGTTCTTGGTTTACGCTGTTTGGGTTCACGGTTCACCATGCGTAGTCATGAGAAGGGCTGTTGGGTTGTAAGCTTTTGGCTTGATAAATAGGATGGCCCTTTTAAAAAAATTTATGCAACTCATGGCGAATTTTTGAAAGATCAGGGCCCCGTCTTGTAAATAACTGCGATTGATTCGAATCGATCACAACTTAAAATTGATCGCAACTGTGTACTTAAGAGATAGGAGTTGCGATTGATTTCAAGTAGCGATCGATTCGAATCAATTGCAACTCTTTATAAAACGGGGCCCTGAAAGATAACTATGTATGCTGATGTTCGATTTTTTTTTCAGTGAAACTACAGTATATGTACCACAGGGAGGAAGGCGATATTTTTTTCACACCTCAGTGGGGCTAAAACAAGGATGTATACTCTGAACGATATTGTTTTCATTTTACATAAAAGGGAAATGTAACCTCTGTTATAAGTGGATTTGACCGAAATCAGAAAAATAAGAAAAACGGGATGGTGAAAGTTTGAAAGCAATCGGACAAGTAATTAGAGAGTTATGAAAGTACGAAAATTTATGTAAATCTCAAATTGGCAAATTGGCCAGTCGTTTGTGACAAATTTCCGGTCAACTCGAGCTCCCGTTTGTCGTACACTAAAATGTCACTATTTTCCGTTTTTCTCATGAGCGCCTTAATTTTCCCTCCGTGCAGTACTCAAAAGATAAAAAACATATATAACATGTTTTTGAAAGATTTACATTTAAGTCATTTGCGTGTAGGAACAAATGGGAGAGTTAGTGTCTGCCTCTAACATCACAGTGAAGGTACCGATTTTGCCATGTATGTATAGTGATTACAATTTTCATAACTTTCATATTGCAGTCCGAAATTGTCCAAACTTTCATCAGTCTGCTTCTCTGGTTTTTCTGATTTCTTTCAGAGCAACTTCGTTGGATTTCCCTTTAACGATTTATTTATATTTAGCGAGAAGTGCAGACCCGTGACTCTATACGGGGGCATAATATTAGGTCTCTACTTTGTCTGTAAAATTCATAAAAAGACACATAAAGCACTAACAGTCGTATATATTTTGTATAGTCTTATTATTCATATACATGTATATATATATATATATATATATATTCTTCTATTATGCTACTTTATATGAATATACATAACTTCGAACAATTAGTTACAGTTCAGAACACTGTACATTTATAACATAATAAAAATGAATTTTCAATCGCTCACATTCTGTTAGACATGTATTTGGCTTCACTGGATAACAGACTTCTTTTCTGACCTATCAATTCATTAGCTACCAACATGTACCTTCTTTAATCGGAAAAAACATCAGCAAAGAAGTGATTGTGGTCAATATTGTAGTACATAATTTTAAAGATACTAAATAATATACTATCTCTCTCTTTAAAAAACAAGAGCCCCAGGGGGCACGACGCTCACCTGAGGTGGATCAATTCACATCTGGTGCAGGGGCCCCTATAAGGCCACCCAGAAAAATTTCATGAACAACTTTCATTCTTCATCTATAGAGGTATCTCATCTATAGAGGTTAATTCCATTAACGCACTTCCCTTAAATATTATATTGGATGATACTAATTTAGAAAATGTACCATTCATTAAATTCCTTGGTGTAACTGTTGACAAGCTTTCCTGGAAACACCACATAGATAGCATTTGTAAAACCATTTCACGAAATATTGGCATTATTAACAAATTAAAATATCACTTCCCGACGTCTTCTCTATTAATGCTTTACACCTCTTTGATTTTACCTTACCTGAATTATGGGATACTTGCCTGGGGCAACTCCCACCAAACCCTTTTAAACAGATTGTTGTTATTACAAAAAAGTCTCTTCGTATAATTAACAACTTTGCTATACGTTCTCACACAGACCCTTTATTCTTTGAGAATAAATTGTTGAAAGTTGTTGACCTTTACTTTTTTCACTTAGGGCAATTTATGTACAAATTTGAGAATAATACACTTCCTGGTGTATTTGATACTATGTTTCCTCTCAATCGATCAATTCATAATTACCCAACAAGACAATCTAACGAATTCCACTTACCACGTTTTAGAACACTTTTCGCAAAGAATACTTTTTTTGTATGACGGTCCTAGATTTTAGAACTATCTCAGCAATGAAATTAAAAATAGTCCGTCTTTAGATACTTTTAAAAGAAAATTAAAAACATTTCTACTTAAAAATTATAGAGGTCTTCACAGCTAATCTCGCTCACTCAACCGGCTTTACGATCTGTGTTACCTTATCTTTTCGGCAGTGTTTCGTCCTGTTTTCTACCTTTGTCGATTTTTCATATTTTTTATTGACTTCGTGGCAGTTCCTTCCTTTCAGCATCCTTGTTGTCTCCTTTTGTCCATGTTCTGTTTTTTTGTCCCTGTCCTGTCTCTGTCTTGCTTTTGCGTTTGTTCCTTGTTATTGTTCCTTATCTCTTTTGTTAATCTTCGTAGGCAAATTACAACTTTTTCCTTTTTACCCAGGGGGGGGGGGGGGGTCGGGTGGGGAGGGGGGTTCGCAATATACAAGCCTTGCTTTTTAGCGAATCCCCCTATTTCCACAGGTATAGTTTCCAGTCACTATTTTTTAAAGAGTACCTTTGCTAATTACTATTGAAAATCTATTTTTGTTCACTTTATTTTTATATACATATACATGTATTATATATAATACTGAATGTAAACCATGTCATGACTTCTATTGTCTGTTGGAAATGAATAAACAAGAATTTGAATTTGAATTTGAATTTGAATTTATCTCTAGACACAATACCAAGTCTGAGCTTCCTACCAAGTTCGGTTAAATTCCAATCATGGGTTTTGGAGAAGAAGCTGAAAATTTAAAAAGTTTATGGATGGCGGACAACTTGCCCCACCCCCCTCCAGTATATTACCCCCACATACCCCCTATAGGGCCACCCAGAAAAAAATCATGAACAACTTTCATTTTTCGTCTATAGAGGCATCTCCATACACAACACCAAGTCTGAGCTATTCCTGGTTCTGGAGAAGAAGATGTTTGAAATTTACATAGCTTTTACAATTGGGGGCCCTCCCCCTGGGCCCCCCTGGGGGCCACATGTACCATTTTAGCAACTTTGGATCCCCTACCCCTAAGGATGATTCCTACCAAGTTTGGTTGAATTCCGATCATGTGTTTTGGAGAAGATCAGAATGTACATTTTGCCTGGCAGCGCCCCCCCCCCCCTCCAGTATGTTACCACCACAGGGCCCCTATAGGGCCACTCAGAGAAATTTCATGAACAACATTCATTCTTCATCTATAGAGGTATCTCCATACACAATACCAAGTCTGAGCTTTGCCTGGTTCTGGAGAAGAATACGTTTGAAATTTACATAGCTTTTACAATTGGGGGCCTTCCCCCTGGCCCCCCCCCCCCCTGGGGGCCACATGTACCATTTTAGCAACTTTGGTTCCCCTACCCCTAAGGTTGATTCCTACCAAGTTTGGTTGAATTCCGATCATGTGTTTTGGAGAAGAAGATCAGAATGTACATTTTGCCTGGCAGCGCCCCCCCCCTCCAGTATGTTACCCCCACAGGGCCCCTATAGGGCCACTCAGAGAAATTTCATGAACAACATTCATTCTTCATCTATAGAGGTATCTCCATACACAATACCAAGTCTGAGCTATGCCTGGTTCTGGAGAAGAAGATGTTTGAAATTTACATAGCTTTTACAATTGGGGGCCCTCCCCCTGGGCCCCCTGGGGGCCACATGTACCATTTGGGTCCCCTACCCCTAAGGATGATTCCTACCAAGTTTGGTTGAATTCCGATCATGGGTTTTGGAGAAGAAGATGAAAATGTAAAAAGTTAACGGACGACGGACGACGCACGACGCACGACGGACGACGGACGACGGACAAATTTCCATCGCAATAGCTCACTCGAGCCTTAGGCTCAGGTGAGCTAAAAAAAAGGAAAGTGAATTTCCACTCTATTTTCACTTCCCCGGCTCGGAAGTCACGTCAGGGATAACGAGTGAATGTCGAGTGAAAATTAAGTGCTCTCTAAACAGGAAAGAATTAAATGTCACTGTATTTTCACTCCCGTATTGTTTGTTTATAAAGAGTACTTGAACCCTTGAAACTTGTTGTTTGTAAATGATTAATCTGATTGGAGTAAACGTCGGGCCGTCGTTACTCGCCATGGATAATAACGAAAGCAGTGAAAGTTTCCCCTTTTTCCAAATACTGAATACTGAATTTGTAGATTTGGTTTTAGATGTTGATAGTTCTCCGAGATGTTATTTAAAAGAAAACCTTTTTTACCCATGTAACACATAAATGACCTACCCGAGACCTGCCCGAGACAGGTTGCCAAAAAGCTGACACCAAATCTGTACCAATTTCAGATCCCTGTTACACACAATGCAAAACCTACCTCGAGGCGCCCCGACACTGCAAGAGCGATAAATAAAGAACATAATTGTGTTTAAAAGTACTATTGGTGATTAGATAAGCGCGTTTCCAAAACGCTTTACAGTGAATTTAACATTTAATGTACTTTCGAGTTGACAACCTTTTAGGAGCATTTACTATGGTCTAAGGAGTAACAATAAGCATACAGTATGTGCGAACTAATAGTATGAATGTCGCTATAGCACCATTGCCAGGGAGGGCGCCATTTTAAAAGCAAAACAAACCACATCTCACATAAAAAAATTGTGAAACAACAATTTGGTCAAATATGATCTTGAAATACGTGTGTCGCTGTCATTATCCACGTGGTTGTCTATATTATAGGTCATGGATGACATTCGAATTGCATAACACACGGTCACCGAAGCAGTTTTTCTACGTTACAATGTTTGTCCAACACTGAGTTTATATCTATTTACTGAATAACCTTTGACAAATATGTATATAGGCAGGGGCGTCGCTAGAGGGGGAGGGATGATAGGGGTGGGGGTATCGAATTTGAAAGATTGATATTCGGGCAAAAGGCGTCCTCTTCGGAAACGGGATGCAGCCCCGCCCCCCCCCCCCCCCCGACTTTTCAAAGTTCCGACATTCGGGCAACCACCACTTCATATTCGGGCAGCGAGGTACCAGAATATCTATTTGGGCAGCGAGGTTCCCAGATAATTATGTAACTTCTGTATGTCCTGTACATTTTCACTAAGAAAATGTACAAAAAAATTTCCTCGCTCGCTTCTCTCGCTCACAAAAATTTAGAAATTGTAAAGTTGATATTCGGGCAAAAGGCATCAGCCACCTCCTTGCAAAAATGGGCCCGTATGATCAAGATCTCTACATCTGCGATTTTCTTTTATTATTATTTGTCTGTGTGTGTGTGTGGGGGGGGGGGGGGTGGGAGATTAGGGTACAGCATTTTTGTCGGCAATTTTGGGTGTCACACCCCAAATTTTTGTCTTCAAATTTTGGTGTCACCCCCCCCCCCCATTCAAAATGTTTTAGCGACGCCCCTGTATGTAGATATACTACATTTTTTAATTGTACTTCGTTGATCAAACGTCAATAACACAAGTGACATAGCATTGCCTGTACATATTACACGTTGTTATTAATATTACCTAGAACAGCTGGATAATGAAACAGACCCTGCCGAAGACAAATAATCGGTACTTTATAATTGTGGGTTTTTTTTCATCCTTTTTATAATAATGTGCTATATTTAATATGTACATGTTTTTAAATGAGAATTGGAAATAAATGAAATGAAATGAAGTGAACACTATGTAATATTAAAACGAATATTTTCGGATTACCTGAAATAAACAATATAACTTTTTCAGTTCAATATAAAAGTGGTTAAAATGTGCTCAAATATATCTTAAACTTTAAAAAGACAAATGGTGAAGCTTCAGGCAAAAAATATATTGTTATGTTTTATGCTTTTTAGATCATTTCGCAAAAGTTCTTGAAAAGAAAATTTAATGTTTCAGCGACGTCCCTGTACGTAGGTATACTACATTTTTAAAATTGTACTTCGTTGATCAAACTGCAGTAACACAAGTGACATAGCATTGCCTGTAGTTATAAATAGTACACGTTGTTATTAATATTACCTAGAACAGCTGGATAATGAAACAGACCCTGCCGATGAAAAATAATCGGTACTTTATAATTGAAAGACAAGATTGTACTCTTAAGGTGGGTTTTCATGGGGGCACGCGAACGATTCGCAAAGGATGCGAATGTCGAAAAAATGGCAAAGTCCAATATTTCTTTAGGCTCCCAAAGTTCGCCAAACATGCGCTGGGATTCGGAAGCGTCGTCAGTTGTTCTCGGGGGTCGTTTTTAGTTCGGAGGAAATTTTAAGAAAGTTTGAAATTTCTCGCGAACGTTTCCAGCATCCCGGTTCGTCATTTGTTCGTGATTTGCTTTCGAAAATGTATGGAAAGCTTCGTCATATGCGCACGACCTACTCACGACGTGCATGATGCTCGCAAAATCTTCGTGAAACCCCATACAGATTCCGACAGTTTGGAGAATGTCTGGCGCATGTCTCGCTAAAGCAGCAAAGTTCATCCGATCATTTATCGTGTTGTTCGCATTTTAGTCGCGTGTTCTTCGTGTATGTGGACTGGCCATAGTTCGACAGCTCAACACACGACATTCGCACTTACGTTCTGAGAACTACGTACAAACTGCGCAAGAATGGTTTACGGCTCCAATTGTCGCGACACTCGGAGAAAAACTTCTGCGAATGTTGGACTTTTTTGACATTCGCATCCTTCGCGAATCGTTCGTGTGCCTCGTGAAAACCCACTTTATACATGATTGAGGAAGTTCTAGATAGAGAAATAACGTAAATCAATTTAAAGATGCATATTATAAGGGAAAATTACTGTCACAGTCATATTCTCATTATCCTTTTGTACTTCTATACATGTATCTGTATTTTTCTTTGTATTCTTGTGTTTTTGTTGTGTTTTTTCATCCTTTTTATAATAATGTGCTATATTTGATATGTACATGTTTTAAATGAGAATTGGAAATAAAAGAAATGAAATGAAATGAAATGAACACTATGTAATATTAAAAGAATACGAACTGAAAATATTTTCGGATTACCTGAAATAAACAATATAACTTTTTCAGTTCAATATTAAAAGTGGTTAAATTGTGCTCAAATAATTATATCTTAAAGGGATACGCCACCAGGCGGCCGTGGGGAAAGTCAGGATTGCGTAAGCCCCATTCACTCGTACACAAAGTTTGTGCATCGAACGCGTCCGTCGGACTGCTGGGATTATATTTCGGACTGCACGAAGCCGCCCGAATCTCGCACGAGAGCTCGAGCTCAGGCGGAGCGTGCATGTTGCGCGGCGACCAGTCTGTCCGGAGTTAGAGCCCCGCGGGGCAACGGCGTGATCAGGTAACGATCACGGTGCCCTCTCGCGGAATAAAAACGTCCACAATCTGCGGTTGAGTATCCCTTTAAATTTTAAAAAGACAAATGGTGAAGTTTTAGGCAAAAAATATATTGTTATGTTTTTATGATTTTTAGATCATTTCGCAAAGGTTCTTGAAAATAAATTTTCAGCCAGTATTTTATTTTTTTCCTGATGTCGAAAACACTTTGGATGGATATTTTGGAATAGCCAAAAATGTGAAATAATGGTTTTAAATTGTGATAGTACATGAGTGAGATTTGCCAGCAAACTCCAACAATTGTAATTGAATCATATATTCACGTATAACGAACTCAAAAGAATAAAAGTTAATATATACAAATACATTTGCATAAATGGAATGTATAAATACAATCAATATTTGGTGATAATTAACAGCAACAACTCTTGATCCAATTTGTTCTAAATGTGCACCATCTCTACTCGAAGTAGATTTCACTTGGGTTCTCTCGTTCCGACATTTTAGGAGTCATTCGTCCAAAGTCGAGTGCACACTTGCACCTATTTCCCACATAAAATGTAAATGTCCTATAGAGTGAGCAGGGTGCAGGACGCCCAAGAGGAAATGCAGATGTGCACGGCCAGGTGTGACCATGATAAACGAAGGACGTACGAATAGCAGGAGTTGGCGCATGGCCTACAGCCGTCGCCGACGCGTCGGCAGCTGCGGACACGCATGTCCAAAAAGACTGTTGTGACCATAGCATTAATGATGACGGCGATACGATGTAAAGTAATATCTTGGGATCCATGG
The DNA here is from genome assembly GCA_025617745.1 of Heliocidaris erythrogramma. Taxonomy (NCBI): domain Eukaryota; kingdom Metazoa; phylum Echinodermata; class Echinoidea; order Camarodonta; family Echinometridae; genus Heliocidaris; species Heliocidaris erythrogramma. The sequence continues at coordinate 28,864,117 of CM046860.1, forward strand.
AAACTAGCTCACTGAACTGTACTTAACATCTGAACTTATTCTCGAAATTCTCCAATTCGGCAGCATTCTTAATCACTTAACTCACTGCCGCTCTCTACTTCAAACACTATTCTTGACTAGAAAAGGCGATTTAAAGATCAAGATACATACCCGTTGCACACGAGGCGTCATTCAGATTGCGCTATTATACATACGCTAATAAAACCTCTGTGAAGGCAATTCGTGCATGAGCCTGTAACTAAACGCAATATATTTGCACTAGGCCTACCCGTTTTCAACTTTCTTCTTGTACGACGTCACTCTCACATGACGCGTCAATGACAGCGAAAGTTCCTGACGCAATCCTAAGTCAGTGACGCCTCGTGTAGAACGGACATAAATCCATGTATCTTCATGATCTTGAAAGACGCAAGGTGAGTGCCAAGTGAATGGCTGAACTGTGACAATGTTTCTCCGTCCTTTCTACTTATGATACTTCATATCACGAAAGCTAAGACGGAACAGCTAAGAAGAACCACCCTTCCACTTTGTTTGTGAACGTAAGGTTGCGTCAGCGGTCTGCGAAGAGGGAATTCGTGCGTCCGTCCAGCGCCATGACGTTACTCTGCTTCGTTTTACTCCGCGCGCTTTTGTTCTTCATATGCGGGTCCATGAGCTTGAGACAGATGAGTTTGATGAGGTCGTAGACGAGTTCTATAAACTCGAAGATGGTCAGGATTGAGACACCGATCCACAAACCGATCTGGCCTCCGAGATCGCTGATCAGGGAGTATATCTGGAGGAGAATAACAAACATACTATTACTCTCTCTCTCCTAAAAAAATAAAAGAAAATAGGAGTGATCACTGGTGTGGCTCCCTGGGGAGAGAGAAAATAAAGTGAAAACATGGTGAAAATTCACTCTTCTTTTTTCACTTCTAAACAAGTGATCACTGACATGACTCTCAGGGGAGTGAAAATATACTGAAATCACACTCGTTTTTAGAGAAGTATGCATACGGGACTAGAAATTAAGTTTGATTGAGAATCAACCTACTCAAAAATAAATGTGATAGGTAGAAGTATTCAGAATTCAGTGAAATGTTGGGACGAAGTTTCCATCGCCACCATCAGCACCACCATCAACAGATGATTATGATACTCTATCAAATTTACAGATCATACTCAATTTATAAGCACTCTCTGTGTAACATAGTTTTACGTCGGAAAACTTTAACTTAATAGGAGACCTAATATGGTCATGATGGTCATAATTATAAAAATGTTCCGCCCACTGTCTTTGTGATAGGAGCATCCTAAGAAAAAGGTGGTTTATAGGGGTAACTTCGCTAGTCGTAAGGACCGCTGGTCATAATGACCGCTAATCATATGAATCGATATCCATATTATAACGCGTGACTAAATGAATAGCGGTCCTTTATGAACAGCAGTCCTTATAAATAGCGAGCAGACCCCGATTTATACACTCATCTTCTTTTCAAGGAGGATTAACTTTCAGAAATGGTAGGCCTATTATGGGTATAAGCAATTTCACGTATGACTTTTGTAGGAGAAAATACCCAACAGTAGAGTTAATTTGGCACATATCCCACCTACATTCCATTGTCTTTAGGTTTGATTTGATCAAACTATAATATAGCCAAATGCCAAATGGTATGGATTTCTTACATGGAATTCTGATCCTGACAGGTGTTTGAGAGTGGTGACTCATAATCACAGGCAGTATGGGCAGTTTATTTGCCAGTACAGTTGAATGTGGAAGGGTGTATCCAGAACAAACTTGCCGAATATTTTTCCATCAAGCAAGTAAGCAAGCACAGCAAAAATACATGGGTTTTAAAATTACCCGACAAAGGTAGAAACGCATTCAAATTACCATATCTGTAAATCAATAAAAACCCGGCTCACACCCAGCGTCATTTCGACTTCGTCATTAACTGCGCTCATCCAACTTGTGAATGAAATTAACACAAGCGTCAGGTATTACAATTATTGTTTGCACCAGTCATTTTGCAATTACTTTTCAAATCACTCTTTCATGAAGCCCAATAGACCGTGTATACCAGTCACCACTAAGTCGCGGTCCTGTCGTCAGCAAATGTTAACCGGGCCTAACTGTATAACATTCAGAATCCATTCTTGTACTTGTAGATATACTTACGCCATACGCTGGTGTCTGGTAGATGTATTCGTATTGAAGATTCTCATAGAAGACTGTTACTTTCACCACGTTGTTACTGAGCAATAAAATGGAAATTACAAGGAAAATAAATGATTAAGGATTACAAGTGAAGTAAGTAAAGGGAAGTAATGTAAAGTGAAGTAATATAATGTAACTGATCAAATAAAAATAAGCATCTGGTCTCACATGGCAAAAATAGGTTTTCTACATGAGAAATAAGTCGACAAAAATTGTTTTAAGAGCATTGGAACAGCTTCTCCTCTAAACTGATGATTTACAGAAGCTTGGATTTTGATGAACTTGTACATAGTCCGCATTAATTCCGATTTTAAAATTCATACTAATATATGCAATGGTAAGTAGGCAATACAACTTAGAACTGCTAAGAGTTTTGTAATAATGTGGACGTATCTCTCAGGGAGACAATCTTCGACAGTCTCCTTTTGCAGTTGAATTGTATATGTATAATTTTGTTAATGCTGGGGAGAGCTGAGAAAGACTTAGGCTAAATGATTAATGCTTGGTGTGATAAGAAAGTGAACCTTAAAAAAAGAAAATTTACACAATGAAAATTCATAAATGTGGGATTATAATGAAGAAAAATGGTAGGGTCTCTAGGAATCACGGTTATGACCAATGAACCATGATTATACTTATTTGTAACAATTATCAAGTGAATAAAAAAAAATGTCGGGTAAAGTTGTTTTTTTTTACCAAGAGGTATTTACAACATGAGCATTGGCCCTGAACATGTGAGTATGTGTTATTTATCCAAAGCTTGGATGAGTTCTGAAGAAAATACATTTTCATCTTGATGAAGACTAAATGATATGGATATAATAATGTTCGAGTAGAATATCCATGCATAGACCTAGAGGGAGCGATTTGATCTTGCCATGTTTCTGTGGTTTAATACTCAGAGAAATTAAGGCCATGAAAACATAACGTGCATAATTAGCGGTACGTCCCTTGTAAATGATGCAAAAATGAGGGAAAAAAAGTTATTGTCATTTTCTTTTTAGTGGGATTATGGCCCCCGTATATGGGTCTTGGGAGGACCGACGGATTGACTTTTCCCTACTACCCTCCCGTCACCCCCAGCGCGAGGGGAGACGGGAGTAATATCCTATACGTATCCATATCATAGTGGAAATATTTTCGAAGGAAATTTTGGTTGGTTTGGTTGTGGGGAAGGGGCTCCTTCTTTACACCGTGGCAACCGATATTCCTAAGTGACGTGATCTCCTACACCTCCCTCCCCCGAATGATGTCGGATCGGTTTAGTCTGTCATAAGGGAATGAATAATATATTTGAGGCGATATACAATAACATGTTTCCAACGGTATGAAGGCCATTTTCCCCATTCATGTCAATTTAGTTGTTGATAATAGGAATGAATTATGCGACAGCCACCCAAGTGTGCGGTTACGTAAACCCGAAACCCTACCCTAAACTCTAAACCCTAACCCCAACCCTAACCCTATACATTGTTTTCATCTCGGGAGGCACGTCGCAAAAGGAAGTTTACCCAAGTATATGCTTCCATGATATAAGTAAAAAGTAGAAATAAATTCAATTGAAATAAAGAGTCCTAAAATATGAAATGGAAGAAATCCCCTCCTTTTTTTTTTTTTTTTTACATCTAACCGTTATATGTTCCTGCCCTTACCCCCTTCACCCCCCAAAAAAAAAAAATGAATAAATAAATAAATAAATAAATAAAAATAAATAGATAAAAATAAAATTAAAAAAACATGTTGAGAGTTCAATTTAGAAAGTAATGGAATGCTTACATGAATCAAACTTCCAAAGGAGCCAAATTTTCACAAATAAAAGGCAGAAAAGTTTACGGGCTCCTGAATCGATCCGAATCGATCGCGACGACCCCCCCCCCCCCCCCCCCCCGCGGGGATGTTTCATTGAGACCTGTACATCATCCGCGTAAATCACTTGCTGAATTGAAAAGCAGATTGAAGTAGGGGCAGACCCGTCTATCTCTGATTTTCATACCATTAACGGCGCTTTTATATCTTACTTGGTATTTTACATTTTACATCCTATTTAGGCCTACATCATCAACATAGACTTTTTTAGCCAAAAAGGAAAAAGAAATTTATCCTAACTTGGAACACATTGCCGAACTATTCCCCTCCTCCCCCCCCCCCCCCCTTCCTTCCGCGGATCTTCTTCTTATCAGTCTCTGAATTTGATACCCTTTTTCTTGATTTTTGCTTTTATTAATACCCTAAACGCGTAACCTGGGTTATGCGCCTATTGCTGAAAAGATTTTTGCTGAAAACACTTTTTATCCGTTTTCACGTGGATGATGTACCGGCATCAATGAGACATCTCCCCCCCCCCCCCCCCCCCCCCCCCGCGACCGCCGTGAAACCATAGAGTTACATACACACTAAACTGTGTGTATGTAACCATGAAGCTACAAGTGATGTAACTCTATGCGTGAAACATAGTACCTGCAGGGAAGTGTAAGAGATTCCCTGGTGCGAACGAATAACACGTGTGTTGCGTCGTATACATTGAAGCCATACATGCGGATATGGCCTTGGAATATACTATACACGTCACGCTGTTCTAATTTGGCAATACACCAATTGAGGTTTCTCCCCTTCACAGGTAAAGTCTATGGGTTGGGCATGAAGCTACAAACCCGCTTCATGGGTTGGCAGAATTATTACTCCCTCCGAAAATTCAATGTTTAAAAATGAATTTATGAAATATGGACGGCACGTCAGCCCTTAAGAAGTGCCTCCCACCACTCTAAGAACCATTCCCCGCCCGTGGGTACCAAAAGGTGGGGACCGAAAGGGCCAGGGGAGACGCCTATTCGAACCAAAAAAAAAGGCCCCAAATCCTTAGCGGAATATATATATACTAGCAGAAGCAGCCCGTGGACATCCACGGGCGCTAGCTGTGTTTATGAATAATCACCGTACCGTATATGTGTCACAATAATCAAGTGGATAAATAAAAGAGTCGGGTATAAAGTTATTTTTTAGCAAGAAGTATTTACAACATGTGCATTGGAGGATCCGGGGGGGGGGGTACTTCCGGCCCGTGCCCTCCCCATCCCCCTTTTGGAAGGAAAGTATACATTTTGACCATAGACGATCCGCCCTTTTGTCGATTGTGCCCCCGCCCCCTTTTAGAACGAAACCTTTTTTTTTTGCTTGTCAGAGAATTATGGAGGGACCCCCATAACCACCCCCTCCTGAGCGAATTTTGGAGGTGTGACGAAAAAAAAATCTCGCCTTATTCTTATCATCTCTGAATTTGATATCCTTTTTCTTGATTTTTGCTTTTTTTGATACCATAAACGCGTAACCCGGGTTGTGCTTCAGCGAGACATAACACGTGTGTTGTTGGGCCGTATACATTGAAGCCATACATGCGCTGTGTGAACGATAACACGTGTGCCGTATATACTACTGTACATTGAAGCCATCCATGCATGCGGATATGGCCACGCTGTTCTAATTTGGCATACCTCCCCTTCACAGGTAAAGGGTATGGGTTGGACTGCATGAAGCTACAAACCCGCTGCATGGGTTGGCAGAATTATTAGGCCTACTCCCTGCGGAAATTCAATGTTTAAAAATGAATTTATGAAATATGGACGGCACGTCAGCCCTTAAGAAGTGCCTCCCACCACTCTAAGAACCATTCCCCACCCATGGGTACCAAAAGGCGGGGACCGAAAAGGCCAGGGGAGGAGCCTATTTGAACCTACAAAAGAGCCCCAAATCCTTAGTGTATTATATTAATAGATAGATAGAAGATAGATAGATAGATACCTGACACAAGTATGGTATACTAAGTAACTAACCTGATGAAAGTCTCGGCACCATCACGTCTGAGCCTCTGCATCAGGTCATCCGATATGGACTCGATATTTTGTTCGACGGTAGCCTGAAAATATAATGAAAAAAGAAATATATGAATAATTCGTAATTTCGTCTTTTAGTGAATAATACAGATGTTGCGTTTTAAGCCTCACATGAAAAAAAATCATACGAATATGTAGTTTCTGATGTTTTCTTCCTTTATATCTCTTCGTCTTCCTCTCTTTTACTCCTGGATCAGTCACACCAACGAGACATACAGCAGACCAAACTAAGGATATTTATTACCTAGTCCACTGCCTGGACTGTCTCCGTATCGCGCGATCCGACACCCCCTCAACGCTAGAACAAAAACAGTCCTTACAATTCCACCCTCGACCACAGAACTCCTAAAGACGTCTTTAGGAGTTCTGTGCCCTCGACGGGTGAAATTTGGGGGTTCGCGCGATGAGTGGAGAGTCGCGCTCTGTGTGGGATATGCCTGTAGAGAATGAGCAGCGTAGGGGAATAAACCAAATAAAAAACGGATAGAATCTAGACTATTATTACCCCGAACATGCACCTACACCCGAATGGCCAAAAATCAGTCGGTTTAGAGTCGGTGTGTAGTGACGGTTCGGCAATGTAACTGTAACTGTATTCCTTTGCCTCTCATTCCTTTTCCTGTTACACTATTTCTTCGTTTAGTTCTCGACAGTCCTACTTTCCATCTCATATCATATTATTATTTCTTTCTACTTGTCATTCTATATTTTCTCTGTTGAGCTCTGATGCGATTTTCCTCTTGATTCATAGTCATTCCTCTCACATTTGATTTTTTTTCTTTATGTCTTTATAGTGCCCTGTCTCTCTCTCTCTCTCTAACTTTTCCCGTTGAATATGTGTGGTAATTAAACCATATAATATTTGGACACTGAGATGATAATTCGGCTGTATTTCATTGCTATTGTCACCAACACTCCTCTACTAATATACATGCAATTCTATGTGCTCTTGGTTTGATTGTACCCAAACTATCCCGACATCGTTATTAAAAGTATCGTTTACATAATGCTAATATGAAACCGTAAGTTATTAAATACAGATCAACTCACCGAATACCCGTCGTTTGGCCAAGTTGCTTCTGAAACTGTGATCTCATAGATATCCTGTCTGAGAACAATAACAAAAACATGATACAATGATAATAATGATAATAAAAGTACAGTAATTCAAGCATTGTGTTTACAGCAAACACTATAGCCCCCCCCCCCCTCTCTCTCTCTCTCTCTCTCTCATCGTGTGTGTGTGTGTGTGTCTCTCTCTCTCTCTCTCTCTCTGTACGTCTCTCCTCTCACCATTTTGTTTCGGTTGTTATCTGTTTCTTACTAATCGAGCTTAGTTTTTAAAGATAGAGCAGAAGGTCCCAGTTAGGTGAAACAATGATGTGGGATACATATTACGATTACAAAATGTTACATCGAAAGTTATACTTATCGAGAAAAAAGTTGGCCGTATTATTCTCGCTGAGTTTGCCAACAATAAGAGCGCACGGTGATCGATCTTTTATGTTTCTTCTGCCTGCAATTTTTTAAAATGTTTGTTTTAAAAAGGGCGCTTTGTATCCTATTTATTATTGCAGGTGATTTCTTTATAATTCTCAAGTGCACAAAGTCAGGTATATTCTACAATATATTTTGACATGACTATGCAATATGCTCAAGAGAATTATCATCTTCTATTAATTACATGTTAATTATACTGCAATAAAATAAATTATAAATAATACTCACTGACAAGGCATTGTACAACCGCATGCGATGTCACCGGTGGTGTAATATTTTTCCACTTCGTCGACACATGCTTCTGTTGGGGAAAAGAAAGGATTATAGGGAAAGATAGAGAAAGAAATGGAAATAAAAGGAAACGAAATAGACGCTATTGAATTGTCTGCAACTGTAAATAATATCTACAAAAGTAAAAACAAAATGATCTACAAAAAAATCTTGGCCAACATGTTACTTGTTCACAAAAGCAAATGGGTAAATAAGACTGAATTGACATGGCGTAACGTTTTATAACGTTTATTTTATTAGTGGGACTGTACAAAGTCCCATAACGTAACGATACGGTGCTGTGAACAGCTCCATGACCGAGTTTTTGTTTTTGGTTCCCATGACACATTTTCTGTCTTTGAAATCTATATAGATCTATTGGTATATATAAATAAATATAATATATATTGTGTCTAACTGAGTCATTTATACTGTGTCTCTCTCTATTTTTAATCTCCATCGCAGAACTTTTTGAACTAATATATATTTATATAGAAGACTGAAGCAAAACATCAGCAATTATGTACCTATTATGAAATGATCCGAACGTATTTCGTCGGTTCCCAGCGTTTGTTGTTATCTGTATTTTTACTCTCTATCACTCACTCTCATTCTCTATTTCTCTTTCTCTCTCTTTCTCTCCTCCTTAGTCTCTCTCTCTTCCTTTTTATCACTTTCATAGGGTTGGGCAAGTTCCCATCATCGGCGCTCGTCGGGCCTTTTTTCTAATTAGTTGTCCGTGTCTTACCGTTACTGCTGTTACACGGAGTAAGAGATTGGTTGTATCTGTATTTGACATCAGCACAGCCACACTTCTTCAAAACTTCGTTGAAATAGCAGTTTTTCTCGCACGCCTATATTGTGAAAATAATTTTTAGATCCGATTATTATCAAAGTAGAAAATATGTTTCAGATTATTAGCTCCGTTTATGGTCTTATACATTAAATTCCAAAATAAAGGTAAACATGCCAATACTGTTTTCATTGGAATAGATCAGATTCTGGCCGTTCCCTTTTTTTTAATGTGAGACCCATACAAAACCTTGCTATCGCACGCAAGCCAACTACCATGTAAAACTGGTTTCTTTCGCGTACAGATACTTTCGCGGTTTCCATCGGTGCCGACTTTTTCGCGTGTGTTTAAATTCGCGGTCGGCAAAAACTGTTTTTTTGCACATGAATGAATTCTTTTGTTTTACTAGTAACATCACCAACATACTCCAGAGTCCAGTACAATGACCACACAGGAGTTGACCTACATTGCGCGGTATCGCTGTGTACCGATGTGCGTGGCTGTGTGTGGCATGTGGCAATGCGCGGAATCTTCGTGTGTGTGCAATAGCGTTGTATGTGTACAGCGTGTAAGAAGCCGTAAGCTTTGCAAGCGGCGAGTTCAAAACATTTCCTGGTTAATTTCGCGCGACTTTTCAAAACATTTTCGCGTGATGTTAAATTCGCGGTTCAATCTCAACACGCGAAAAGCGCGAAAATAAAACCACCGCGAAAGAAACCACTTTTACAGTATCATGTAGTATACACTAGCCTTTCATCAAGGCGGCATGCTAGGTCTTATCTTTGCTGCTCTACTCATAGCTCTGTATATCGTCGAAGCGCACGGAAGTCCTCTGATTGCGAGAAGTCGACACACGCGTGCAGCTTTTTTGCTGCACGCGTGTGTCGCCTTCTCGAAATCAGGGGACTGTTCCGCTCGTTTCGAGGATCGACAGAGCTAGTAGAGTAGTAGAGCAGCAAAGAAAAAAAACCTAGCATGCCGCCATGATTAAAGGCTATACACACGCGCTATGCAAAGAGCGATAACCCCACTTTACCCGGAAGCGTTATTGTTTTCTGCGGGACAGATTGGGGAATGGTGCGTGTTGAGCCTATGGGAAGTACGTTCTTTCCCTTCTGAATAGTGTCTGCACGCGTACGTGAGACTACAAGTATCGGACTTGTATTTTCTTACTCAGTTTCACCCTATTATTAAATCAGCAAAAGAAAATTTCGCAATATATTCCTCTGCCGAGAATCGAACTCGCGGTCCTTTCATCGATAGCGCACCAGATTATCCCATTGCGCCACATAGAACAGGTGCTCAATGGCCTTGCTCGTTTTATCATATCCCTACAGTTCGTTTTCATGAATATTCATGCAGACTAGTCTTGACGGAATAAACCGTATTATGAGCAATTCGACGCATTAGTCTGTAAATCAAGACCCTTTAAAAAAGCCCCAATCTGTGCCGCAGAAAAAAAATATCGCTACCCGAAAAAAAAAGGACTCAGAAATGTGTGCGAGTCTCACACGCCATCAACGTCTAGGGTAGGTATGGTGCATATCACGGAGCGCTCACTGAAAACAGTCCAGGCAGTGGACTACGTCTAGTGCAAAATGATAAACACTAGAAATATTATTATCCGCCTTCCAGAAAGAATATCAAACCATTATGGTGGAGCAAAGAACACATACGAAGGAATATTGCTTTTCTTTTTTAAAGAATTATATTTATACTAAAAAATATCCAATAAGAATAGTCGAAAAGTTTTAAATTTTCAGTTTACGATATAATCATGGTGAATGCGTCATGATTCCAATGTGCTATATGGACCTGGGTAGAAGTTTTTAAAATACTTATTTATATTAAATTTTGTCATTATATTCACTAAACAGTATGTGTAGAATATATTGGGGATAAAGAGAGTCATGTGATTACATCTCCCCGCCTGTCTTCCACCTCTTAGACCATGCATAACCCTCACCCTATACGGACAACTTATCCCCGGACAATTTCTTTCCTAGGACAATTACCCCCAAGGTCCCGTTTCATAAAATATGTTATCAGTAACAACTGCCACATTTCTATGACAAATTTGCTCTCAGCCAATCAGATGCAAGGAATTCAGTAGCTTATAGTTATTGCAACTTGTGATTGATAACAACTTTTATGAAACAGGGCCCAGGACGACGATCACCGGATATTACACATACTACCCAAGTTACAATAGGCATCTAGTTGCATTCAATAATGAACGATGTATAAATGCTTACCGCTCTGGAATACTCAAGATGACCAAATTTTTCTTTAAAGATGTTATTCCGCTTGAACACTGAAGAACAGTTCGTGTATGGTGACCCTTTTCTTTTCAGGGTAACCTATAAATAAAATATAGTAATGTTTGAAAGGGGCGTTGATCCACGGGAAAGGGGGGGGGGCATGACCTCCAAGCAGTGGCGGATTTAGGGGGCACATCCGGCCCGTGCCGCCCCCCCCCCCCCTTTGGAAGAAAAATATGCATTGTGCCCCCCCCCCCTTTTAGAACGAAAACCTTTTTTTTTTTTTTTTTTTTTGCTTGTCAGAAAATCATGGAGGGGAACTCGACCCCCAAAACCCCCCTCCCCCACTGAGCGAATTTTGGAGGTTTGGCCAAAAAAAAATGTCGCCACCCACCCAAATATGCAGGCGTGCCTCATGAGCAGATTGGCACAATGATAGGAACCAACTAATAAAAGGATATGCACCGATCACAAAAGCTTTGTACAACAACCAACTTCCAGTCTTAATTGGCGACATGATAATTAGTTTATTACCCGTAAGTACTGATTTTATAGAAATTATTGAATTAACCTGAACTTGTTGGTAAAATTACCCCTTGATAAATATACTGTGTACGGGCAAGTTATTTGAATGGCACGTATAAAGAGTTAAGGAGGTTCATATTTCTGAAAGTTTGTTGATCAGAAAGTTCATTAATCTGAAGATTTGCTATTCCGAAATATAATTCCGAAGGTTCGTTTACTGAGAAAGTTCGTTATACTGAAGGTGCGTTATGCCTAAAATGATATAGAAACCAGTTCATTTTCGGAATTATGAACCTTAAAAGAACTTGATGAACAAATTAACGAACTCCATATATTTTCGGAATTATGAATATTTGGATTCAGGAACCTTTGGAAAAACTGCGCCTGCTGCACACGAGATGTCACTCTTCATCATTAGAGGACAGGCCTTTCAAACTAATGAGGTAAGTTTCCTTTGATCGTTTAAAAGATTGTTATTCTTTATTCTTTATAAATCATTCCATTTTGCGCTAGCAATATTGTGCAACTGTTCGTTGTTTTATGTCTTTGATTGATAATTCAATTAAATTGATATTCATATTCATATTCGAAAGGTTAGCGCGAACAGTTTTGAACCACTGTGACATCAATACACGTATAGTCTACAACTTTACCCTTGTTTACTAACGAATCATTGTTAACACACGCACAGATGTTCCATTATGCTTCTAAAGTTTCTTAGGGTAAGGCGTACATTAATCAAAAATTAATAGGTTAGGCAACACAGTCTTGAATAACGTTTCATTGATATAATTGTATGCCTTGCTTTTTTAAAAATTCATCTGTTTATCAACGATTTTTTTCTTCTTCATGAATCCATGTAGCATTCATAGCTAGATGGTTACACCAGATGGTACCGGTAATTATATTTGAACTTAATGCAAATTACTTGTGAGTGGGATGTATGCTCTAAATTCAACCATTTTGGGGGAGCGGTGAGAATCAAAGTTACTTGCGATTGGATGTATGCTCTAAATTCGACAATTGTGAGGGAGGCGTGAGAATAAAAATTACTTGTGAGTGGATGTAATGTTCTAAATTAAACAATTTTTTTTTTGAGGGGGTGAGAAAATAATTACTTGTCAGTGGATGTGTGCTCTAAATTCAACAATTTGGGAAAACAGTAAGAGACGTATCTAGCATACGATTTGAATTCCCAAGGAAAACATATACAACTTGCGATGGCTCTAGATTTCGCGGGATTGCCTAAGTACACATTATGTCTCCCGTCTCTTATCAATATTTGGATAGGCCATTAAAGCCAGGAAAGTACTTGTTAAAGTCAGTGAATGAAGGAATTTATAACCATTTCTGAAACAAAATATAACATATTTGCAAAGTATTAACAATTTCATGGAGACTACGAAATATATGAAATCGCTATTAAATATGTGGTTCCCAGAAACATCATGTTAATGTAATATAGGTAAAGACTACGTAAAACACGCAAAGACTCCATAAAATACAAAATACTCTTACAAATAATGTCTTACATCTCTGCAATTATCCTCACATATCATTATTATATATTTCACAGTGTTACCTATTCCATACTAGTTTCTCTGTCTTATGTATTTTTTTAAAAATCTTTCTTGTATAATTATTATGTATGTTTGTCAGGCGCCTTAAACATCCCTTGGGATGGATATGTGCGCATTATAATGATGTCATTATTATTATTATATTTTTTTACATCTTACTATGTTTGTTTGTTTGTTTTTTGGTGCATGTTTGTCAAAAAGTTTGATTTTGCACAATTATCCCCGAAATATTAGGCAGTGTTAAGTAGTATATATGTTAAATATTGATCCTTACCAAAGACATTCCGACCGAGGTATGTGCTCCAGGGGCTAGATTGATGCCATGGTCCTCTGGGAAGGGCATCTCGTTCTGATCATGAACGAGTAGCCGTAGCCCCGCCGAGGGTTGTAGGGACGAGATGTATTCACTTTGTTGGATATACAGCTCTAGCGAAAGGCCTTTAACGCAGATTTAAAAAAAAATCATTAGTGATCTGAGAGAACAATAATTAATCTCTTTTAGTGTTGTACATTATTATAGATTCGTACATTTTATGAATACGTGAGATATTTGAAGGAAAGATATAGAACGAAAGAATTTCTTTAAAAACAAATCTGGATAAATGAGCCTACGTTTAAAAAAATGCGCGTCATGGGGGTGACACCGTTTTAAATCTTTGATGAGTTTTACGGGGGAAGGGACATAAAGGGAGAATATTTTATGTCTCTGAAAAAAAACACCACCCTCCCCTTCTTGGCAATTCGGTATCTGCCCCTGTTCTGCCAAAAGAAAAAACACTGCATACAGAGCAAAAAATGTGAGAATAATTATAATCAATCTTCGTCCTGGCTTAAGCCAGGATAATAATATCCAAACCCTTGGGAAGCGCATATAGAGACGTTATATCATAATGTGATATGCGCTATATACAAGAACGGTTATTATCATTATGATTATGATTATGATTATGATTATTATTATTATTATTATTATTATTATTATCATTATCATATCTTATTTCGTCTAATTTCAACATCTTCTTACCATATAAAGGTCCTACTGTGGAGACGGTTAGCGGTTTTCCAAACGCTCCTGAATTGAATGTGTAGCAGTTACCATACATGTAGTTATAGAAGTGAGAAAAGTTGCTGCAAAAGACACCAACAATACAAAAGAGAAAATTAAGTATGTGATTTTCCTCCTCAAATTCCTACTTAACATAGAGAAGGAGTAATTTATAGCATTTTGCTATACATTTGGATTAAACGTTTTCTTGCTGCAAACTAACATGCGAAATGGTTTAAAAGTTTGTATTCTATGAGTAATGTTAAGTAATGAAATATGTCCTGTGACTGATGAATCAGTGCATGGAAACAGCGGCCTTGATTTTAAGTGAAATTTAAAAAACTTTCCTATAAACTAATAAAAATCGGTAGTTATTTTAAAAGAAAAGACTGGTGATCCTCAAAATACCTGGACGGATCAACTATCCAGGTAAATTATGCCTCCTAATACGGACGATATTAAATCCCCTTTCTGTTATCAATGGCTGGATACGCCACTGGCAAAGTGCAAAATCTTGTTACCCTAGGAGGGGGATGCCCCTTCAAAAAAAAATCCTTAAACTCTGAAAACGAAAGTGTTAATTTAACAAATAAATGGGCCGAGAAGTAGCAGCCTTTTCAAAATGTTTCTCACCATTTGACATGTAGCTGGATCCAACAATAGGCTACATCCAGCATATAGGTAGCAAGTTTTGAAACTGCCATGTTGAAGATGTTATTAATTTTTATATATCATTTATTAAAAGTCCTTTGTTTTGAGAGTGTTGCAAGTCGCCTCCTCCCCCAACTCTGTCATGCCAAGTCAATTACTTAATATTCATCTAAATATCAATTAACATAGAACTTTCAATATTTGGATTCTTACTCTGGTGTGCATGGATAGTTCTCAAAGTTACAGTCCAGCAGCATATCATCGAGATCGTGACCGGTTTCACTCCGGTTTGCATACGGGGCGCTCCCAATGATCTCCTGTGCGACCTCTAACTGACTCACTCGGCTATCCAACTGGTTGAAGTCCACGTTACCCCAGTTTTGGTAGCCCTGGAAAATATACAAAACAAGAAAATACATGACAATATAACTTAGTTGCTTCTGAATGATTTATTCTTTTTTATTCAGCTGCAAACATTGTGCTCGTATTAAGGTGTGTTAATATTAAATGATGCTTATAGTTATTCTATTTTAAGCTGGGGGTTGCACCCCCCCCCCCCGAAAATTTTAAAATTACCAAAATTTTGAAAGTCATAACTTCATATTAGGGCAGAGAGTTAATCTGTAAATTCATGTCTGAGTTAGTATATTTTGATGAGGAAAGTGTATTTTTTCACTCGGAGAATTAGGGAAGTCGCCCCCGTCGAATTCGTTCACACTGTTTAACGTACTTATACTTGGTTATATAATATAACCCTGATGAAAAAAGACATAATACATGTTTGATTATGAAACAAAAACAAAAACAAAAAACAGGCAAGATGGTAAACCAAGAGGTGTTCCAATATATACCGAGTTTCCAATTGTTGAAATATTAATGCTTCTTGACCACCCAATGACTAGTCTTGTTCATGGCCTATAAGACATATCAACAACTAACCTACACAAGGTGAATTCCATTCACAGATGTTCAGCCATAAGGTATGAATAGCAGTTAGTTATTTTGCAAGGAATCATCCGTTAGCATTTGGCTACATAATCTTTACGATATAGGCTTCATCTAATATCGCTGGTCATACAAATAATCAAGAAAGCGAGAAGGAGCAGTTGACAGAGTAAAGAATATATATCAAAAAGAAAACAGAATATGTATGATCCCCGGTTGTTTATTTCGCTTCCGTCCATTACGAAAATTAATTTCCAATACGTAATTTTGATGAAACCGTGAATCAAATATAGAGGCTTAGGTTGTAAAGAATAAAGAACACGAATAAAATATCAATATAATGAGTATATTGATATCTGCTCTTTCGATACATAACAATGTCGGACCAAATGGCATTAATTATGAATATAGAATATTTAAGATGGATAATTCTGTTAGGAGGCGTCGAATCATTTTTTATTATGACGGGCCGGGGCGGGGGATATGAAGCATGCTACATATAATATACACAGGTAACTCCGTAAATATTGGAAGGGCATACCGTTATTCTCCACACCCCCCCCCCCAAAAAAAAAAAAAAACACCAAAAAAAAAAAAAACACCAAAAAAAAAAACACAAAAAACCAGAAACAAAAACAAAAACAAAACACACACACACACACACACAAACACGATGACCCTGATATATAAACAAATCTTTCGGCATATTACTCCCAGTGTTAAAGATCGTATGCTCGATCTGTAATGAAAAACACAAGTCAGAAAAAATTGGAACCAGCGGGATTCGAACCTGTCATCTACTGCTTGCCGGGCAGCGACTTAACCACCAGGCTATTCTGGTTCACGGCCAAGTCACGACGAACTAGAATCAAATACCCAAGATCCTCTTCTTTCTGACTTATTAATATTCAAACGGTCCGCCGTGGACACTGGGAGTAATATGCCGAAAGATTTGTTTACAAATTAAAAATTCCTCCCCAGTCAAGCTTCTTCGTTTACTGACCCTGATATAGAATGATGGACTCAAATAAAAGAGCAGCTTTATCATGCTAAGCAATAATGATGATGTTACATACATTTTATCACTGGAACATGAGACCTTTTGACCTTTGACCTAGGTCAGATTTGACCTATTTCTCGAACTTGACCTGTGCCTTCAAGGGATGTAACTGTGGTATGAATCTGGTGATCTTACCTCATAGGTACAAAAAGTTATAACATGTACATGTAAAGTGATTTTCACTGAAAGTTCATCGACCTTTTAACCTTTTACACTGACCCATTTACAAACATGACACGCACCTTCAAGAGACATACTTGTGATTTGAATTTGGTGATCCTACCTCAAAGCTACAAAAACTTATTACAGGTGAGATTTTCACTGAAAGCTCATTGACCTCTTGACCTTTGTCCTTCCTCGGATTCAAATCATTTTCGGAATTGACGTGCGGTATGAATTTGGTGATTCTACCTCAAATCCATAGAAAGTTATTGTCATTACAGCATGATTGTTGATGACGCCGACGACGCCAACGACGATGGAATATATAGTGACGCATATAGTCTCACTCCGCTACGCAGGCGAGACAAAAACAACAATTTCAAATAATTCAAAGTATGGTGTTAAAGTACATGGAAGAATGTGTAACCAAGGATTTATCATTGTGATAACTCCTTGGTGTAACTACTGATTGCAACACAAGCTAGAAGTTTGTGTTGGGTATGCATGATTAGGAAAACAAACTTTGCATTATCATTATGTCAGTGCATGATGACGCTTACTTGGTCATATGCCTATAATTTTGAAAATATTCCAAACTGATAAAGGCCAGTGAATCATTAAAGCATTAAAATAAACATGCTGTGGAAGTAAAAAAAAATTTCAATTCAATTTGTAGAATAATGGGGTTTGAAGAGGGTCTGGCGGTGTAGTAGCTTTATGTTAAGAAACCAAATATTTCCTCTTTCTTTTTTTTTCATTTTAAAGAAATGCTAATATTTCACATGGTTAGGTTTAGATCTCTCATTCACCTTCCACCATCTCAAAGACGAGATATAACAAATCATGAAGCCTCTGCAATTATTAGGATATAGGCTCATATTCATGATATCATGAAGTTGTAGCTTCATGCTCATATTATGCTCGACACTTCTGAACGGCTTGACCTTTCAGGTCTGATGGAGAACTCTACAATCTCGACAATATTTTAATATTCGAAGGTCCTGTAGTATGTTTGAACCTACATGTATATCCCATCGTAACACTTTCTAAACGAGTCGTATTGATGGCGGTCGCTAAAATGTGTTACCAAAGGCATGTTAAATTGTTCGGATATATACATCAAGCGCCAGCGTGTTATGGATGTAAGATTTTAGTTATCATTTTGTTGAGGTGATTTTCGTGAGGTGTCCATTCACTGGCTCAACATTATGTTACACGATCAAGACCAAGTTACGCTGAAACGAGATTTTTTTCCAAAATTTCTGAACGTGCTTTAAAATGTCAGATGACCACCAACAACAAGACTTGAAGGAAGTGTCAACTCATCAATACGTGCTAAACATTAAATACTGAACGAGCTCTCGAATTCCTTGATCGAGAAAGTTTGCGAGTGTCCTTAATTACTCTCCCTCCTCCCTTGGATCCAGCAGAGCTTCCCGATTGACCTGAAGCTATTCCACCACTACCACCACCACCACCACCACTACCTCCCCCTACCGTGCAGGTCACGCTGCTCCCGACGCTGTTCAAGTATTCTTGTAACGGGGGAATACCAGAAGGGTTAGCGATGGGGTTCATATTGCATAATGTGATCGCCGGAAACACGATGTCTCTTTTTCTGACCCTTTCGACGTTCGTCGTGACGTGACTCAAAGTACTTCATGATGAGAACTTGCCACTGGGACATAGCCAACGTGACGCTGCCCAAGAAGAGGACGGCCCAGGTGATTCGGTGCTTGAGGTTCGATGCACGTTGGATGTTGGGGATACCGTGGGCACCAGTGGTTGCCAATCTGCTGCTGATTAGGGTACTGATGGCGACATCGTGCTTTTCGCGATCGTGTCGTGCTCGTGCGATTCCATTGAGATGGCTTTCTCCCAATCTTATCGAAATCATCCCTGGTGATGTCGTGTTGTCACGGTCTTGAGCTTGCAGATCGGTGGGTCCATCCATTGGAACAGGAAGTAATAACCGCAATAAACACGTTAGAGTTTGAAGTTGTTGCTGAGAATCCTCTTGAATAGGGTGTTCATCAAGGAAGGAACAAAAGCATCATAAAATCACTCTTTTGAATACATAAGTAACCATTCTTCCGCTCAGGTCAAACATTCGAATCTGGGGGTTTTCAAAGCTCCAATCCGCCTTTTCATAAAGTTCCACAGCACTCCAAGTATCTCGACCTCTTAAAAAATGTAAAACTTTTCAGAAAGACCACGCAATGGCTCTTAACATCCTTTCCCAATGAGTGTATACGCCATTCTAAGAATGAAATGAATCGGCAACTTCCAGACGAGACCCCTTCTTAGTGACCTGTGGTGATGGAAATGACATTTATTGTCAAAGGATGATGATAATTGGTGACTTGTTTTATTGGTAATTTATTCCATGATGACATCCGATTCAACCCGTAGCCCTTGTTGTCAATATCTTCGTCACCAAACAGCAGGCCCGTAAATAGGGGGGGGGGGGTTCAGGGGGTTCGAACGAAACGAACCCCCCCCCCCCCCCCCCCCCCCGTTGGCGAGCAGAGGTCCGCTTAAAAAAGAATAAATTAAAAAAAAAGAAGAAGCGAGGGGAGAGATGATGGAAAGGGAAAAATAAAGTGATAAAATGTCCGCCTTTTCATAAAGTTCCACAGCACTCCAAGTATCTCGACCTCTTAAAAAATGTAAAACTTTTCAGAAAGACCACGACAATGGCTCTTAACATCCTTTCCCAATGAGTGTATACGCCATTCTAAGAATGAAATGAATCGGCAACTTCCAGACGAGACCCCTTCTTAGTGACCTGTGGTGATGGAAATGACATTTATTGTCAAAGGATGATGATAATTGGTGACTTGTTTTATTGGTAATTTATTCCATGATGACATCCGATTCAACCCGTAGCCCTTGTTGTCAATATCTTCGTCACCAAACAGCAGGCCCGTAAATAGGGGGGGGGGGGGGTTCAGGGGTTCGAACGAACCCCCCCCCCCCCCCCCCCCCCCCCCCCCCCCCCCCCCCCCCCCGTTGGCGAGCAGAGGTCCGCTTAAAAAAGAATAAATTAAAAAAAAGAAGAAGCGAGGGGAGAGATGATGGAAAGGGAAAAATAAAGTGATAAAATGTCGGTCTTTCCATCTATTTAATACATTTTATTTTGATTTTGTCCCGTAACTTCCTAATCTGGCAAATCTATAATTAATCAATGTCGTCTTTCACCATTCATTTTCGAATTTTGTACATTATGACATGTTGCAATCGATTTTCTTTCAAAGCGTCATTCAAAGAATTATTCAAATTCGTTTGTAGTATCGCCCCCAAACTAGGTTAAATTATTAAAAACATTTCCATACCAACTGGCTTCGATAGGGGGAGAAGCGCACAAGGGGGTCACGTGAAAGGGGAGAGAGGAAGGAAAGTGGAAAATAATGTGGGATAATAACGTTTCCAGTTGGGTTTCCTTCACTTTTAACACTTGCTATTGTCCTGCATCTTAATAATAAGGCCTAGGTAATATATACGTCTTTGGCCATTCTTTTTTCGGAATTTATTGTTCATTTTGCTATCGATTTTGTCAAAGACTGAAAGAGTATAAAGAGTTATTCAAATCGTCACCCGCTCGTTGTAAGGTCTTGTCTATGTGACGAATTTGAATGACAATTTCTTGAAATCGACTTCCCAAAGATGGATTTGATGATAAAATTTTGCAGCGGATTGCCAGGTCGGACGAATTCGAATAAAATCTGACGAAAATGAATGAGATATGGAAAAGAGAGAGGGGTATTTAATGTCTCTGCTCACTTTAAAATGAAAATTTTTCCCGCTCTCAAATTGCATGGAGTACTCCTGGCGGACCCGGTCTAGTCATTCAGGCCCTTAAATTATGGCCCTCTAATACAGCCTGTTCAACCGGAGTGCCATGAGAGTATTTTATAAACATCGACTTCTTGGAAACTATAATCAGAAATAACAGGATGCCCCAATGTAACACTTGGGGTGTTTTGGAAGCATTTGGGAGATAGTAAAGCGCGTTTTCGTCGCTCACTTCGCTCATTCACCAAACTCTGAAACGAGATAGTTTAAGGCAGCGAGAATATTTCCATAGTATATGTTATTGTAATATGTCCATGAATATTCAATGTTATGACAATTTTCGGGCACGTCACTGCCTTATCGCCACCGCGCCCAGAAATTAAGGTTACCTTACCTTCTATATTGAAATGAGCAACAAATTAAAGGGCATTTTTCTTCGCTCGCTTCGCTCGCTCGCAAATCTTAGAAATGAGTTTCAGGCAGCGAGGTCCATGAATATTTCCATAGGATGTTATTGCAATATTCAGGCACGTCGTTACCTTATCGCCATGACACCCAAATACTTGTTAGGTCCACTTTCTTTATTGAAATGCGCAACAGCAAAGTAAAGTGCATTTTCCTCGCTCGCAAACCTTATAAACGAGGTGTTTCATGCAGCGAGGTCCATAAATATTCAATGTTATGGCAATTTTCGGCACGTCACTGCCCTATCACCATGGCGCCCAGATATTAGGGTTGATTTTCTATAAAAGAACAACAGCAAAGTGCCCCCCCCCCCCCCCCCGTTCGCTTCACTTCCTAAAACTTTATTAATATGAATGATTCCTACATGTGGCAGCTAGATAACCGGAGATATAGCTTTACATTTCACCTATTGGTGACTAACGAAATAAAATTTTGCCATTTAAAAGTACATTTTATTTTTCTCTCGCTCGCTTTGCTCGCTCGCAGTATTTGGAATCCAACACAGTGGTAGTATATGTTCAGGTTTCACATTTGACCCACCCCCTGTCAAATTTTGACTACGCTCATGCCCATATCCTTGTAGGGGCACACCCCCTGACCCGACACCCCTACTCGGTCGCTTCGCTCCCTCAGAAAGGTCCACTTTTTCCAATGTTGAACCCCCCCCCCCCCCCCCCCCCGCAAAAATCCTAGTTACGGGCCTGAAACACTTGTGAAAGTTACACACATTGCGAATCATCTTATGACAGCGACAAACAATATTATTACCGGCTTTATTCATATCTATCTTTTAGTATAATCTCTATCCCTGTCGATTCACTACTTGGTCTAAGATAAAATTTAGCCGTTATGAAACAGTCTGTGACCTGTGACGTAACATATCGCCCTCATGTTGCTTCATTATGTAGCTTACTAGTATATGCCAACGATAACAATTTCATGATGAGTGATCCTCATTTATCATATTGTTGTCTTGGTGCACTTGGAGTTTTGAAGAACAATAGGGCCCATTGCAAGAGAGACACGCCGACAATCAATTTTAGTTAATAAGTGGTTACTTACCATGTTTGCCAACGACATTGCACAATTATAATTGTTTCCATATTTTAAATCCATGTCGTAACGCAATCTATTCCACAGCTTTGAACAGGGTGACCAAAAAATTAACTCCATTATGTTCGTATTTAGCCAAAACGCCAAAAGTGGCAAATTATGACCATCAAACTGTAAGTAATGCATGTTTAGCATTATCTGATTCAAAATTCGTTGGGTGTTGTATCCACACGTTGCAAAGATCAGATGATGGCACATTGCATGGTTTTAGAGTCTTGCTTAATGCTATAAAAAATGTCAAATGTTTCTTTGGAATCGCTGAAAATGATTCAAGTTCATGATACGAAGGTAGTTTCATGAATTAAATAACAATCCAGTGGACACATTTTAAGTCTTAATTTAGATATAAGGGCCATGTATAACACGACCTTACTTTCTGCAGTCATACATGCCACTGTCCTGCAGATAGACAATAGGATTGATTGCATCTTTCATACAGAACGACCTGATAAGCCGGGCCTTTGTTGGTGGGGTCTGTAGTACGTAGACTTATGGGGTGTTGCAAGAAAGTTGCGATTGATTGCAAGTTGCAACTGATCGGTACTGACCAATCAAAATCATTGTTGCAAGCGCATCTTCTTGAATGGGCAGACCCTGAACCATTCAGAATTTACTTTACAATTTGCAATTGATTGCAACTTTCTTGCAACACCCCATAACTCTTTCAAATTACTTTACACGAAACTGTCATGTGAAATGGGTCAGATAGCAGCGTTATTAATCCGACAGAATTGTGGAAAGGTTGTTCATTAATAGGCAAATAACATTGCGCTTCTAACACAGTGGCTAATGATTTTTACTCATCATGCTAATTAAACGTTATGGCGCTTCATTGGAAATTATGATGTACATGTATAGGGATGGTTGACTACTGAAAGCTGCCGGGGGCCTCGCTAGACGCACATTCTAAAAAAACATTTTACCAATAAAACGGAACATGCGATTATATTACTATAGAGGCGTATCTAGGGATTATGGCTCCCGGGGCAAACAAAGTTGGGCTCCTCCCCCTCATACTTATCAACATTATTTCACAATCGAGGGAGCAAATCGACCCAGCACTAACAACCCCCAACAACAACAACGCAATTTCTTATGCATTTTACCCAGAAAATTTGCAATTGAGCATAGCGATCGAGGGGTAAATATCCGAATTTCGAACATTTCGAACACTGATCAACTTGTCTGTGATGTGGCCAGCAAAGTTGGTGTGCGTTTGGAGACGACAGACATCGACCGCAGTCAGAGAGTTGGTAGACAGCCCACTAGTAATAAGTGCAGATGAATCATTGTGAAATGTAGTACCTACCGTGTTCGACAAAATCTCCTCCTGAATCGCCGTCGCTTGAAAGGGACTGGTATAGTTATACAGGAGGACCTCACTGCCAAAAACCTCAACTTATTGCACCATGCTCAAACTCATGAGAACGTAACAGCAGCATGGACGGCAGATGGGAGAGTAATTGTTCTGGTATCTACTAGTGATGGTCAATCCATGAAGAGACTGATCAAGAACATTGATGATCTCAAACTGTTATAGTTTTGTACCCTTGCACATTCATACACGTAACTTTGCTAATTAATGTATTTTATATTTTATACATGGACATTCATTGCTCCAATGTATCAGGTACATGTGCAAGCCATGCAGATTGTGAAAGTTTATGTTGCAGCCGATACTAGCTTGTATGTGTCATTTTATTTGTTTAATTATCTAAAATGCTTGCAATTCTGAACTTGCCAATTGTTATCAATTTTATGGCTACTTGAAATTTTAATGCATTTAGCTTGGTGTATTTATCAAGTTTTACTATATTTTATTGCTCATTGTGGCAAGAGTGCTCAATGTTTCATTGTAAAATTTTACATATACTTGTAATTTTATTGTAATTTAAAGTTTGTGGTTGTGCCCTTCAGTTGTACATGTATGTGTGTGTTGATGTGTATGTGATGTTTTCAAAATGCAAAATAAAGAAAAATACGAGAATTTGTTGCATTCTTTGAGAAATGTATCTACAATGTCTGAAGCTTTTTTACCACCTAATGTCAATACCGATTTTTATGAACGTAGCTTTTCATATGTTACACCACAAGAATTCAATGATCATCAGGAAGATCTTTATTCAAATGGATGTTTGCAAAAATCCAATTTTTCTACCATACATTTTAATTGCAGGAGTTTGCATACAAATTATGATAACTTATTGTCTGTACTTTCATCTCTGCAAATGCAATTTTGTACAATAGGAATTACTGAAACATGGATACATTGTAATAACTCTTTTTATTGTTTCAATTGTTTTAATGTATTACATGTATTGTATTTGTAATGTTTTTTTATGAATTTGCTAAATAAATTGAATTGAAAAAAAAAATGAATTGAACTGAAACTTACATGATGGCCAGTGGCGGCACCAGGATTTTTAAAGTAGGGGGGGGGCAAGGCTAGCAAAGCAACTAGAAGATGTCACGTGTAATGGGTCAGAAAATCTAGCGTTATTAATCCGACAGAATTATGGAAAGGTTGTTCATTTAGGCATAAAATATGACTTTTGGCTGAGATTAATATTTTTGATCTCCTAATTATTTCTGGATACGGGGCTTACTCCATCCTCTGTTGACGTGATCAAGGCAAGAATTTTGCAAAAAATAGGGGGTGCATTATGACAAGCAAAAAAGTCATCAAAACGCTCATCAATTTAACAGAGGGAGAGTTTTTTGGTGTACTTAAAGGGAAGGTCCACCCGGATATGAAGTTGGTTTTAAAAGAAGGAGAAAATTAAAGAATCACATCAATGAATGTTTGAGTGAAATCCGCTAAGAAATAAGAAAGTTATGAACTTTGGAACTTGTAATCAATCAAACACAAATCGGCAACTCCGTGACGTATCTTGCGAGCTTCTCTCACAGAACTCCAAAAGATGTCTTTAGGAGTTCTGTGGCTTCTCTCCCATTTGCCCTAGGTGAACTAAAAAAAAATCATAAATTTACATAAATTTACATTTACCTAAATTTATTTTCTCTCTAGAAATTTTTTAATCATATGTTTTACACAAATTATTTTTTTTAAACAAATATATTCCTTCATCAGCAACTAACTAATTTATGAAATTTTCTGTACTGAGCAAATGGGAGTGGAGCTCGCAAGATACGTCACAGAGTTGTCAATTTGGGTTTGATTGATTACAACTTCAAAAATTCATAACTTTCTTATTTCTCATTAGATTTTGCTCAAACTTTCACTAATCTATTTTTGTTAATTCTGCTTTTATTACAATCAACTGAATTCCATGGTGGACTTCCCCTTTAAGGTAAGCCATTTGAATTTCAAAAGGGGGTACGTGCCGATTGTGCCCCGGCTCCCCGGCCCCCCGCCCCCTCCCAAATCCCCTTGTGCATGAGGAACTGTTTAGACAGCCGTAAAAGATGTTTTCTGAGAAGAATGAAAGATCCCATGGACTGATAGAATGAGAAATAACGAAGTGCTAAAAATCTCTAAAGTGAGGCAAAATTGTTTTGTGAGGTAAAGATCAGACGGCTGAGCTCGTTGGGACATTCGTAACAATGCACATGACTGTATCAAATATTATACATGACTTAGTATTGTTGAACATGTCACATGTATTAATTATGAGTCAAGTAAGTGATGCAAATAACCTTGCGCTTCTCACACAATGGCTAATGCTTTTTACTAATCATGCTAATGAAACGATATGGGAGCATATCGACCGAGCACTAACCACCCCCAACAACAACAACAACGCAATTTCTTACGCATTTTACCCAGGAAATATGCAATTGAGCATAGCGATCGAGGGGTGGATATCCGAATTTCGAACATTGATAAACTGTTTTTTATTCACTTCCTTCTTAAATGAGGCGCAATATTACTGGAAACCCTGAAGAAATAGTCGAGGAATTTAGCAAGGAACCGAAAGTTTACATTTTTAACATCTTGAACCTTTGCAATGCTATTAAGGCGCAATTTCGAACCAGAGGCTGATGAAACTTACATGATGGCTAGCAAAGCAACTAGAATTACATTTTATTTTTCAAATTATGAAGCCTTCTAAAACTACAAACTGGGGCGCAACATTATGGGATTCTGGAGCAACACAATTACGCCAGGAAGCAAAGCGACCGAGTTTTGAAAAAAAACTGTCAGCGAGTATGAAATTTTTAGAGCCTTGTCGGGAAACTGCGAGAATTTAGGACCCTTTTTTTTTTCTTGTTGGAAATTTTTCAGCTAACTTGTCGTCAAAGTCAGTGGGGTAGCGACGTTTCTGAGGGCTGCTCCACACAAAACAATAGAATCAAAGGACAAATCATATGAGTATAAAAGCCCAAAGTAATGTGTTAATCTGTGTTCCATTAATCAAGGGTGATAAAATATAATTTAAGATTATCTTTAAACCACCTTCTTTTGACATGCTGTGGATAAGCATACATTCCTTTATTTGATAACGTAGAAAACACTGTTTTGATAATTTGAAATTATTGACTCGGCTTCCTTTTATCATTTTCTGAATCGTTGGCAAACAGATCATTATTATTCAGTCCGTCCTAATAAAGTTTCTGTTTCTTGTCGGATTTGCACAGCTAAAATGTTAATGATTGTAAGTACAATGATAAACTGCACAAAGAGTAGACATGGAATTTTTAAGCAATATATATGGCAATCCACATTTCTGATGTAAATCACAACTTTTAGAGACATTTCCGAATAAGACATGTTAAGCTATGAAGCTATTTTCTTATGGTCATATTAAGAATATCCTAATCATTCTTAAATCTCGATTTGTGATTTAACATCTCAGTAAAAATGAGGTGATAAAACTGCAATAGCCTTTATCACAGTTTTTTTTTAATGGAAAATCATAAGGAGTAAAAGGCAAGAAAGTTCAACATCGTGGAAAATTCCAACTACATTAACAATGTTGCAGGTTTCAACTATCCAATATTACCTCTGAATAAAAATAAAATGATTTTACTGCTATTTTGAATGCTCTTGTTGAGAAGTATATCGTCTGTTGCATGGGTGTCGATCCCGATGGATTGGGGGGGGGGGGTATATATATATCCCCCCAAAATTGATGTGTGGATGGCCTGTATTATCATCCCCCAATATTTTTGAATAAAAAATTAGAATTATGATACATTAACTTAAAACTAATAATTATCAAAACTCATTATGTTTTATCTTGAAATACGATAACATTCTTTAATGATTACTCAGGAAATAAGAAATGCCATAATTTCAATGCGAAAATATCCAAGAAAATTTGTTCGCTCGCATTGTTATTCTCAATTAAGGGGTTCCGTCCATTGGCGTAGATCCATGCATTCCTTCTTTTCATTAAAAACCTTTTTTGGGTGCTCTAAAATGCAAGTTTTATAGACAATTATTGAAATTGTCCCCCTTCCAAGACCCTTCCCCCGCTCGGTCGCTTCCCTCAGTCTCAGTGGCTTATCTAGGGGGCAGGTGCCCCAGGCGGCACTTGGAGGGGGCGCAAAAAAGCAAAGGAGAGAAAAAAAGGGGGACTCAAATGAAGAAATATCATAATCGTTACGGATTATGCGTCCCCAAATCCGGAGGGTAAATGCACTAGAAATCTAGTTTTTTAAGGTTTGAAATGCGAAAATTTTCCAAAGCTTGCTTGCTCGCTTTGCTCCCTCGCCTAATTATTTTCTTTCAGGATATCGTAATTTCACGCCGTCAGTATATAGTTCTTAAACAGCTTAAAGGGTTCGAAAGGGTTCTCAAGCCTTTATGTTGTTTGTTTGTTTTTTAATCCTGGCTCTCAGCGGAAAGCTGAAAGCTGCAGTTTAAAGAGCGAATACAAACACCTTTCAGGAGGACATCCAATTACATAGTAGACAGTAGCCCACGAGACTGACAATGTCGATCTGGTGAACCCTCAGAAAGTTGTCAAAAGGACCGCGAGACCGTAATGTCGGTCTCCTAAATTATCTTTATCGTGCATGGGCTGTAGCCTATACCATGAGTGATTTTGAGCAAAGTTTTAAAACATATCAAACTTGAATCGTCTAAAGAGGTATGTGGTAGTAGGAGGTATAGGGTTAAAACTTTTCAACTACATTTTGTTGCTAAAATATGAACCATTATACGAAAGCAAGAAAAAACAAATGGTTCACCGTCATAGAACCTGCTCCACTTGCATTCATAGGGGTTCCGTCTTGTTGTATAAAAGCACTGAGGGCAGAAATATCTTCCTCGTTGTGCTCCGCAATGCCCCATAGCACTGCAGCCTTCGACATCGGCACGGGGTTCAGGTTGCATATGGTGATCGCAGGCAATTCGATGGAACGATGTCGGATGTAGTCGATGTTGACGTCGACTTCGAAATCGAAAAAGTTGTTGATGAGGGTAGTTAACTGCCAGACGACCACACCGAGACCGCCGAAGAAGAGCACCAGCCAGATGAGACGACGCCAGAAGTTGGAGGCGCGCTGGATGTTGGGGATACCGTGGGCCCCCGTGCTCGCCATTCGGCTCCCAACGAGAAAGAGGATACTATTTTCTTCATCTTTCGACATCTTACTGAAGTCCGACTTTTCAACGGTCGTTACGCTTTCCTTGTCTAGTGACTGAAAAGTTGTTATAGGTTTGTTTGGTGCATCATACCAGGCCTCTTTGCCTCGCTCCTCCATTTTTCCTTTAACCCGTAGACTACTGAATTCTTCATAGGCTTAATACAGGAGCCACCCGGTTCCCGTAGTCCATGAGTTAATGTATTCACAACATTACAAGAAAGATCCTGGCATTAAAGAAGCTGCCACTTCAACACTCAGTACTGAAAGATAATGCCAAAATGACACTTGATGGTTAACAAGGTAAACAAGGTAAAAAAATGAAATCCTTGGCACGTTTGGTCAAGTAAAGCATCAATCTGTTGTAAGCGTGTTGATAAATCCAGTTTTGTCTCTATCGATAAACAATTATTGTAGGATTCCTTTCAAATGGTTTACACTCCATTGGAATGATATCTCAGTTTCCTTATCTAGAGCTGAAATCAAGGCATCATTTAACTGAAACAGTATCAGTCGAAACTTCGGGTTAGGAAGAAAAAAAATGAACACATCTGGAAAAATTAGGTCCTGTCGATTAAATGAATGCGAAATCTACTCTGCATGTCATGAAATGCAAATTTGGTTTTAGTCAGGAACTTGTTGCTCGACGCACGGCGCGCAGATCGCATTACTGGTAATGATTACAACAAAAAATTCATAGGATTAAGAAAGCCATGCTGATATTCATAAAAATAGATTACTCCCTACTCTCTCTCTCTCTCTCTCCCTCTCTCTCTCTCTCTTTCTCTCTTGTTTAGTAGGCCTACCCACTCTCCCCAATTTCCTTATTGGAGATTATCTGCTCGTCCAGCGCTTAAATTAAACTTAAAATCTCGCTTAATTTGTGTACCTTATTCCGATGATCCGTAATGAAGTGCATGCATTACGCTCATCAATTAAACTGCCCTATTTGAAGTGACGCAGGAAAGGGTGCCAAATAGATGAGAGATGGAAAGAGAAAGGGAGAGAGGGGATAGAGGGACCGGGATCAACATGAGATTGGAAAGGCCTTGACTGGGCTAGGCTCCAATCAAAAAGCAGGGTCACTATTAGAGAGATTATAATGGCCCAGGGTATAATTACCACTCGGGACCCCTCTACCACGCTCAGTTTAATCATTCAAGGGGTTCCCAAGGTAACATCG
Source organism: Heliocidaris erythrogramma (assembly GCA_025617745.1). NCBI lineage: Eukaryota > Metazoa > Echinodermata > Echinoidea > Camarodonta > Echinometridae > Heliocidaris > Heliocidaris erythrogramma. Next base: position 28,894,104 of record CM046860.1, read on the forward strand.
GACGCTGATAGTTAAGCGGTCTCTTGATACACGGACTCTCCATTTGATAGAGTTTTATGTCAATATACCGAATATAGAATGTTTGCTTGTACGAATAAACATAAAAGTAGTACCCTTCTCTTCTTTCTTATATTATTATCCCAGATTTAGAGAAATTAAGACATCAGATTTCAACTTACTTTTCTAAAGCAAATATTACGGAGAGATTGTTCAATTACTTTTATTAGATACTAATCATGCTAATGTAGACATAATCAACGACCGGGAGAAAGTCCATCATCGATATTTTGTTATACTTTCTTCATAAAAAAGACCGCTATAACTTCCAGTCGGCGTCATACCAAAAAGCAAAGATGTTAAATGCCGTTGTTGCACGTCCAGGTATTTACAAAGCCTTGTAGAGCTATATGGAGAATCTGAAGTAACAAGCGAAAAAATCTAACGAGACAGTACATCTAGATATCAACAAACCTTCAGAATAATAAGTAATCAGATAATTAAGCTGCCTTTTCGTGACATTTAAGTATGCAAACAAATTTAATAAGCAAGGACACAATTTTTCCACCAGGCAGTAAGAAACACACATACTCAGCCAGTTGCAATGAATGAAATGGTGCACACTGTTTTCATTCCACATTCAAGCTTACATGGACTGCTTTGTAAAATCTAGGTCAAAAATAAAAATTTAAAAATTGATTATTGAAAGTAGATGTGATGAAAAAAAACCTATTTCTCACAAGTAAAATAAATCCTCTCTTGATATACCTGTTATCCTTATATATATATTTTTTTTTTGCGCCTTGAGCATTTGATCATCAAGTGGATTCGGCGCCTTATAAATCTTATATATTATTATCATATAATCTCAGATCTGATGATCGCAATGCTTTCAAGGAAATAAATTTTGAAAAATAAGTATAGTCATTTTCTCAATCGGAAAATATCCTGCTTTTTTTCTTCCATAACATCTTTAAAAGCGTCTCGTCTAGTGTTAGCAGGGCATAGGATATGCCCTGTGACTAGCTGTGACGTCTAAATTTTGAAAGCGAGGTCAGTACCATGGTCAGTACCAGTACGTGGCGTATCTACGGGGCGCCAGAGGGGTCACGTGCCCCGGGCGGCACTTGAAGGGGGCGCAAAAACGCAAAAGAGAGAAAGAAAGGGGAGAAATACAAAAAATATGGTCTTTGAGCGTTATTTGCGCCCCAGTCAAGGACAAAATGCGTACGAAATGGTGTTTTATAGGGTTTGAAATGCGAAATTTTTCTAAAGCTCGGTCACTTTGCTCCCTCGCATAATTATGTTCAAGATCTATTTCGCGCCCCAATGGCGCTTTTAAAGTGTTAACCATTAATTGACTCTAGTTTCTTTGCCCCCCCCCCCCCGCATAAGGCAGGAGCTAGTTAAATTTTGCGCTCCCAGATGGGATATAAGTGCATAAAAAGCAATTTCAAAGTATAGAACATTCAAAAGAAATCATAAATTTGCCTTGCAATTGCCTTCCTCAAACATATTTCTTCAGGGTTTTCATTCATTTTGCGCCCCAAAATAGGAATGTTCAAAATTTTAAAAAAATTTATTGCTAGGTCGCTGTATTCCCTTGGATTTTTTTCTTTGTAAAGGGTAAAATACATGAGAGATTTCAAGTTGAGGAGTGAGAAGGGAAAAAAAATTCTGTCGCTCGGTCGCGTTGCTTCCTCGCTTATACACTAACTCATCAAATTGGGCTAACAACCCGAACTTATGTGCATCAAACACATTTTCACGTAGTGCCATCATATATATAATTATAGTCCTCTTATAAGAGGAGCAAGCACAAGGTGTCACCAGTTTTCTTCTGGCTAAAACGATGGGGATAATTAGGCCTACTTTCAATAGAATAATCATGTGTCAAACGTCTCGGATGTAGTGAGTTTAATCGAATGTTTACGAAGGGAACAAGCAAATTAAAATGGAGCACACTGGAGATGTCTCCATTGTATTCCACCATCATGCACGAGCTAATTGCTAGAGAGGGCTATTAAATGCTGAAGATGATTATCGAGGTAATGTTTATCTTCTATTGTACTACTTCATTCGAAACTCTATCCACAGTAATTAGTTCATTTAACGCTTTCTTGACAATGCGTTGCAGTAGAAAGTGTTAGCTGACGAACAACAATTTATGCGGAAACTTAATGCCCGTATTCCAGGTTGTACACGAAGCGTCATTTCCACTGCGTCATTACATGCGTCAATCAAGCTTGTGAAGGCAATAGACCTGTTCACAAATTTATTCCAATTTTATGCATACTTCTAAAACAAAGGTTGTTCTTGACAACCTGAAAGCTTGTCAGAGGCTTGTCAGACATAGCAAAAAGTAAAGTATATGCAAACTGGATTCCAAATATTGTAGTTCATTCTTTGATAACAGGTTAATGGAATACGTCGTTTCTAGGTCCCCAGGAAAGAAACATCCATAAATTTGAATAACTTTGTGAACAGGTCTATTGGCCCATACGCCAGTAATTCAACGCATTGTTTTGAACTGTACATTTTGCAATGGCGCGTTAAGTACTCCATCGCTCGCTGAATCATTCGCACAACAGGCATTCAACAGCGCAAATTGATATTTTTTTCATTCCAAAAATCAATTCATGCTATAGCGAATAATACAGGTTATGACGGTTGCATATGAGTAGTCAAACCGATGATCTATATACACCCTCATTGGTTTGTCTTTACCACTGGTTCAAGTGAGGCGTCATTTAGATTTCGTCAGTGACCTGCGCTACTAGAGCCTGTGAAGCAATTAACCCATACGCCAGTTATCAAAAGTATTGTTTGCGTTGTTCGTTTTACAATAGGGACTTTTAGAAGCAGTGGACTAGTACTTCGTCCCAGTCGACTAATTCGCGCATGTCAACGTCGTCGACTGCCCATGTTGACTACAGTTCATTTTAGATTTCACTCGACGTGTACGTACCGTCGACGTCAAATGGAAGTACACACTCAACGGATGAGCATAATAGTTGAGCTGTTCTGATGACGTCATATACGTGAACCTCGTCGAATATTTCGGAGCACCGCAAAAACGAAGTGAACACGTACTCGATTTTGCAAGTCAGGGCCTAGGGAGGAGGACAGGGAGAGGGCGAGTGGCGCATGCGCAGTGGCGTAGAATGATGTTCTTGCGTACCAGTCGACTAAGTGGACGTGCAATTCTAAAAGTCCCTATTTCGCGCATGTCAACGTCGTCGACTGCCCATGTTGACTACAGTTCTGATCATTTTAGATTTCACTCGACGTGTACGTACCGTCGACGTCAACCGGAAGTACACACACAACGGATGAGCATAATAGTTGAGCTGTTCTGATGACGTCATATACGTGAACCTCGTCGAAGATTTCGGAGCACCGCAAAAACGAAGTGAACACGTTCTCGATTTTGCAAGTCAGGGAGGAGGACAGGGAGAGGGCGAGTGGCGCATGTGCAGTGGCGTAGAATGATGTCCTTGCGTACCAGTCGACTAAGTGGACGTGCAATTCTAAAAGTCCCTAATATTGTGAAAAGGCCGTACAAAGAAATATTTCAAAAATGAAATGTACACTCATCGTGTTGAATTACTGGCATATAGGCTTAATTGCCTTTGCAAGCTTGATTGATGCAGACAATAACGCAATCAAAATGACCCCCCCCCCCCCCTCCCCCTTTGTGCAATGGGCAGTAGGCCATTGCACCCATGCGTCAAGAGCTGCGTTGGTTCCTCGAGACTACATCTGGTCATGTCACGTGCATTTCTAGGCTATGTCTGAATGTCCCTGAATGGCGAACTGAGTAAATTAGAAGATAATTCTAGAGGATGTGATTGGATAAATTTTGCACTTGTCCATTAACTACTTAAACATCGTTTTGATCTGTTTTACTGTGATTCAAATTAATGGACAATTTCATACTTGCATATGAATTTCCCCATAAAATATTATTTCCAACATAGGTCTACTCTATTTATTGAAAAAAAAAGAATATCCACAGCTTCGCAAATGAAACGGGTAACGGTGAACCCGAGTTTGTTAGCATTTTCGTCAGAATCATGCCTGCTATTACCCTTACCATTCATCAATCATAATCATTTGATGTTCTTTGTCAAAGAATTGTAATTGGAAGAATTTTGCTTTTGTCCGTCCATTATTTGAAAATTATAGTCTTTATTTATTTTGATTAAAATTAATCAAAAACTTATATTTGTAAATCATCATTGTATTAAATTGGGAGGTAATTTTTTTATATTTTAAATGGAACTGAGGCATCACTCGTGGTGCTTATGGTAATAGCACAAACCAATCACTCACATCGATTATCAAGTTTAAAAAATGACATTTAAATGAACAATTTAGCGTGGCAATAATTGGTTAATTGCATCGTCGCCGTTCAGTTAATTATGCAGTATTTGCACTGACCTGATCCCAGTGTCAAATTTTAGTGTCTGGAGCAAGCAAGCATAGTCATCTTCCCTATCTCCGCCGACATTCATTCTGTCCAATAACATTAAAATGGACATGTTATTAGCAGGAACGATTCTGAGCTGGGGGCTATGGTTTCCAGTGGCGTAAATCTTTTACGAGGAGTGTGGGGGATGATCGTAATCAGGCGCCAAGATTTTCACTCTCGGAAAAAACCCTAAATGTGAGATTTTGAAGGAAAATATCAGACTCACTTTAGTACGTTCTAAAGCTATCTTTAGTAGGCTATTTTAATAGCATTTTGAGACATTTTCATAACTATAAGATTCACTTGCATTAATTTTATCAAAATTTTCAACAGCTGCAACAACTGATCAATTATGATTATTTTTCTCCTTCAAAAGTAGGGGTGGGTATATTTGTACAAGCCACCCCCCCCCCCAAAAAAAAAAAAAAAAAAATGAGATGGGGATATATATATCCCAACCACCGGGATTTACGCCCGTTTTGATTTCGCAAGTTGATTGCCTGGGAGTAGTTGTCAATAATGTATTCTGTTCAAATAGGTATAAGCTTAGGCCTTGTGCCTGGCGTCACAAATGACCATACACGTGACGTCAGTGTTTGGACCAATCACAGCATGGTCCTCGTGATCAGGGCATGTTACCCGCATGGGATTATAATACAGTACATGCTGGAACCGTGTTTCCCCTTCTCTCCGTTCTAAAGATGGATTAATTACACCTCTGTTTATATTGTTTGATACATTTTGAAAAAGGATAGAGCATGACTGCCCCTCGGCTTTGAAACTTTAAACGTTTATTACATCTTCTTTTCTACTTCAGTAAATTTCCTGCCGCAAACGCGTTTTTGTCAATCAAAGGGATTTTGCAGATATTGCTCAAAGCGATGTGACATTCATTATTTCATAGTTGAGTGACAGTGCCGATCGAGCTGTAAATGTCCATTTTACTCAGTCAAATTGACTGACAATAATCTAAAATGTTCTAAATGCATCCCTAAATTAAAATTGATCGGTGGGTGAATGTGACGCCTTGAATATTAATCAAGATGATGCACTTTAGGATAAACACGATCGCGAAAATTTTCAGAAATTCAACATTAGATAGGCATTTAGACTTTTCCGCCATTTTTTGGAACATGCGGACATTGCAAGGACATTACCAAGGACATATGACGTAATCCGAACATGATTTACACATGTATAGTATGATAGGGTTCTCAATTGTCATTGAACTGACTTTGTAAAAGACAAATTTTCTCAAGTGAAAATTGCATGATTATAACTCGTTTTAACGACTGTCCAATAAGCAGATAAGGAAGAATTTTAAAGACTATTAAAGGCAAAAATGCCGCTTTTCAAAAGTCGCAAGGGTCATTTTTAATGCTGTATTAACAGTCCATTTTAGCATTTCTTGCCCGATTTTTTAAAGTGCGCTCACTCAACCATGACACGATGACAATCTCTTATGTTCACACAACATGTGATGATACATTTTGGTAAAAATATCTGGAGTTACTTTTTTCAATAAGCTGAATTTTTTAATTGTGTTCACCCAACCATAATAATTAGAAAAGTGTTGGGATAGGTGTGAGGGGGTCAAGCGATGGATAATAAACAACACATAAATATGCACCAGAAAACCGAATTTGCTAAAATCTCGTTTCACAGAATACCCAAAATGACCCTTGTGACTTTTGAAAAGTGACAATTTGCACTCATGCATGACTCAATGGATCAATCTCATTTTCACAGAAAAGTTAGTCAATAAATGTAGAAACACTCCCGCCAAGTTATTTTGCTCAGAACCCTTTCGTTAAAAAGTTACGCCATTTTGATTGTGTTTATCTTCTTCAGTTTATATATTATATTTCATTCTGCAAAATATACTTTTGATGCCTTCATTTTCATTATTGAAACTAAATCGTACTGTTCTCAAATTAAACAACAAATTACAGGGCCGGATCCAGGATTTCCCAATATGAAAATTTGAAAATTGCAAAGTTCAATCACCAATTACATCAACTCATTACATAGGAGTACCGTACCTGTATCTGCGCACGAGCTCAATTTCGAACTCGACGTGACAGGTGTCTCTTGTACAATTAATATACGTATATTTGTGCGAGGACTGACGTCACTTGCCCTATCAATTTATGGATTCTACATATAGCGAGCAAGCGAAGCAAGCGAGCAAATTTTTGGCACTTTAGTATTAAAGCCTTTAGAGGAAATATTATTACCAAAATATACGAGATAAGGCATTTACATCTGATATTCGGGCAGTTCGCTCTGCTGTCCGAACATTGATCAAACCAACCCAAGGATCAGTGTACGCACTGATTTACCACCAGCACTGAAAGCTGAAAGAGGCATCTTGGCAACTAAAGCATACAAATTCAGAAAAGAAAACAACTTGTCAACCAAAATTGTTGTTGTCGGCAGCAAAGTCATCCTTTACACGAAGCCGAAAGATTCATCAGAATGGCAACGCTACAAAGAATAAGGGGGTAAGTCAAGAAGAGGATTTCGCCAATTAAACAGTTCTACACGTATCTTCCATGCCCAATTAATGATTTTGCGATATTCATTTGGAGAGAACCTCCCACCCCGACAAATTTTGGACAGTCTTTCAAACCTAACATCTATACTTCAATAGAAAAAGAACAAGAATCAGTTACCGTACTATTTAAGAAAAATAAGTTTTTATTTACATGCAGTACCATTACTATTATGAAAATTGTGTAATTAAAATTACAATGTATTCACATGCATTCATTATGACGGTTAGTTACGTAATTTAATATTGGTCTTTTATTACTTATGTTGGACAATTTATTTGCTAGTGAATTAATTGGACTTCATGACAATAGTGCATTTTCCACACAAAAAAAATTGAAAGAAGAAAAATTCAAAATAAATTAATAGATATAAAACCTGGAGTAACCTGGAGAATTGTATATAATTACTCCCATTTTTGGTAGTTGCTGCAGGAAAAAATAGATTACCATGCCTATTTAATATTTTTATTATTTTTTTTTTTTTGTTATAACTCTCTTTTTTTTTTTTTTTCTTATTAGAGGAATTACAATCTCTCGAAAGTAATAAGGAAAAAGAATTTATTAGCTATGTTTTTTTTTAATCTGCTTGAAGCGTTTGTCTTCATTGATACCGGCGAGTGCGTATATCTTTCTCATTTTTTCTACTTGCTACTTAAATCAGTCGCTGATAATCTGTCACCTGTAAAAGTAAATAGGAAAGAGGGAAAGGAGGAAGAAGGGGAAAAGAAGGGAAACAGAAAAGAGAAGAGTATTCGGAAAATTTCTTTACTTTCTCTAGTTAGAGGCTCTCCGAGTACTTCACTATGAATCGATACTGACACATTTTCTTTGTTTTGTTTTGTTTTTGTTTTGTTTTTGTTTCTGATTTTTTTTGTTTTCTTAAATCATCAATTGCTTGATTCGTCTGTACTGAATTTAGTCTTTTTCCAATTTACTGATATTTACTTGATAAATTGACATTAATTACAATTATTTACTGACATTCATCACTTTTTGTGCAGAATATTCCGTTATAAAAATGGTGAGATTTATATAACCCTCAGTCTTTTCCTCTCAGTATTAAAGGAATCATAATCTAACGAAAGTAATAAGAAAAAAGCATTTATCCGCAATGTTTTTAATGGACTTGAAGCATTTGTCTAGATCGATACTTGCACATATCTTTCTCATTTTTTTTCTCAATTTACTGATATTCATCACTGACAAACTGATATTTATTAGAAATGTTGTTAATCTACTTATTACTATACAAATGCCTCAAGTACTGTAGTATTTTTTTTTCAATTTTACTGACATTCATCACTTGACTAATTGGTATATATTACAATTATTTACGGACATTCATCATTTTTTGAGCTGAATCTCCGTTATAAAAAATGGTTAGATTATTTATAATCTTTAGTCTTTTCCTCTCAGTATGAAAGAAATTATAATCTACCGAAAGTAATAAAAAAATAAATAAAAAAAAAAATTATTCGCGATGTTTTTTTAATGTACTTGAAATATTTGTCTAGATCGATACTTGCGTACATATCTTTCTCATTTTTTTTTCTTTCAATTTACTGATATTCATCACTGACAAATATATATTTATTGGCAACGTTGTTAATCTACTTATTGATATACAAATGCCTCAAGTATTGTAGTCTTTTTCCAATTTTACTGATATTCATTACTTGATTAATTGATATTTATTACAATTATTTACGGACATTCATCATTTTTTGTGCTGAATATTCGTTATAAAAATGGTTACATTTTTATAACCCTCTCAGTATTAAAGGAATTGTAGTCTAGCGAAAGTGATAGGAAAGGGAAAGTATTCGCAATTTTTTTGGTGTGCTTGAGGCGTTTGTCTGGATCGATGGTTGCGTATGTCTTTCTCATTTTTTCGGTTTTACTGATGTTCATCGCTTGACAAATTGATATTTGTTGGTAATGTTTTAATCTACTTCTTAGCTGGACAAATGCTTCAAGTAGTCTTTTTCCAATTTCACTGATATTTAACACTTGATAAATTGATATTACAATTATCTACGGACATTCATAATTTTTGTGCTGAATCTCCGTTATAAAAAAATGGTTAGATTTTTTGTAACCTTCAGTCTTTTCCTCTCAGTATTAAAGGAGTAATAAGAAAAAAGGAATTTATTCGCAATGTTTTTAATGGACTTGATGCATTTGTCTGGATCGATACTTGCGTATATCTTTCTCATTTTTTCTTTCAATTTACTGATATTCATCACTGACAAATATATATTTATTGGCAATGTTGTTAATCTGCTTATTGATAAACAAATGCCTCAAGTTTGTTTTTTTTTCCAATTTTTACTGATATTCATCACTTGATTAATTGATATTTATTATAATTATTTACGGACATTCATCATTTTTTGTGCTGAATCTCCGTTATAAAAAATGGTTAGATTTTTTTATAACCCTCAGTCTTTTCCTCTTAGTATTAAAGGAATTATAATCTACCAAAAGTAATAAGAAAAAAAAAATATTCGGAATGTTTTTAATGGACTTGAAGCATTTGTGTAGATCGATACGTGGGTATATCTTTTTTTTTTTCTTTGAATTTATTGATATTCATCACTGACAGATTGATATTTATTAGCAATGTTGTTAATCTACTTATTACTAAACAAGGCTCAAGTACTGTAGTTTTATTTTACTGTAGTTTTATTTCCCAATTTTAATGATATTCATCAATTGATTAATTAATATTTATTACAATTATTAACTGACATTCATCACTTTTTGTGCTGAATATTCGTTATAAAATTGGTTAGAGTTTTTATAACCCTCAGTCTTTTCCTCTAAAGGAATTATAATCTAGCGATAGTTATAAGATGAAAGAATTTATTCGCAATGTTTTTAATGTACTTGAAGCATTTGTCTATATTGATACCTGTGTATGTCTGTTTCAGTTTTCCCCCTTTGTCTTACAATCACTGATAATCTGTCGCATACAAATGTAAATAGGAAGAAGATCGGAATAAGGAGAAAGAACAGGGGAAGGAAGAGTATTTGAAAGCTGTGTTTACTTCCTCTAATGAGAGGCTTTGTGGGTACTCCACTATGAATCGATACTGACATCTTGTCTTTGTTTTGTTTGGACTTTGTTTTTTGTTTTTGTTTTGTTTTGTTTTTTTGTTAAATCGTAAATTGCATGATTCGGTTGCACCGAATTTAGTCTTGTTCCAATTTACTGATATGCATTACGCACCGAATGGTAATATGATAAGTTTTTTTTTTTTTTTTCTTCTTTTGAAAGTTTTAACATTACCTTTATGGATTTACAATAATATTATAATTGAACCGTTTCTATTTAGTACATCTGTAATACATTATAAGGTTCTATATGCAAACATGTACAACTTTTCTCTCTGCACTGCTCTTTTTCATGAAAAGAATCATTCTCCAATTCTATTTCGAAATAAATTCACTCGAATCATGTATTTCTCTAACAAATTGACTTTGATAAATTAAGTATGATATTACTGTATTATTATTTAAAACTTCATAAACGTTATTTGATGCAGCAGTGCCGAGACAAGAGTTCATTAAGGGTTCCATATTAGTTATGAATGTATTTTATGGCTGAGGTGCTCAAGATTAGTGAACTTGTCATTATGAAAGTTAATCATTTGATTAACGCTTTAGGAACTCATCATCATCATCATCATCATTCATCCTTATGTCACCTCCCATCTTTACATGGTCATTTCATTCTCTTTCCATCTCATGACCATTACCACTGTCATACTAGTACGACACAGAAACTTTACATGCGAACTTGCTGTTACACTTTTAATCACAATAGATTGGTAATAATAGCTATTTTTTATGACTACTGATCTAGACCAGTTATCTATTTTCAATACCAACAATTTATCCTTTGATAGTAACTATTACTCAATTGACGAATTTACTTCTAGTTTTCAAAAAACAGGGAATAGATTTAGTTTACTTCATGTAAATGCTAGAAGTCTAAGCAAAAATTTTGATTCTCTGGAAACATTGCTATATACTTTGAACAATTTTCCCTTTTCAATTATTGGTGTCACGGAAACTTGGCTTCATAATACTTCGCCCAACCTATTTAACTTACAAAATTATACACTGATCAGACATGATCGAGAAGAAAAGAGAGGAGGGGGTATAGCATTTTATATCAATGAACAACTACAATTTAAATTCCGAAAGGAAATATCATTAACACAAACTGAATCATTGTTTTTAGAAATCATAAATTCAAACAGCAAAAATATAATCGTTGGATTAATTTACAGACCCCCTCATGGTTCTATAAATTCATTTTGTGAAGATCTTGATATATGCCTCCATACTCTTTCGGGAGAAGGCAAACAATTATATCTAATGGGTGACTTTAATATAGACTTGTTATCTCATAGTAGTTATCATGATACACTTATTCATATTATTTATGCTAATAGTTGTTATCCGCATATAAATAAACCAACCAGGATAGATGGTCAATCTTCAACCCTTATAGATAATATTTTTTCTAACATCTTTGACAAAGACATGACGAGTGGATTACTATACTCCGATATATCCGACCATTTGCCAATTTTTTTAATATGTAACAATGACACTTCAAATAAAAAGTCAGTTAACTCAAACATGTACAGAAAGCAAATACCCCAAAATATTGAATCCCTCAAAAGTGATCTAGCAAGAGAAGAATGGTTGGATATTTATAGTGAGTCAGATGCAAATATTGCATACGAAACTTTTAATAAAAAGTTACAGAAGTATTACGACAAAAATTTTCCTCTGGTATCTGTAAACAAGAACAATAAACGTTGTAAAATGCCATGGATAACAAAAGCAATTCTGCGATCCATACACACAAGGAACAAACTTTATAAGGCTTATTTAACAAACTCTACTACTCTTAATAAAAACAAATATAAAACGTACCGGAACAAATTAACTAATATCATTCGAACTTCTCGTAAAATGTACTATTCCGATAAACTTAATCGAGTGAAATCTAATATGAAATCTACTTGGGAGATTATAAACGATCTGATTGGCAAGAAAACAAAAAATTTACCTACTAATAATTTTACAATGGATAATACAGCAATACAGTCTGAAGATATAGCTCATACCTTTAATTCCTTTTTTGTAAATATAGGACCTAATTTAGCAAATAAACTCAATAAACCGAACGAAAATTTTACTAAATTTCTTCCTGAACCTACAACTTCTTCACTGTTTTTTAATCCCACAAATCCCAATGAAATAATCGAAATAACAAAAAATCTCAAGTCAAGTAAATCGCAAGGCCATGATAGAATCAGTGCTTTTCTCCTGAAACAAATTATACATTTTCTCGTGTTCTCCGCTAACTCACATATTTAATATATCTATTAACACCGGGAAATGTCCTGATTCCCTAAAAATTGCAAAGGTAAATCCCGTTTTCAAAAAAGACAACCCCCGCGAAATAAGTAATTACAGACCTATATCAATTCTTCCCAGTATATCAAAAATCCTAGAAAAGATTATTTACAAAAGGTTGTATAACTTTTTAGATACATTTCATTTTCTAAATCTAAATCAATATGGTTTCAGAAAAAGACATTCAACCGACCTAGCTTTAGTACAATTATATGATAAAATAACGAATGCCATAGCCAATAAAGAACACGTAATAGGAGTATTCATGGACTTATCAAAAGCCTTTGATACGCTTGACCACCATATTTTACTTAAAAAACTTCACTCTTATGGAGTTCGTGGAGTTGCCCTCTCCTGGTTTGAGAGCTATTTATCTAATAGACAACAATATGTAGTGTATAATGATGTTTCTTCAAATTTCCTACCAATCCAATGCGGTGTTCCACAAGGGTCAATACTAGGCCCTTTACTTTTTCTATTATATATTAATGATTTAACAAATACAACGCCTCTTTTATCTTTCATATTATTTGCAGATGACACAAACATTTTCTGTTCACATCATAATTTAAATACCCTTGTAGATACACTTAATAATGAGTTACCAAAGTTATCTTTGTGGTTCAAATGCAATAAATTGTCCCTTAATTTAGATAAAACCAATTTCATGTATTTTAAGCACGTAAATTCTCATGTCATTGATTTTCCTTACGACATACTTATAGATAATGTACCTCTTGAAAGAAAGATACAAACAAAATTTTTGGGCGTCATTATCGATGAAAATTTATATTGGAACGAACATATACGTCATATAACTGCTTCTATTTCTAGGAATATTGGTATACTTTACAAAGTAAAGAAATTTGTCTCTTGTAAAACGCTCATTATGCTTTATAATTCATTGATATTACCTTACATAACATATTGCAATTTAGTATGGGCCACCACCAACAAAACAAAAATCAACTCTATTTACTTATTACAAAAGAAAGCCCTTCGCATATGTACTGGTTCACCATATTTATCTCACACTAGACCAATATTTTACCAACTGAAAACTCTAACAGTATTCGACATCAATTCACTACAAAGTTTACTGTTTATATTTAAGTATCTAAATAACTTGCTCCCTCTTTCATTTCAAAACTTTTATAATTTAAATAACACTATTCACTCCTACCCTACTCGCAATTCCTCCAATTTTCATCTTTTCAACCCAAAGTTACTGATTGCCCATAGATCAATAAGACACCATGGTCCCGACCTATGGAACTCTCTCCCAGAATTCATTAAATCCTGTTGTTCCCTTTACTCATTTAAAGCCAAAGTTAAAACGATGTTACTATCTGAATATATAACGTAAATTTCTGTGTCAACTCTTCATCATCATCATCATCATCATCACCGTTATCATTATCATCATCATCATCATCATCATCACCATTTTATCATCAATATGCTCTTAACTTAAGATTTCAATTATTTATCCATTCTGCTTATTTGAACATGTTTTAGCTATTTCACAATATTTGTCTGGGGCTGCCATATTCTCAAGCAAACTGCTTATAATGGCAGTCCTTCTTCCGCTAATGATTTTATATGTTATGAATTACAATAATTTGACAATTTATCATTTCGTGTTTGTTTTTGAAAAAATAATTGTTACATATACATGTACTTGTTTATGATTCAGTGTCAAAAAGTACTCTTGTATTTTATTTTATATACAAAAGAAAAATGTACTAATATGAATGCAGAAGAAAATAAATCAAATCAAAAAATCAAATCAACATCGGGTGACTTTGTTTGTTTGTTTATTCATTGGAACATACAAGTCATTTTTATAACGAGAAGTTCGAATTTAGTACATTGATAAACGGTTTTCTATTCACTCACTTCTAAACTGGGAGCAAAATTAAGAAAAACCCTTGAGAAGTAGTCGAGAAATTCAGCAAGGCGACCGAAAGTTGGGATTTCATTCAAATGTTGCGAATGTTGCAAATGCTGTTTTATACAGTTTATTGCGGGTGCAATATATCTAGCAAGATTCAGATGAAACTTATTACATGATAGCGAGCAAAATAACGACAATTACATTTTTATTTTTCAAATTTTGGACCCTTTAAGCTGTTTGAGAACTATATACGGGGGCACAAAATTACGAGATCCTTAAATAACTAGGCAAGGGAGCAAAGCAACTGAGCTTTTGAAAATTTTTGCATTTCCAACCCTCAAAAACTGTATTTCTAATGCATTAACCGTTCGGATTTGGGGGGGGGGCATAATCCGTAAGCATTATGACTTTGTTTGTTTATTCATTGGAACATACAAGTCATTTTTATAACGAGAAGTTCGAATTTAGTACATTGATAAACGGTTTTCTATTCACTCACTTCTAAACTGGGAGCAAAATTAAGAAAAACCCTTGAGAAGTAGTCGAGAAATTCAGCAAGGCGACCGAAAGTTGGGATTTCATTAATGTTGCGAATGTTGCAAATGCTGTTTTATACAGTTTATTGCGGGTGCAATATATCTAGCAAGATTCAGATGAAACTTATTACATGATAGCGAGCAAAATAACGACAATTACATTTTTATTTTTCAAATTTTGGACCCTTTAAGCTGTTTGAAAACTATATACGGGGGCGCAAAATTACGAGATCCTTAAAGCTAATAATTAGGCAAGGGAGCAAAGCAACTGAGCTTTTGAAAATTTTTGCATTTCCAACCCTCAAAAACTGTATTTCTAATGCATTAACCGTTCGGATTTGGGGGAGGGGGGCATAATCCGTAAGCATTATGATTTTTTTCTTCATTTACCCCGTTTCGGTTTTTTCTCTTTTGCGTTTTTTGCGCCCCCCTCCAAGTGCTGCCCGGGGCACGTCCCCCCCCCCCCCCCTGTCCCGCCACTGATACTGGGGGCGCAAAATTAAATTAAATTTTTTAAAAATCTGTCTATTAAACTTGCATTTTAGAGCATCCCAAAATGGTTTTTAATGAAAAGAAGGAATGCATGGATCTACGCCAATGGACGAAACCCCTTAATTTAGAATAACAATGCGAGCGAACGAATTTTCTTCCATATTTTCGAATTGAAATTATGGCATTTCTTATTTCCTTAATTCTAATCATTAAATAATGTGATGGTATTTAAAGATCAAACATGAGTTTGGATAATCATAAGTTTTAAGGTAATGTATAGCAATTCTTGTTTATCATGAGTGCTTTTACATATCCCCCATAACATACCTTGCTAGACTCCTCAAATGTGCACCCCAATGCGGAGCGCAACTGAACATGTGCACACCCTAACCCCCCCCCCCCATTCCCTTCTTTTCAAATAAATTCTTCAGGAATGGCTCGAAATTTCTTTGGAGGGGCATTATCGTCGGCGCATTTGCACTAAGCATTTCAGACACTGTGTTTAGGCTGAGAGTTTTTGGAGAAATGGGTTGCATTCCGACTTAATTTTCCACAAGCCAGGACCAGCCCGGGTTTCGCACGTGCTTGACCCCTCAAATGTCAACCCCCCCTGCATTGTTACCGTCACCGTCAGGTCGTATGTCTCCCCCCTCCCCCCCCCCCCTCTATCTTTCTCTTTCTTTCTTTCTTTCTTTTCCTCCTTATCCTTTTTTCCTCATTTTCTTTCCCCTTTTCCCCTTCTTTCCTTCCTCCTTTCTTCTTCTTTTTCTTTTCCCCTCTTTTTTCTTTTTTTTTTCGCCGCCAATAGGGGGGGGGGGCCGCGGCCGATTCGGCCCCCACCTGGATCCGCTAGTGAATTACATGACTGTGGATGACGTTTTATTACAGTCATTTCTAAATAATAATCATATTTTGATTTAGCATGAGGTAAATCCAAGGAATTATGTGAAGGGGTAAATGAAAAGAAATAAAAGGAGCCCAAAATGTAATGGGGCGATGTAGAATGAAATAAATAAGAGGTCCTTGTACACAAGTTATACTCTAAAAAAAAATGCCTAGTCATTTTTTTTTTACCAGATCGCCTGGTCACATTTTCTTAATCAGATTCTAGTCATTCTTACTATAGGATTCTGTTCATTTTGACTAGGATTCTGTTCACTTCAAACCAGAAGCTGGTAGTTTTGACTCAAACAGTGCGGGGAGCGTTTCATGAAAGGACTTGTCAGATATTTTATCAGACAAATTTGCTCTCAGCCAATCAGATGCAAGGATTCTAGTAGCTTATAACAGTTGTCGGATAAAATATCTGACAACTTCCTTTCATGAAACGCTCCCCAGGTGCCCGTGGGAATAGTTATTCTAGTCAAATCTTACTAGGTTCTAGTCATATTTGACTAGCTTGTTTTTAGAGTGTATGTATAACACCCGAACTTGGTGCTTATATAGAGATCCTAACCCTCCCCCATGTTTAATGATTTCTAGATACGCCACTGTGATATGCCGTATACAAGTTACCATGAATTGAAATTTATAATCATATTCCTCTATCACCTGGCAAACAAAATATAAAAAGTTCAGATACAGATTCAATCAATCACAGAGCTAGAGAGTATCAAAAGATCCATCATATGGATCATGAATACCATCACTATGAACACGATGACAAAGAAAGCGGACAAAATATACAGCTCCTCATTGTACCCTCCACAATTGTTCTGGTAGACAAAAGAACATACCTTCATTGCTATTATGTACGTATTATGTAAGTAGAACAGCTGAATATGCATGTGACACCTTTTCTACATATTTTTATATAATAGCAACGAAAGGATGATCTATTGCCTACCAGAGCAAGTGTGGAAGGTATAATGAGGAGCTGTATAATTTTTGTCAACTTCTTTGTTCGCCATGTTCATAGTGCATGCACAATCACGGATCCAACCGATCGATTCTTTTCCATTCGAATAAATTTAATCCTTTTTTTCGGCCTGAGCCCCGTTTCATAAAACTTGTCATCAGTAACAACTGCGACATTGCTATGACAAATTTGCTCTCAGCCAATCAGATGCAAGGATTTCAGTAGCTTATAACAGTTATCAGGGGCGTATCCAAGATTTCCCAATAGGGGGGGCGCCAGGAATTATTGATCGCCGTCATGGGGGAGAAATTTTTGCTTCTGAAGAAGGGCTGAGTTGCAGAATAGTGCTATATAGTGCTATATTTTTTTTTTACGACGGCCAATAGGGGGGGGCGCCTGTTACGCCCCCCTGGATACGCCACCGGTTATTGCAACTTGTTATTGATAACAAGGTTTATGAAACAGGGCCCAGGTTTCGATCTCGTTGGTGTGACTGGGGTCTAACTGCCCATACCCTGTCCAACAAATTCGGTAATCTGATCAGACTACTTCATCATCATCATGTCGGGGTTAAGTGGAGGATCAAATTTATACCTTCACTTATTGACTCTCAGCGACCTTAATTACTCTGCGATAACCTGGCTTAAACTCATGAATGCATTATAGCTATAGGATAGTCAGGCGGCATAGTGATTTAATTCTGCCCAATGTGATAAACGCACCAAATGTGACACACAGATAGTTGGATGTATTATAATAAAAACTGGCTATTTGGCCACCTATATCCCCCCCCCCCCCCCCCTTGGGGCCCGTTGTGCCCATTTTAGTTTAAATGGCTGCCACTCGGAAACAATTTCTATTCAGTGAGAGATATCAATTTTAAAGTAGGAGTAATCAGATATATCGCTTTAAAATTAAGTATTTATGGTCCCAATTTTAGGGGACCCATTTCTTTGTTTCAAACGGCTCAAATTCACTGATTTAAACAATGATGAGACACGGAACCTTACAGCGCCATATTTGGTACACATGTTGATAGATATATTTTAACCAAAATTGGATATTTGGCCACCTTAAATTTGGCCCTTGAGGCCCGTTGTGCCCATTTAGAAAATGGCCGCCACCCGGGTACATTGCCCACTTTGACAAAAGGGCCCAAAATGCACAAGTTTAAAGTTGTTGTTTTTTAAATAGAATTTTTGTATTAACAACAGAGCAAAATTTCTCTTTTTAAAGTGAATTATTTCCAAATGTGCAGTCGTTTAAGCTTTTAAGGTCTAAAATATGGCATCTTAACCCCTTTTCCTGCGTTTATTGAGCGTTATGACAGTGATATGTAAATTGATTTTTCCGATAATATATCTATTGTTTAACTCTTTTCGACATGGGACAATATATCACATAATACCTAAACCACTTATGATTTCGTAAGGCTTTGGAATTTTAGATATGACTATACGACAAAGTACATTAGACCTAAATTGTATCTGTATATGATTTGAATCAAGCATACAGATTCAAATGCCATGTGACGGTCATTTTGAGAATAAAAGTGGGCACAACAAGTCACACTGGCCAAATTTTAGGTAGCCAAATAGCCTAATATTGCTTTTAACATATTCCTCTGTGTGCAAAATTTGGTGCTTCTATCACAAAACGCAAAATTGGACTAAAAAAAAACCACGCGATGTAGCCTGACTATATATTGCCAACATTTTTTAAAATTTGGTTCAACACATTAATTTGATTCAGAGCCTTCAAAAATATACCATACGTAGGAGCAAAAAGAGCTAAATTTCTGTTGTTGTTGTTGTTGTTGTTGTTGTTGGGTTTTTTTTTTTTTTTTTTTTTTTTTGGGGGGGGGGTTGCATTGCCAAAATGGAAAGGGAAAATGAACCCTAAAAATCCTTGAATTTGAAACATGTTGAAAAGTTCAAAATTAGTGCTTCCATACAATCGCCATGTTTTTAACTTTTCAATATACATGCATGTTTCTGTTCAAGAAGGGATGAATGCTTTGGAAAGCACGCTGGTACTTTATTTTCAGATAAGCAGATTCTTTTCACTCTCTGACGACAAGCGACGAGGGCAAACAGAAAATCCCGTTCCATACATAGAAGGGCAACTTAATCAGAATGATAATAATAATAGTGGCTACTTGTATAGCGCACAGGTCCGCCTTTCGACGCTCATGGCGCTGTATAGATAGGTATATATTATTACCCCCGGTCATTGGATTCTGGCACGCCAGAATGAGTATGTTTGGCGCAACGCTTCTTTATCAATTACCTTTCAGGTGCGTTAAATTTATTATGCACTTACCGTAGTTTTGTTGTCAATTATTTTGTATATTTTTTGGGGGGCAGATTATTTTCTGCATTTATTGAATGATCAATGAAGATTACAATTATATACAATAATCATAGGAAATGTACAAATAAAATACATAAGATACATTATGCAAAAAACAACAACAACAAAACAATCAAAGTGAATTCATTGATTCAAGTGTAAAAATGTTCCAACAGAAACTAGGATATTTGACATGCAGGAGACCGACTATCATAAGCAAATAGCTTGACTGGATAGCGGCCTTGTTAATTGTTAATTACACAATAGTTATTGTGATATACTTTGAATACTTTTGAAAATGAAATGAAATAAAATCTAAATCTGAATCTGAAATCTGAAAAGAATTATTTGGCGAATGGCATATTGGAGGTATTCGGTCATTTTGTGTCCTTTACGTTACCATGTACCATGGAATATTATTTGATTACTAGGCATAATTTAATATGTCGGATCCCCGCTTTAATAATGCTGTCAAATAATTAATGCAGTCACAAGGTGGCCTATACACGATTCTTTGATGCAGTTGGTAACGGATGGGACAAAATACTTTGGACTTGCATCGATACAAAGCTCAATCAAAATATAAGCCACTTACCCTTTCTGTTGATGCTGCTGGTGTTGTCCTGCTTGAATTTACTGACGTCACATTACCACCACTGGTTCCATTGTAGGCCACGCCCACAGCGTCTGCAAACTCCCTGGAGTAGACACTTGCACTCGAGCTAGCGTAAGGGTTCAAATTACAGATGGTGATTGCAGGATATCGTATCTCGTTCGCGTAGGGGACGTCGATATTCGTAACGACTTCGTAATCATTGTAGGCATCAATGAGCTGCACCATCTGCCAGAAGAAGACTGACATAGCACCGACGAAGAGGATCGACCAGAAGATCCGTTTTGGCATTGAGTTAGCTCGGGCAATGTTCGGAATTCCGTGAGCTCCAGTGTTCTGGATTGCAGAGCCAATCAAGAAGTAGGCGTTCAGATCACCCCGATCGTCGTCCTCTGACTTGTCTGCAGACGACCTGGCCCTTTTTCGAGGTCTCTGGAACTCACGTTCGTCCTCACGATATATTTCATGACGTACCCCATTCCCTCCAGCCATTTCTGTAAGATAAAAAGTGATAGCATTGGTTACATCATGGAAAAAATACCGTAATATGATTTCTTGTTCTGAGAAAAATCAGGAGCAGTTTCGACAAAGTTCAGTGATCATCCCGATCCTGGTCTCCTGCAGATGACCTGGCCTTCTTTTGACGTCTGTGCAACTCTCAGGCGCGGATCCAGAGGGGGGGGGGGGCGCAAGGGGCGTGCGCCCCCCGGTTTGTCTGACAAAGTATGCCCCCTGACCCCCTAGATGGCCGTTTGCCTTCGTCAAACGGAGGGTTCCTCAGTGCGCGCCCCCTTTCTGAAATGCGCCCCCTTTCTGAAAATCCTGTATCCGCCCCTGACTCTTGCTTGTTCTCATGATAATTTACATGGGATACCCTTTTCAACGCCAGCCTAAAATGTAGCATAATTATAAAAATGAATAATTGGTAGCATACTGGAAAGAAGTTCAACAAATTAATTCTTATTTGTAGAAAATCGGTTACAGTTTTGACAAGAACTAATGATCTCATTCAGATCACCCCATTCCTGGCCTAATTAGACGACATATCTTGCTCTCAACTCTCGTTCGTCCTAGGATATTTTCATGGCGTTCCCCTGTTCCTCCAGCCATTTCTGTAACATATAAAAAGTGAATCATCGGTCGAATATTGGAAATGGAGCCAAAATATGAGTTCTTGCCCTTATATAGAAATCCAGTTATATGACTGTGTCGATGAACACATCACACTAACTGAAACTAACACCCCCCCCAAAAAACAAACAAACACCAACAACAACGAACACACCCCCACACACGCATCCGCCCACCCCACGTACACATACACACGCAATTTAGTTACGTACATGTAATCACTACTTGGTAGTCGTAAGGTTGCTGCGATGGTAGTTCTTGTACACCATGTAGTAGCAAGAATGAAAATGGAATTCGACACACATTTTGCCAATGAATACAAATAGAACTAGAAAGGCCGTCAAAGGCGGCAGACCCACGCCTTAGCGGCGCTACAGAGTAGTTTCATTCTTTCCCTGTCACTATATTTTATATTTTATATTTTTTTTCTTTTTTTATCGCAATAAAGTGTGTGTGTGTGTGTGTGTGTAATTGGGTTTTTACAGACGTGTATCAATCAGATATGATTATTTACGTCTGGGACCGACCTTTAACGTCACCATCCGAAAGACGTGACTCAGTCTCGAACCTGGGTCCGCTGAATCAGTTTATAACTTCCACTGGTAGCTGGATTACAGGCGCACGCCACAACGCCCAGTTAAGTCTTCTAGATTTGGCATAATATACTATTTAATACATGCATGTAAAATATTATGGTTACTTACTGTTATTATTATGTAATTTGGCACAATGATACTGCATGTGAATATATTTGTTTGTGTATTTTTACTATTTTACCTTGATTATTGTGAAAAATGTTATTTTGAAAAAGGAAGTAATAAAATATTCTTAAAAACAAAAAAAAACTAACCGAACTGAAGTTCCTATAACCGATCATCACCAAAATCTAATCGATTCTTTTCTTAATCGATTCTTTCCTGTCACTATCCGAACTGAAGTTGGGGTCAAAACTTCAAGGTCACACAGAATTTGCAGGGGTCAACCAATCATCACCAAAATCTAATCGATTCTTTCCTGTCACTATCCGAACATTCCCTGAAAATTTGGTGCAAATCCGTTCACCCGTTCTCTAGTTATCTTGTACACAAACAAACAAACAAACAAACAAACAAACATACGGAGCCCTTTACATAACCCTGCCGATTTCATCGGCGTGGGTAATGGGTAATAACCCTGCCGATTTCATCGGCGTGGGTAAAAACATACGGAGCCCTTTACATAACCCTGCCGATTTCATCGGCGTGGGTAATAAAGTAAAGTGCACAGGTGGATGGAATATATGCTAAAGGAATATTGGATTTCGGGAGGGATTCCAGATCTTTATTGTAACCATTGTAACGGTGTATCACGTGAAAACCCCCGGAATATTTGGAACAAATTGAAGAAGAAAATCGAGGGAAAACCAATGAACTTATTTGATTAAATTATCGATAATATCAAGCATTGACTAAAATTTTGAAACTGTGTACTTAAGAAAAGGAAACAAACTACTGAAGAAAGATGTTTCCTTGACATTCTTGTACTCGTTGACAACACGCCAGTAATCTAGAATTAAAGGAAGTATTAAAGACAACGGATAAAGGAATCTCGAAGGTGAGCAAAGAAAATGCCTGATTAAAAAAAAATCTGTGCAAATTAATTTCCGTGTATAATCGCATTAGTTCACCAGGAATCTGGTAAATTTTATTAGAGAAGATGCGCCTGAAATGCACGCAACGGGGTAAAAATTACCAGATTTGTTTTGGCTACCAGTCAACCCGGAACTCTGGTAAAGTTTAACACTTCTTGTGTTAAAATTTTACACGGAGTTTTTTCAGTGTTGCTTTGACATAGGCTGCTGTGTCTTAGCGTGTACTGTGTCAAAATTTGAATCTAGTGGTTTGTATAGGTAATAAATAAAATATTTCTGTAAGTTGACTGTATTGTTACAGATGTTGATAATATACATGTACTCTCAAACTTACCCTATACAATTCTACAGGTTTAAGTGCATGCCATTTAAATGCCACGTGAATGAGCAAGAAATTTATTTTCTTATGCTCTCTTAAGTTATATACTTATATAAATCTTTGTGAATATGATCATGCCAACACTGATATCAATAGTAGATGTAAGTGGTTGCAGAGGGAGTGGTAATATTAGTATAGTGTAGAAGAAGTTTAGTTGCAGCAGCAGTAGTATAGTAGCAGCAGTAGTAGAAGTAGTAGTAGTAGTAGTAGAAGTAGTAGTAGTAGTAGTAGTAGTAGTAGTAGTAGTAGCAGTAGTAGTAAACATGGTAAAAGTAGTATAGTATAGAAGAATTTTCGTCAGAGCAGCAGAAGTATAGTAGCAGCAGTATTAAAAGTATAGTAGTAGTAGTTGTAGTAGTAGTAGTAGTAGTAGTAGTAGTAGTAGTAGTAGTAGTAGTAGTAGTAGTAGTAATAATAATAGTAGTAGTAGTAGTAGTAGTAGTAGTAGTAGTAGTAGTAGTAGAAGTTCCAGATTTATGCTAGGTAAGTAGTTCACATATGTATTCAAACTCATGGATGCCTCTTCCCCTTCCCCGAATGCTATAATAAATGAGCTTTTTCATGCACTTGTTTCGATTTTCGTTTGCAGATGAATAATAAGCTGACATATTGCCAACAAACAAACAAACAGCAAAAAAAAATAATAACACATTTATGGCTTTCTCACCTTCCTCCTGTATTCCTCTGCCAGTATATTGCAATGAAGGAGATATTTTCGTCGCTCCAAACGTTGTCTCTCGTTTCATTTTGAAAAGCGTTTTGGGGCCTAATCACTTCGAGTTATTCTGCTAGCCACACTAATAGTCAATATGTGTCTCTCACGCTCTCCTCTTTGCCAAATACAACATTATCATGACGCAATCGTTTTCTCAAATGTAATGATGTTTGCCCATTATAACGATAAGAGTAAAATGGCGATGGATATGTTGACCAGCACTGGAAGGGTTGGTAATATGTTCACTTTTGGCAAAATCGATATCTCCACTTTCAAATAATTATAGGCCTATGCGTTGGTATCATGCGTACAGAAGCTAGGCTTATGAAACAAATCATATCGTATCTCGAATCGCTAGAATCTCGTATTGCTTTTAAAGTTAGCTTTAGCAATAGGCATGAGAGTGATATTGGTGATTTTTTTTTAATTATCCAAGATCAAACGATTAAGGTCCCATAGCATCCAGCAGGACAAAATTCCATTTTAGTGATCCATTCACTTCAATGTGGATGAACGCATGAACAGTCAAGTCAACACTTGACACAGAATCACCGATTGATTGATAAGGATTCATAAGAGGGCCTTGAAAGCTTCCCCTCAAAATGATCCATTTCGATAAGATTTATTATGCTGGTTATGGATCTTTCATGTAAAGAAGGAAAGTAAAGATTACGGATGAGTGAATTTCGAAAGTGGAAATCGTGCCTTGTAAATGATTACGATCAATATTGCATGCCTCTTAAATACCTCTTTTGTTTAATAACTTGGATGGTAATTAAGTGTTATGTAAGTTCGTTCACGACACTGTGTCTGTCCATACACAGACATAATTCGTTTTTCACTTTATAAAGCCATACGGTCTCTATTACCAAGGAGGTGTCTAGGCCCCGTTTCATAAAACCTGTTATCCGTAACATCTGCCACATTTCTTTGACAAATTTGCTCTCAGCAAATCAGATGCAAGGATTTCAGTAGCTTATAACAGTTATTGCAACTTGCTATTGATAACAAGTTTTACGAAACAGGGCCCAGGTGTCTCTGGCGGATTTGGGGAGGTACAACCAACCCGTGCTCGTAACAAAGTGGCATATCTTGATTACACAAGAAAAATATATGCCCTACCTAATGTGAGACTAAACTCCCGTTCAAATTTTATAGCTAAAAGGCATTTGATAAATCTGATTTTTTTAACGCTTGTCAGAAGTGTTTTTAGAATTGTGCCCCCCCCCCCCCCCTCCTTGACAGGACTTTTGGATCCGCCCCTGGTTAGAAAGATTGCGTAGATAAGGCTATAGGTGAATACGGTGTGATAATTGTGCGACAACTGTCTCCCGGACTACAATCCATTAACTGCTAAATCAAAAAATATTCTACCTGCCATTGGCGGATCCGGGGGGGGGGGCACTTCCGGCCCGTGCCCCCCCCCCCCTTTGGAAGAAAAGTATGCTTTTTGACCGTAGATGATCCGCCATTTTCTCGATTGTGCCCCCCACCCTTTTAGAATGAAGACCTTTTTTATCTTTTTTTATTTGCTTGTCAGGGAATTATGGAGGGGAATTGGACCTCCATAACCCCCCACTGAGCGAATTTTGAAGGTCTCGCGAAAAAATTTCCACCCCCCCCCCCCCCCCCCCACTGAGCGACTTTTCGAGAAGCTGGCTCCGCCCCTGCTACCTGCAGTATGTATACGTCATGTGTAGATAGGTAGGTTCTGTCCCTCCTCTTTGGGGTGGGGATTTCGCCCCTTCTCCTGATCGCCAATTCGTGGATACGCCACTGAATTTAATTGCTGGGTATGTTCCACTTCAAACTATTTAAAGTCAGAAAATAATCATTCCAATTGTCATTGATGTATCATCGACGATATCCGAAGCGTGTCTAAATGTTGATTACTGCATTATCATGTCTTATTCTTCACGTCCAATATTTGCAACAAAAAAAAAACGTTATCTTCTCAATCTTCTGCTGAGACAATATCACCAATGATGGTATTGGCGTCATGGTAATTTGATAATGATAAAGTCTATTTGGTTTGTCTAGTTTCCAGATGGAAGCTTCATTGATGGCAATTGCCCTCGTGGTAAACAGTCACGTCTTTTGACTTAATTTGGTTTGCCGGACTGTTTCAAAGTGTAATCTTTAAGTATTTGTTTGAATTGATACATTCGACATTAATCATTTGATATTTTAATACTAAGTTGTCAATCGAACAATCATGTAATTAAATTGATGTACGCCATCGTTAACCGTCCTTTGTGATATGAAGATTATCATCGGTGATCATAAGCTTGTATTAAAATATCTTCCCTGTAATTGTATTGATTTGAAATACATCTGCTTGGTTTGCCGAGTTCTATATATACACCAAGGCAAGCCTAGTACCTCCTTGTATATACAAACACTTCAATTTGTTAGTGTCGATATAATGGAGCTGTAGACCACACACACCCCCAAAACACACACATACCCACACCCCCACCCTAACACACAAACACACACCCAAACACACACACCCACACCCACGCACACCCACACACGCCACAACTCAGTCAGTTGCGTGTATAGGGTGAACACGTGGTGAACCCGGCTCGTTCCCCACCACCCAGAATGACACAAATTCGTAGTACAGGCAGACTTGCTGATTGAGGTGGGGGGGAGGGGGCGGGGCCGATCGAATGACAATGTATTATTTGAGTTCCCATTGCAGCTGAAGAAGAATATCTGATCACTAAACAGTTATGGCGGACTTTAGGAAAGAGACAACGGATCAGTGGCGGCTCCAGGATTGTTTGACTGAGGCTGGAGAACAAATGTGTTCAAAATTTCAGACAGGATTATTCGAAAAAGCTATATTGCCAGTGGAATGAGAGGGGTACGTATGTATCTAGACAGATGTTAGCCGCCTTGTGATCAACCATTTACTTCTTCTTTTTTTTTTTTTGGGGGGGGGAGTATATGAAATGATTTCTAAAATAAAAAGGATTTGCTTGCTGTTTTGATTAGTTCAAATTATCATGGTATCTATATGGAATATCTTTTTCATAAATCAAGGTTATTATACTCAGTTGGATATTTGAATGTTAAAATAATTTGCCCTTGTACCCCTTTCCTCTTTCAGTAAATTCAGTAGTTAATGGCTGGTTGTGTGTACGTGTGAGTATGATCGTGCAGTAGGGGCAGCTTTATGTGTAGGGTTTTTCTTGAGGGGCTGGTCACATTAATAATAATAATAATAATAATAATAGACATTTATAACGCGCCATCTATCTAGGTAGCCTATTCCGAGGCGCGGAAGAGAGGAAATACATAGATGAAGAGTATATAAACTTAAACTTAGAGAAGTCAATCAGAGAAGGCGGTATTGAATAAATGTATTTTAGGATGTGTTTTGAACTTTTCAAGAGAATCTATGGATTAAGAGAAATTGGTAAGGCATTCCAAAGAATTGGTGCAGCCGCAGAGAAAGCCCTATTACCATATGATACCCGTGTTATAGGAAAACATAGAAGAGATTTAGATGAAGATCTTAAGGAACGCTGGGGTGTGTATGGTTGGAGTAATTCTTGCATGTACGTTGGGGCCATTTTGTAAAAAAATTTCCATGTTAACAGCAATATTTTGTATTGTATTCTTTGTGCTATTGGAATCCAATGTAAACTTTTTAAAATAGGAGTTATATGATCATATTTCGATGTCTTAGTTAAAACCCTAGCGGCGGCATTCATCCGAGAACGATAACGATATTTTCATTAATATGTCCTCGTTATCGTTATCGGTGAGGACTGGCCAGTCCTTAAAGAGTGAAAAGATAGATTGGCACATGCAAACATGCTGGTATATTTTTCTCATACAGTTAGGACTACGAAGAAACGATGTAATCTCGTATGGAAAGTGATACATGACTCAGATTAGAGGAAGTAAATTATTGACAAATAAAACCATTTTCGAGGCTAATGCATAGATGATGAATATAAAAATGAAATTGATGATGTAGCAACAGCCAAAAACGGAATTACTAACCACATAATGTAACTAATAATGTGCTGTCCCCTGCTACAATCATTCGATACTTTTAGATCATTCTCAGATAAGTAAGACTACTTTACTTTTAACAATTATTTCACTCCTTCCTTTTCATCCTCGCTTCTTTCATGTCTGTTAATCACGTTTCAGAAACTTACAAAAATAAGCAAACTTACCAAATTGGCGCGCCGAGATTCTATCGTTTAGACTATACATGCTCATTGCTGTTCTGTTTCTCGTGAAGTATCCCGATTTAATAGCTATGGAATTAATTCTGATAAGGTTGACTGCCGCACCTTGCTGTCAAACAGCAATTCATGAACCCGCATATAAGAGAGAACAGTTTAAAACAAAAATCAAGCATCTTGATTGTTTTTCCTTCGGGTACGTAAATGAAATTTGCAACAATTCCTCAGACTGAATGAACAATACATGAAGTCCTGTTCGGTGTCTGTGCTACAGCTGAGCACGTGAGCATAAGAAAATACGAGAACAGTTCAACTGAAAGAGAATAATGAATTACGTAAGTGATACCTTCAAGTCATATCGCTTTCGTGGATTTCTGACCTTCACTGTACGTGTGAAATGAAGAAGGGTGATCGCCAAACTATTAACTCGACTTTAATAAAAGGCACTGGAATGTTCTGTATTTTAGGGAGTTCACAATCATGCTTGAGCGTGACAGGTTGATTCGGAAGAGTGTTTAGGTGTGGATAGGCGCGGCAGAGGCATAAATACGGGTGATGGGGTGAACACGTGCCCCAATTAGATAACACTAAAGAAAATGGAAGAAAGAAAGAGAGAGAGAGAGAGAGGGGGGGGGGGAGAAGGAAATAAAAGTGAGGAATATAATTATGACACGATTCCTTGCTTCCAGACAGATCATCTAATTGATCTCCCTTGAAGGACGGTCCGCCCCTCCCTCCGCCCTCTCTCTCCTCCCTCCTCCCTCTCTCTCCTCCCTCCTCCCACATTCATACAAGCCCACTTTGTATAGATGGGTGGGTGGGTACCGGTATGTGCGTGAGGTGAGGGTGTTGCTTTTATCCATCCCAATTCCATATTTTTTATGGTTGGATAGAGAGGGTAATGAATGTCTTTTGGCATGGAGGATTCCCAGTACAAAAAAACATTTTTTACCCAACTATTTGGTAAAAAGGAAACATTCCTGTTTGCTGGGTAAAATCTGACTCAATATTGGGTAAAAGTTACCCAATATTTGTGCAAAGTTTTACAAGGGACCAGGGAAATGTTCCCTGGTTTTACTTGCGAATAATTTATTTTGTAATCATTGATTTCTTAATATCATGAATATTGCTTTCTCGCAAGAAAACAAAAGTTTCGCTACTTGTAAAGTCTCAATCGTCATGTTAAAAGTGAATTTGATATTGTAAGGGTACAAACTGTGACAAGGGAGAACGTTATTCCAACTCGTATTAATCATAGATAAGGCAAATTGAAAGCCTAACTTAAGCTCAACAATCTTTATTAGCATAATGGATGTACCTTATACAAATACTCCAAATTGAACCACGTTACCATGGTAACGCTAACTCAGTTGCTATTTCCACTCCTTTTTGCGAACCTAACTAAGTGGAAGTGTCAAGGTCTTGATTCATTCTGTAATATTTACACAATTTCATGATGAATTAGAATGGAATCGTTGTTTGCTGAATGGGTATAAATGTTTGATTAGTAATTTGGCTTGGACAAATACCCGCTTGCCTGTTTGAAAACCCACTTTTACACGGCGCAAGGTCTGTATCCAGGTTTGATCTTTAAAGCAATCTCATTAACATTTGAGGTCGAAACTAATTAGCAAGACCTGAGTTGTATTCTTTAAAATTCCTTTTTGAAGAACAATGATCATATTTGCGTGATCGTACTGGTTATTTAACAGTATGTGATATATATAAAATACCAATTAATACAAGCGGTACTTGTCACACATTTTGTTCAAAACTATACTGTTAATGCAACTGGTAAAAATAGTAAAATAAAATGGGTAACTGTATGTACATGTAATTTCATTGTCCGATCCCACAAGAAGCATTCTCTTTTCAATAATTCTATTTGAAATGATAACGTTCAACAAGACTCACATTAAGTAGTAATACTAATCTGGATAAAACTCTAATACGGCGCGTGTTCCTATTCAAATCACATTTTAAGTACTTTATTTCTCAATTTTCTATAGAAGAATGTAAACTATGACATAAACCAAATCGTGATGCAGGAGTAATAAATGAATGGGAAATTTGTGAATAATTGCTACAAGTGGCGTAGATACAATTGGGCACCGGGGCACGTGTCCCCAATGGAATGGGGAGAAAAAAATGAAAAGAGAAAAAAATAGGCAAAGTATGGAAGAGGGAAAAGTAACGTGAGAAATAGACGATACAACCCCAACAGTGGTAGCTTTGTTCTATCGCATTCCAATTCCATTTACCTATTAAATAATATAACAATAATATTTGTAAGGTACCAAATCCACTTGAACTCACATGCTCAAGGCACACTAAGTGCAAAAGATACAGAAAACAACAACAACAAACAAACAAACAAAAAAACAAAAAAACAAACACAAAATAAAAAAGAATAGAAGCAACCAATAATTAAGAAACATTCCTAAACACTTCAACTGATCTACTATTTCTTATCTCTCGAGGGAACGCATTCCATAACAAAGGCCCTACATGAGAAAATGTTCTCCCCCCCCCCCCCCCCCCCCCCTGTGTTAAGCTTAGAAAGAGCAGGTAATCCAGAGTATTGAGAACGTAACGATCTAGACTGAATAAAATGATTAATCAAACTCATAAAGCCCACACTCGGCATTAACAGCAGCCAGCAGGCGTCACAATCATGTTCCTCTGAGACTCCCATCTTGCCCCATCAGCACCACACCTTATGTTTTTCCTTCTTGTACAGCATGTACAGTGCGCGCTGTTTCACCACAGTGACTTCTTTTGCACTGAATTCTAAATTCTGTTCAAAAGTGCTTCGAAGCAATAGATCTCAGATTATAGCAACAAAGACAGTAGTCCTATACTTCTGTCTTAACTTCTGAATAGTTTGTTTGCCATCGGTATCTGACGTTTTGGTGGCACTTTTTTTTAAACGAGAAAATGTGTGCAAAAAAAAAATATCGTGAAGGAATTCGACTTTGCAAATCATGAACTGATGTTTGAATGAGGGTCCATATAGGCCTGACAAAGATTAAAATACTGCTTTTCTTTAATCACGCGATTCGTTTCCTTCTGCTAATTATGCAATTTTTCTGAAAGCGTGATTTTGACAGGTTTTTTAGGAAAACATCACTGTTCCGTTATCTGTTATCATCTCTAGATATTTGAGCTATCATAGTGCAGAGAGAGGTATAAAGCTCCAATATCAGCATATAATATCAGATTTCAGCCGTTTGAATTGTTCCTTAGATATTGGGGCTGATGCGTGTATTTCTTCTTTATGGACCCACATGGGAATATACTATATTATATAACAATTGTGAGCATGGTGAGAAATGAAAATGAGAAAATAATGTTTGATTACAGGGAGAGGTTAAGCTCCAATACCAGCATATCTAATTTCAGCCGTTTTAATTGTTCCTGGGATATTAACTAACTCTCGTGAAGTCGTGATAATAAATACAATATGAAAAGAAATCAGAGAACAATGGTTGCGTAGCTTAAATCAAAGCTCCCCAGAGCTGTCCTCCGTTTTTAAAACGTTTGCAAAGGTTGAAAAAATGTCTCCGCCACGAATCGAACCCGGGTCACATTTTCAGTATGTGTTCTTAGAAAATGATTAATGCATAACTTACTTTTTGTTGCATGCACTTGATGTTACAAGTCTTGTTTCACTTTGAGCAGAAATCGATTTTTGTGGCACACGTTTGATTGTCAATGGCTGTGTCACACAAAGCTGTGGAGTCCTCAGTCAGGGTATATATATACAGAGTTTCTGGTGCTCTAATTACAATTAATCGACGCTCTAGTGTTCAATCCATTAGACTACCATTTTTTAAGAATTATAATTGCTGCCTGTTATAATTACAGTCTGATGGTCGCTTTTCTACCGTGGTAGTTTGCTGCCACAAACCCTTTGTCAGTCGAAACGCCTAACAGAGTGTCTGAACTGAGACTAAAATAGGCACTGAGATGTGAGTTGGTCTGGCGGTTATGTCCACGGTCAGCTCTCTGTCTTCACCTACAAACTGAATTTGAGCGGACCCAGGTTCGAAACTGAGTCACTTCTTCGTGACGTTAAAAGTCGGTCCCCACACGCAAATACTGATATATACACGTCTGATTGATACACGTCTGTAAAGATCGCACACACGCACACCCACACCCCACTCACACTATATAGCCGCTCTTGACCTACAACAAGTAGGAACCCATAGGGTGTGTCTTGCGTATAATTCTATGTGAGAACGTGGTTAGACTTCTCTCAAGACACATTGATTTTCTAATAAAGTTTCAAATTAGAGTCTGTGCTTGCAGACTAGTAGACAATCACTCAATTCAAGATAACGCAGTTATTACGGTGAAATTGACACACGCAATTTGAGCAGAGTGTCCGTTGCATAGATTAATTCGCAGTGATTAATCAATGAAGTTTCTAAATAATAAAACTTGCCGCAACCACTACAGGCCTCATTACAACGACTGTTGTTGCGTCCGTCGAAGAGAGCATCGCGTTTCTGTAATTTTTAATTTCACACTTCATTGGACATGTTAAGTGCAATCAATAGAAATAATTTGAGTAAAAGTTTTACATTGAAGATACACAATGGCATTGGCTCTTTGACATTCAGTTATTTTACTGAATGTAATTGATGTAGTCGGTGTCTGTTTTTCTTGTTTCTCTTGTAGCGCACGATGATGATAATTTTATCCTCCCGAACATCTTCAAGTCCCCTTTTCCGTTTACAGTCTATCTTATTTAAACGTTGGCCCTCCTTCATCCCATATCAAAATTTTGTGGAAAGTTGAAAGCTCAAGAACTGACATCATGAAACCTGAAGGAAACTATAACTGAGCAAACTAGAAACATAGAGCTATGAATTATATCATGGAAAAGAAATAGTGTTGCAACTGTGTCGGTTTTCATATTATAATCTCCATAGGATTTTACGAATCTCACGCGTTCGACAGAATAAAGTAAACGTGGGGGAAATAACAAGCATATACAATTCTATATGAAATGTATGTCCACTGGTATACTGGATTTCTATCCCCTCTGATTTTTAATTTCTTCAACATACAAAATCACGCTGAGCTCTTCAAAGTTTGAATAAACGGAGTATTTGCCAACTATTGTACGAAGTGTCCGTTTTTAATTGAACCTGAAATGATGGAAAGAAAGAAAATAGCACCAATCTGCAAATACGAACAGTACGCCCAGTCCAGCATCCTTGGTAGGTGCATTCTTTATTATGCATGAGAGAAGGACTTGGGAGAGAGAGGGAGAGAGAGAGAGAGAGAGAGAGAGAGAGAGAGAGCGGGAGAGGGGGGGGGGGGAGTCATTCAGTTTTCTCTATAATTCTTCTCTAAGGTAATACATTTTATATGCTATATACAACACGATAAAAACTACTTTCGAAAAATAAACTCAAGACAATTTCAACAGCCCTGTCTATCACCTTTAGAAATGTGCGAACATTACAATGGTGTATTACATAATCCGAACCTGATTTCTATGGGCAGTACAACAGGCCTTTGAAATTGCTCTTGAGTTTATTTTTCGAAAGTAGTTCTTATCGTGTTCATGCAGTTTAATGACCA
The DNA here is from genome assembly GCA_025617745.1 of Heliocidaris erythrogramma. NCBI lineage: Eukaryota > Metazoa > Echinodermata > Echinoidea > Camarodonta > Echinometridae > Heliocidaris > Heliocidaris erythrogramma. The sequence continues at coordinate 28,927,981 of CM046860.1, forward strand.
TACCACAATATGATATTGAGTCATCAAGTTGAAAATAATTGTCTCTATATAGTTAGCATAAAGGTCATGAAGATTTACCATATTTGAATATCTCTGTACCCAACAAATTTCATTTTCGTTGTACGGATCATTATCAGTCTGCCTTCCTTATAATGAAAATACAATGATCAATAATTGAGTCGAAAGCCTTGGATATACAGGTCCAAAATATCCCAAATGTGATTTGCTTATTCTCAAATGCTTTTGCAAGTTTATCAGTAAAATCAACAAGAGTTATATTAATGTTGTAGCCTTGTCTAAATCCGAATTGTTTTATATAGAATATCATTTTCTGAAATATAAGACACAATAATATTAGACATTTATAACGCGCCATCTATCTAGGTAGCCTATTCCGAGGCGCCAGAAAGTACTACTATTACCCTGACTTTAGCCGAGCTGCATGGACCGCGGAACCGGGGGGGGGGGCATGAAACTTTGCATTTCCTCCTTGCTGTAGGCCCTACAACAAGTTACAGATAATTAAAAAATAAAGAATAAAAACACACTATATATGGAATTTTTACACAATATGCCCATTGCATGAACATGGTATTACACAAAGCAGTTTGTAAGATTTGGCTTATTCAAAACGATTTATCACAGAAATCACCATGATTATGATAAATTGCGTCATTTAAGAAACATTATTACTGTGACTTAAGTGAAATAAATTCGATATGACCTCATAAAGCCTTTATGAATCAGTATTAGCACGTTTTTTCTTCTCAATATTCTGTGACCTTGACTGATAATCATGTACTATTTTGAAGAAAAAAACACTACCTCTCAAATGCTATTGTGTATAACAGTTGATGGTGTAAAAAGGGGGGATCGAGATGGGCGTGCAAAGTAAATATTACGCAATAGAATACATGTGCTTGTTTACATGTCTAAAGGTTGATCATTATAATAGTTCAAGCATAGTGATTTCCCGATCTTATCTGTGCACAAAAGAACTTATCTGCAGACCTAAATGAATTGATCAGCTTCAATGCAGTAGATCATTTACAATACATCAGTGTACTTTCGAGTATTTCAGTCGTAGGAATTTTGTATGGTGTTTGTCACATTGTGAAAACAATGGCTTCCACAATGTCTCTTGGATTAGGTCGTTCTGCTTTGCTCACATCATTACTCTCTGTAGTCATAGGGTATTACTGGATCAAATCGAACAAAAGTTCCGAGGAAATTGGAGACACAAACTTCACACGACAGGATATCGTGTATCTCCTGCTTACGACCACTGCTGTAACTCTTGCCGCCTGCTATAGCTGGCTCCGGATCAACTACCCGATCTGGTGGAGTGACTTGCTGTACTTTCAGAAGCTCGTAAAATGGGATATCTCGATAAAGAAGAAGATGATGTCGGGAGAGTCTATCCTCGACGTCTTCGATCGTCACGTCTACGAACAGCCCGACCACCCCTGCATCCTGTACGAAGACGAGGTCTACAGCTATGCTGAAGTCGACGGCTACGCCAATCGGGTGGCGCGCTGTGTGATGGACACAGACCCGAGCCTCCAGAAAGGAGAAGCCATATGCCTTCTGCTTTACAATGGTCCAGTGTTCGCCTGGACATGCATGGGACTGATGAAGGCGGGTATTGTTGCTAGTCTTCTGAACACCAACCTCAAAGCAGCCGCCCTTCTGCATTGCTTGCAGGTCAGCGAAGCTAGGAAAATCATCTTCGGGGCAGGTGTGAACGCCAATTCTTTCTTTTAAATCAATCCATAAATATAGATAAAAGAAGAATTAACATCAATTACACTGTATTGTAACAAATCGATGAAAGCCTCGAGCGAGTTAAGCAGTTAAAAAAATGTGTTATAATATAATTAGCCAAATTAGGTATATAATTAAATGATAGTAGTTAATGTGTTATGTTTCTCTTATCAAGACGTTAATAATGTTCTTAAGTTATCTGTAGATGTTAGTTCATGATAATAATTATGTTAATGTATTGCTGTATGCTCTATATAAAAATAATGTGAGACCGTAAAATATTTGTTGTACCTTTTCAGTTGTGCATGACAATAAATAAAATCAATTGCATCACGTCTGAGATATCGATGGAAACAAGACATAATTCTAACTGCATCTCATATTCTTCATCCCAGTGGCGGATCCAGGGGGGGGGACTTCCGGCCCGTGCCCGTCCCCCCCCCCCCCCCCCTTCGAAGAAAAGTATGCATTTTGACCATAAAGGATCCGCCCTTTTGTCGATTGTGCCCCCCCCCCCCCCTTTTAGAGTGAAAACTTCTTTTTTTTTGTCAAAGAATTATGGAGGGAAACTGGACCCCCATACTCCCCCCCCCCCCCCCCCCACTGAGCGAATTTTGGAGGTCTGGCGAAAAAAAATTGTCGCCACCACCCCCCCCCCCCCCCTCCCCCACTAAACGACTTTTCGAGAAGCTGGCAAGACAAAAAATACGGGTCTACCTTTTCCAAAAGTTGACAAACCTGCATTTGTGTGCCCCCCTTTAAATATACTAAATCCTGGATCCGCCCCTATTTCATCCTGTCCTAAACTAAAGAACTATGGGTCTCGATCAAAGAAATCCTCCCTGAGCTCAACAACCTAAACATCGAGGCCTGGATGATCAACGATAAGATGGGGGATCCTGTAGTCCGGTCGGATGTCATGGATGTGGTTACCATGGATTTATCAAAACTATCGGATCAACCGTATTCTAGAGATGCTCACAAGCTAACTGATATGGCCATCTATATATTTACGTCAGGCACAACGGGTATGTATCAGAGAGATGTCAGAATCAAGAAATTTTTGAGAAACCGTATTCTAGAGATGCTCACAAGCGCACCGATATGACCATCTATATATTTACATCATGCAGGCACAACGGTTTTGTATCTGAGAGATGCCTGAATCAAGAAGCTTTTTAAGAGGATTCCACAGTGAACATGCCCTCTGGATCCTGCACATTGTGTTCTTGTCAAGAGCTACAAAAATTGTTATATCTTCCTTACTAAAATAGGTTTTCCTTGGTTTGCTTTGGTATCTTAATAAATAAGCCAGTCACCCGTTGAAGAGTCTGAACAGGAAGGACTTTACAAGATGCCTGATCTGAATACTCTTCAGTCTATCATACAGTTGCTCATTCGCTTTAAAACTAGATTACAATATCTCTAAATAATTAAAGCGCGATAGAACGTGCGTTAGAAAAATATATGGACCTGGGCCTTCTTGCATAAAAAGTTGCATTTAATCGCAACTCTTTATGCAAGAGGGCCCTGTAATTAATTCGATGTAAAATTTAGCCCTTTTCATTTTCTCCGAATACGGGACTGCCTTTGATTACTTTACTTTGATCTTTGACTCATTACATTTTTTTCTGAGAGATCTCACTCTCATAAACATTTCTCTCTGTCTATTATATGTCTTACCCATCCTCCTCAATCTGTCTTCCCTCCATCACAACCCGCCCAGGCCCGTAACTAGGGGGGGGGGTTCAGGGGGTTCGAACGAACCCCCCGTTGGCGAGCAGAGGTCCGCTTGAAAAAAAAAAAGAAGCGAGGGGAGAGATGATGGAAAGGGAAAATAACGTGATAAAATATCGGTCTTTCCGTCTATTTTAATACATTTTATTTAAATTGTGTCCCGTAAATCTATAATTAATGTCGTCTTTTACCATTCATTCTCGAATTTTGTACATTACGCCATGTGCTCAATGATGCATTTTGATCTTTAAAAAGTCAGTGTCATATTGGACAGGATATCCTGACAATACAAGGAGATAGATTGCTTAAAACACCATACAAAACCCCATACCATACGTGAGAAGATAAGCAGTGATAAGCATGAGAAGACTCAAATGAAATTCGCGTAATGGAGTATTATAGTGAATTATAGAAACCATACAGGAAAAAAGAGAGAGGGGTATTTAATGCATCTGTTCATTTCAAAATGGAAAATTTTCCCGCTCTCAAGTTGCATGGAGTACTCCTGCGGACCCGGTCTAGTCATTCAGGCCCTTAAATTATGTCCCTCTAATACAGCCTGTTCAACCGGAGTGCCATGAGAGTATGTTATAAAACAGTGACTTCTTGGAAACTTTAATAAGAAATAACAAGATTCCCCAATATAACACTTGGGTGTTTTGGAAATAACATTTGGGAGATAGTAAAGTGCGCTTTCCGTCGCTCACTTCGCTCAATCACAAAACTTTGAAACGAGGACCATGCATATTTCCATAGTATATGATATTGTAATATGTCAATGAATATTCAATGTTATGACAATTTTCGGCACGTCACTGCCTTATCACAAGTACTCAGTACCGTCAATCTATCTGATAATATAACAATTAAAACAGCACTATTTATGTATCGTTATATGAAAAATATGCAACTGTCTTTAATGATTACTTTATTACCATTGATAAAAAACATAATGTCAATACTAGAAAAAAGATAATATTTTCTTGTCATATTCACGACTGAAATTGCGTCGCGTAAATTCAATAAAATATAAAGGTGCTGACTCTTGGAATAATCTTGACCCCTTATTTAAAAATATGGCCACCGTATACTCTTTCAAAGCCAAAATCAAGCTGCATCTTCTTGCCACGTATATCAGTGACATCCTTCTGACTAAAAATTGTGATATAACTTTCGCCCTTCTGTAATGTTTTTGTTTTTAGTATTGTTATTTTGTTTTATGTTGTAATTTGTATTATAACTTTTATTGTTTGTTTTATACTTTTCTACTTAATGTATCATCAAACTGTAATTTATGTTATGGACCCCCTACAACCTCAAGCCACTGGCTTTTCTAGGGTGTTAGATCCTCACACTTTTCGATGTATATATTAACTAGTGTGATTTTATGAAATAAATAAATAGAATTGCATTGAATCGCGATGACGCTCAGATATTAGGGTTACCTTACTTTCTATATTGAAATGAGCAACAACAAATTAAAGTGCATATTTCTTTTATCGCTTTGCTTGCTCGCAAATCTTAGAAATAAGATTGCAATATAAGAAATAAGATTGCAATATTCAGGCACGTCGCTGCCCTATCGCCATGGCACCCGAATACTTGTTAGGTCAACTTTCTATATTGAAATGAGCAACAGCAAAGTAAAGTGCAATTTTCTTCGCTCGCTTCGCTCGCTCGCAAACCTTATTAACGAGATAGTTTCATGCATCGAGGTCCATGAATATTCAATGTTGTGACAATTTTCGGGCCCTATCGCCATGGCGCCCAGATATTAGGGTTACCTTTCAATAAATGAACAACAGCAAAGTGCCCACCTCCCCCATTCCCTTCACTTCCTAAAAATTTTATTAATATGAATGATTCCTGGCAACAAGATGACTGGAGATATAGCTTTATGCATTTCACCTATTGATGACTAATAAAATAAAATTTTGCACTTTAAAAGTACATTTGTATTTTTCTCTCGCTCGCTTTGCTCGCTCGCAGTATTTGAAATCCTACAAAGTGATAGTATATGTTCGGGCTTCACATTAGACCGACCCCTTGTCAAATAATTCTGACCACGCTCGTGCCCATACCCTTGGGAGGGGCACGCCCCTGACCCCCAACCCCCCCCCCCCCCCCACCCTACTTGGTCGCTTCGCTCCCTCAAAAAGGTCCACTTTTTCCAATGTTGAACCCCCCCGCAAAAATCCTAGTTACGGGCCTGCCGCCCCACCCCGATACTTTCTCTTAAAATCCCATAACCCTTTATATAGGAATGCCAAAGCCAGTCAATGTACTTCACCGGAAAATCATTCGAGCGACCTACCTCCACTTCTTCTCCTACCTAACTCCTGATGACGTATACTATATCGCACTACCGATGTACCACTCAGCCGCTCTCCTCCAGGGAGTCTTCTCAATTTGGTATTACGGTAAGCTTATGATAAGGAGGTGTGATGGTACAGTGGTAGTGGTCTAGGAATCGAGAGGTTCTGGGTTCGAAACCACGTAGATGTGCTAGTGCCTCAGTTGTACTACATTCCTTCATTACCAAGGCCGCCGTTATATAGGACTACATGTCGTCGATTCTGATTGGTTGAAAGTCAAATTTTGAATTTGAATAGCATTGTGCCCATACCGGTCACTGTTGATAGATTTAGAAAGAATGTTGAATTAAATCATTTATTCAATGAGACGGGATAAATGGTAATAATATTTAGAAATGATCTCAGTCGTAGAATTTTATGACGGTTGTGTAGAGCATAATAAAAAAAAGACACGACATTTCCAAAGTGCGTTCCAGTTTCTATTCTGCACAGATCAAACCGTACAACGTACATTACCCTTTTATGTCTTCTTCTCACAATATTTAAGGAGGAACCGTTGCCATAGCAAAGAAATTTTCTGCATCACGGTTTTGGGATGATATCAGAAAATACAAAGCCACAGGGTTTCATTACATCGGTGAGCTGTGTCGATATCTTCTCGCTCAGCCTAAGGTAAAACATGTGTACGTCATTCTTGTTTGATTCATTTTTGGTGGCGATATTTATCATCGGCGGTTATGGGTAAAATGAAACGTACATCAGTTTGATCAGAATATTCTACTTTAAAAATCTACATGAACGAATAAATGAAGTACGAGTTTAATATCCTGTTCATCATTATATGTTTCATTAACACTCGGTGTATTTAAGATATAAATCTTTACAATATCATTATTCTATCATTGTGTGATTTATCATCTATTTTGCTACTTTTCTAAATCATCCCAAAATTTCGTCATTACCTCCACCAAGTCATTTACTCCTGCCATTTTCCTTTGAAATATATCTTGGAATAACTAGGGTCTAGTAAGATTACGAAACTCGATTTCTTTATGAATAACATTTACCATGTGGTGTCCACGTGAGACGAAAATCACGTGAATAAACAAACTTTGATCCTGCTAGTCAAAAATAATTGTTCTGTTTTCGTCTTATCTTTATATGACACTATTATAGCTTGTCTGTGTCGGATTTCACAAGTATAAGAATAAGACCGCCAAAATAAAAAAAATCAATATAACGCATCCACACCCCTTTATACATGTATATTTTAAAATAAATTATGTATAGGTTAACGGGATGATATGGAGTGGACTTACTATAAAGGTCTCTATAATGTCCCAAACATTCACACTGTAAAACCTATTTCCGACCCCCAGTGAGCCATTGTATCTTTTAAATGTCATTAAATTTCCTTTTTTGAATTGTTTTGTTGTTGGCTAAAAAACAGAAATTTCGTCTTATTTGTACATGATTTGAAAGTGACACAAAGCGTTTATTGTTCTCGATGACAATATAAGTACAAGGCCGCCAAATTTAAAGTTCGGTAAAACACATCCACACCCCTAAATTTCACAATAATGTAGGTTTACAAACCTTAAAAATTTTATTTTTTACAATGTCATCAAGATTGACGTAATTATCTCCATTCTCCGATGCTCAATCGATCACATTTCAAAACGTTTCCTTTCTTGGTATTGTTCTGCTGTTTCCAGAAACCAAACGATGGGAATTACCCGCGTAAAATCAGGTTCTCCCAGGGTAACGGTCTGCGTCCGGAGATTTGGCGGGAATTTCAAGACCGGTTCCAAGTTGGTAAGATCTTCGAGATCTATGCCTCTACTGAGGGGAACTTCGGCTTCATCAACATCGACGGCAAAGTCGGCACCGTCGGAAGATATCCATGGTTCATGAAGGTACATGTATATATATAGGCAACGTCTGCTTACAAACATGTGCACAAATGTTTTTGTTCAAGTTACAAGAATTTCGCACAAGCATTCAATTTTGTTTTTTGATCACAACCGAAGTTGCTATTCTTTTGCCAAATATTTTCCAATATTAATCTAATATCAATTCTATATGCTATTTGAACATGATAATAATGTTAAAAGTTTCAAGTATATCTCTTGTTTATAACGACAAGGCAGTCATTAAGCAGACGATTATAGAACAGTTTTATTTCATGATGCCCATATAAACATAACAATGATTTGCTGACGTTTTCTCAACTGGTCAAATCGAATATTCGGTTGTACAGCAGGGGCAGCACCAGAGCTTTTTGGAAGGGGCATCGGATTTATTAAATCCAAATGTCTTTCTAAATTTCATTCAAGAGAACATAAATGTATTATGTTAACAATTACAACAAAGGAATATATTGATATAAGGTTATTCGATTTTTAAAATTATTATCATTATTCCTTTGCCAATGTTTGAATTTTAAGTGAATCCATGAGAATCAACACATAATCCTCTCTCTCTCTATCAATCTATCTATCTCTCTCTTTCCCACCCCCATTCCTTTCTCTCCGACTCGTCCCTCCTCCCCCTAAGTTCCTTTTCCTGTAACAGGTACCCCTTCATTATACGAGTATATAAACAAGTATTGATTGGCCCCCAAATATCATCTTAGTTGGTCATTATTTCAAAATGAAATTATAAACTAATCCTAGTCAGTCATGTTCCGATTGAGAGCAATGTCAACACACCCTCTCCATAGATATCACGATCTGAATTTGAAGAAGTACTTTCTTTCGAGCAGGCGAATGTGTCAATATTGAATTATTAAAAGATCTAAATTACATCATCATTGAATGATCGATATCATAGTAGGACATCGATGTTATTAAAAAAAAATGCATATTGATCTATTTTTGCACGTACAGCAAACTTTAAAGGTGTTTTATCTCTATGCACATCAAATTTGAACTTTTTAATTAAGAGTTGAGTTTTGACAGGTAGCAGGATATGTGTCTTATGTAGACTCTCTTGTTTGTTATCATTATACCATTATTTTCTTTGTTGTTCGTATTAGCTTTCGAAGATAAAGGCATGATTTATAGGCTCATTTATATGTTGAACAACCGGGCTATTTTCATGATCCGATAGATTATAGAGAACCATAAGTTATTATTAGCTGTGTGTTAAGGTCTAAAATTCTCTTAGAATAGATTTATATATAGTTGTATTCCTGCAAGGTATACTCTAAAAACTAAAGTGTTAAATCACCAATTAAAAGGGCCGAGGAGTGACCACTTTTTCAAAATGGTAGATTAACACTATTAAGATATTGGATGCAACACTAAAAAGGCGGAATCCGGCCTTTTGAAATTGTTAATGTACCATTTTGAAAAAATGGTCACTCCTCGGCCTTTTAAATGGTGATTTAACAATTTAGTTTTTAGAAGGTATTGATGCCAACGGCGTATCCAGCATTATGATGATCCTATATTTCATAAGTTTAAAACATTGAAAATTAACGATATTCACACCTACCAAACTGCTATATTTATGTATAAATTTTCCACCAACGCTACACCAATATCCTTTCATAATATTTTTATCTACAACAGAGATGTCCATTCCTACCCGACACGACATTCATCAGATCTTCATTTAACAAATCCAAAATTAATAATAGCTCAAAAAACGATAAGACATCACGGTCCAGATGTTTGGAACAATTTTCCTCATGATATTAAACACGCCGTATCTCTTTTTTCTTTTAAAGCTTCGTTAAAGAAGTATTTGCTATCCACTTATTCGTAAACTTCTCACTGCACGTGCACCCATTTGCACACACTTCACTTCAATCCCTTTCCTTCCCCTTTTTTTGTAGTAATTTTTTTTGTAGTTTTTTTCCAGTTAGTGACATCGCTTTTATGATATAGACATTTATATTAATTATGGTTTCCATGTAGCCCTTTCCACTGGCTGCTATTCATTCAAGCATTTTGCTTAAGATAGCTGGCCCCTGCATTTCTGTTATTTCTACTTGTTCATTTCGATTTATAATCTTGTCTTTATTCTGTTGTCATTGTTATTTAACTGTCACATTTTTGAATTTGAACGATTATGTTGTATATTTATTACTATAATTTTTTGTAAATTTGTTATTTGATTTGACAATAAATGCAGAAACTTCTGCCAAAAAAAGAAAAAAAAGAAACTGGCATACCTCATCCCGTTTTAATTCCCAACAACAATAACAACAACAAAATAATACATATAGGCTTAGGAACCGGGGCGGGGGGCTTGGGGGCGTAGCCCAAAAAAAATCTTGGGGGGGGGGCTCAGATATCATTGAGCCCCCCAATATTTTGGCGGGGCTTATAGATATCATTGAGCCCCCCCCCTATTTTTTGGTTGGGTTTAGATATCATTAAGCCCTTAGGTGCTCAGATACCAATGAGCCCTCAAATTTTTAAGTGGGGCTCAGATATCCTTGAGCCGCCCCCAATACTTATTGCGGGGCTCGGATATCATTAACCCCCTTCCTCCCCAATCATTATATTATAGGCATGAAACTCATGTATACCTATAATCTACAGACTTACCATTCAAATATAAACATTTTATAAATATTTATTTCGGGAGGGGGCTCAGATATCGGATATCATTGAGCCCCCCCCCCCACCCCCAATATTTAGGCCGGGCTCGGTTATCATGAGCCCCCCCCCCCCCAATATTTTGTTCGGGCTCGGATAGGCTATAATTGACCCCGCCCTCCCCAAATATATTTGCACACTTATGTTCTGGGCTGGAAGCTTCATGCGTTTCTATAATATACAGATCGACTTAGTATTCAAATTATTATTAAAACTGAGAGTTTAAGCAATTCTTCCCCAATCGCCTACGTCACCGGGCAAAAGACGATCTCAGAATTATATTTTTGGGGTGGTGCCACATTTCAGTTTTTAATATCCGATTATAGGCATGTGTGACAATAAAAGTTTTGTTTTTCACGTTCCTGGCGTATTATTTTTTCCCAAGGTGTTAAATGTGTGTTTTTTTTAACACCTAGTACTTTGTCTAACTTAATAAAAATAAACTGAATATCTTACAATTCAACGATTTCTTCAAGTAGGCCTACTTTTATTAATTCCTTCAACTGCTTAAAAGAAAGGCTACAAATGATTTTTTATCAAGTCAATATATCGAACATTTTCGGCTCGCGCTTCGGGTCAAAAAACAAATGATCGAGCCCCCCCCCCCCCCAATCCTGAAAATCTTCCTAAAAAGAAGCCTATGATACCATTAGTGTGTCTACATCATGCGGGGCTGCTCAGGGAAACGCTATCCCCTCCCCCCCCCCCCCCCCCCCCCCCCCCCGTGGAAGGAATCCCGGCCCCTGTTTTTTTAATGCCTGGATACGCCAGTTGATGTTTTTCTTCTTTTTTTCTTAGAACGCCGTGGATACTGTCGAGATCGTCGACTACGATTATGCAAGTGGAGAACCCAAGCGAGGAGCAGATGGGTTCTGTATTCAGCTACCACTAGGCAAGGGAACGAATATATCCGATTTGTTGAGAGGCAGAAGTACCTTAACTCATATATCATTTTAGATAGAGCTATAGCGCCCTTCTAGCTCTCAGCGGACACTATAAACGCTGATCTTATTATTTCTTCGATTTTGGGATATCGTCCAATCGTTCTGAATCAATTAACAGTTCATCTTCTGTCACGGTCATTTCAAAATGTTAGATAATAATTTTAATTAAAGTAGCAGATATCTATCTCGTTTCCTCGTTTTTCCCTTTTGACGAATCATAATCATTTATACACATAACAAGACTGCATTTCGTTTCAATAACTAATTTCTTCTAATTTGTCATCCCCCCCCCCCAAAAAAAAAAAAAAAAAAAAAGGGCATTGAGCTGCATGCGTTTTGATAGGCATACATTTTTGGTCAGTGTATTCAGTCTCTTTGCCAGTTTCAAAAGGTATGGCACAATTATGAATTGTGATAAGATGGTAATTGATTTTATATTCATGTGTTTTTAAATATTTTGTGATCTGGCAATGTTTGTGTTACCTTTCTTTTCAGGTGAGACAGGTCTGGCGTTGAACAAGATCAACAGAGACAATCCTTACACCGGTTATAAAGGGTCTGAAGAGAAGACCCTGCAGAAAATTGTGAGCAATGTTAAGAAAAGTGGTGACCTGTACTTCAACACTGGCGATCTTCTCATGCTAGATGGGGATGGTTACGTGTATTTCAAGGACCGAGTCGGTGATACTTTCAGGTAGAAGCAATGTTAATTAAAAAACAATTTTACATCTTTTAAATATTTTACGGCAGGATAGATAATAATAATATAATTTTACATATTTTAAATATTTTACGGCAGGATAGATAATAATAATATTTAAATACATGTACTGGAATGGATTATCATTTTGATTATGACAATAAAGTTTCGGTGTTTGAGAGAGTAACATGGAGAGAGGAACATGGAGAGAGGAGATACAGATAGAGAGAGAGAGAGAGAGGAGTCGCGGCATGGGGCGTTAATTTTGTTCGCCCTGCTGTCTACGCTTGTACAAGTCTAAGGAGGGGGTTTAGGGTATTTTATGATTATAACATCATCGATCAATAAACAATCAAACCTGGCATCTATATTTGTCTACATATCTTTGACAGATGGAAAGGAGAAAACGTATCTACAATGGAAGTATCCCAGACTCTAAGTACATTTCCTGCAATTTTGGAAGCAAACGTTTATGGAGTAAAAATTCCAGGTGAGCAAAATAATCGTTGATATTCATTTTATAAGCCATCATTATGTCTTCTTCGGCTTCCATGAATTTATATTTCCATAATATTATGATGTTCATAAAAAGAAATGATGCGATACTAGGCTCTATATTCATTTTCAGTTGGTCATTATGCAAAACTTGTATGAATGTGTTCATCACTATGCATTCGTCATTATTGGCCTGGGGAGCGTTTTGTCAGTGATTTTCACCGACCACTTTGCTTTCAGCCAATCAGGTGCAAGGATTTCAGTAGCTTATAACAGTTGTCGGTAAAAATCACTGACAAAACGCTTGATGAAACGCTCCCCTGTTGATTTATATTCTTTGTCAACATCGCCAATCGCTATTATGAAACATTGTAATCATGGTATTGATGATGACCACTGGTGGCGCAATTACATGTATGTGTATAAGGCCAGATATAGAACATTGCAACGAGACCGTCTCGCTGCCCGACTGTGAGATGATTGTTGTCAGAATAATTGTTTTTTATAATTTAAGGAAGGCGGGGGCACCTAGCCCCCGCCTCGTAGGCATATAGGGTCAAGAGTATTCACTAAGCCCAAGTGTTTTGAACTTCAATGACGGCTTGATTGATTGATGCAGATTCTCTATTGACGAATGTTATTTGGTTGAATTCCCCATCATTTTCTTTTCTAATTATTGAATTATTGTGTCAGAAATTCATTTTTCAAAACAACAGTAAGATATAATGGTCATTAAAAGTTCCATTTGTTTATTTGTTAATCCTTCAACACTGAAATTTGTGATATCCGTACATAGGTCAGGACGGTCGAACAGGCATGGCAGCCGTGGTCATCCGGGAGGGTCAAAAATTCGACTGTCCAGAGCTCTTTAATCACGTGAGCAACTATCTGCCTGGGTACGCCTGTCCGAAGTTCATCCGGGTAATGGACCAGATGGACATCACGGGCACGTTCAAACACAAGAAGACCAAGCTGGTCGAACAGGGATTCGACATCGACATCATAGAAGACACCATGTACGTCATCGATGTTAAACAAAACACTTATGCGCTGATGACGCGCGGGCATGTGAAGAAGATTCACGATGGACTCCTGAAATTCTAACCATGCATTTGGAACAAATTTGTTACTAAAAGATTTTTCTTTCTCAAACTGAATACTATAAAGAGAGACAGTTCAGTCTTCAAGAGTTGTTATTCCATGAAGGAAATAATTAGCATGTCATTAAGTCATCAAACATATCATTTTCAAGAATTCGAATATTTCGTTTAATCATGCATCAGATGGAATATGAAGTAGACTCAGTTATTGAACCGGTTCCATTCAGAGATGGATTAAGGGAAGATAGACTCAGAAAAATACTTTTTTTATGACATGGGGGGGGGGGGGTGACCGGCCGGCGAGGGAGCGAAGTCAGTGGCGTATCTAGGGATTGTGGCGCCAGGGGCAAACAATAAGTTACGCCCTCCTCCTCCCTCCCCCCCCCCCCCGAGTGCCCGGGCCAAACTTATCTACGTTATCGTATATAAGCGAGGGAGCAAAGCGACCAAGCGGCAAAATTTTCAATTCTTAACCGTAAACAACGCAATTTCTTGTGCATTTTACCCAGGAAATTTTGCAATTGACCACCGCAATTGAGCGGTAGAGAAGCTCAAATTGTATACATTGATAAACGGTTTTCTATTCACTCACTTCTATAATCGGGAGCAAAACTAACAAAAATCCTAGCCTATAGGCTTGAGAAAGAGTCGAAAAATTCAGCAAGGCTACCTGAAGTTGAGATTTTTTTTCAAAAGTTGAACCTTTGCAAATGCTGTTTTATACACTTTATCCTATATTGGGGGCGCAATATTTAGCAGGAGTCATATGAAACTTACATGATATAGCGAGCAAAGCAATTACATCTTTATGTTTCAAATTTTGAACCCTTTAAGCTATTTAAGAACTATATACTGGGGGCGCGAAATTACGAGATCGTGAAAGAAAATAATTGTGCTAGGGGGCAAAGCGACCGAGCTTTGGAAAATTTTCGCATTTCAAACCTTCAAAAACAAGATTTCTCTCCTTTGCTTTTTTGCGCCCCTCCCAGTGCCGCCCGGGCACGTGCCCCCTGCCCCTTAGATACGCCACTGAGCGAAGCGACCGAGCTGGGGGAGGGTGTGAGAGGGGGGGATCCCCCTCCCACACCAGGGACTTTTTCAAAAATCTGTCTATAAAACTTGCATTTTAGAGCATCCCAAAATGGTTTTTAATGAAAAGAAGGAATGCACGGATCTATACCAATGGACGGAACCCCTTAATTGAGAATGACAATGCGAGCAAACGAATTTTCTTCGATATCTTCACATTGAAATTATAGTATTTCTTATTTCCTTACTATTAATCATTAAAGAATGTGATGGTATTTTAAGATCAAATATAATGAGTTTGGATAATCATTAGTTTTAAGTTAATGTATCATAATTCTTATTTATTTCGATCCAAAATATTGGGGGATGATAATACAGGCCATCCTCCACCTCATGTGTTTTTTTGGGTTTTTTTTTGGGGGGGGGGGGGGTGGGGAATATATACCCCCCCCCCCCCCCCCCCCATCGACCGGGATCGTCACCCATGGACATGGTTATGGAGTGAACATAGATTTTAAAGGGATACTCAACCGCAGATTGTGGACGTTTTTATGCCGCGAGAGGGCACCGTTGTCGTTACCTGATTCATGCCGTTGCCCCGCGGGGCGCAAACCTCCGACAGACTGGTCGCCGCGCAATATGCACGCTCCGCCTGAGCTCGAGCTCTCGTGCGAGATTCGGTCGGCTTCGTGCAGTCCGAAATATAATCCCAGCAGTCCGACGGACGCGTTCGACGCACAATCTTTGTGTACGAGTGAATGGGGCTTACGCAATCCTGACTTTCCCCACGGCCGCCCGGTGGCGTATCCCTTTAATCAATGAGTCAATTTTACGCATTTTAGTATTGTCTGGAAATTGACGAAATCTAGACATTAGCACTATGAACACGGTGACAAAGAGAGCGGACAAAATATACAGCTTCTCAACAATTGCTCTGGTAGACAAAAGAACATCCCTTCATTGCTATTATGTAAAATAAGTAGAACAGGTGAATATGCATGTGACATATTTTTACATAATAGCAATGAAGGGATGTTCTTTTGTCTACCAGAGCAAGTGTAGAAGGTACAATGAGGAGCTGTATATATTTTGTCCGCTTCTTTGTTCACTGGGCGTTGTGGCGTGCGCCTGTAATCCAGCTACCAGTGGAAGTTATGAACTGATTCAGCGGACCCAGGTTCGAGACTGAGTCACGTCTTTCGGATGGTGACGTTAAAGGTCGGTCCCAGACGTAAATAATCATATCTGATTGATACACGTCTGTAAAAACCCAATTACACACACACACACACACACGTTCACCATGTTCATATAGTGTAACGGCCATATCATCACCACTGCATTTTTACACCATCTTTAAAATAAATTGAAATAATGTCGCAAGATTTTAATATTTCATTGACGTACTAACATTTACTTGTACATTCATGAATAATGTCTTATAGACTGTGTATACTATGCTGCTTTCATCTTTTTTTTTCAATTATAAGTTTTAAAATAATAATTATGTGACAGTGAAACAACACGATTAGTTGGAATTGTAAATATTGTTTCTTTTAAGTCTTTTAAGAATAGAACGCAAAGAGGGGAACAAATTAAAGGTAAGAGAGAAAGGGGGAGAGAGAGAGAGAGAGAGAGAAAGAGAAAAAGGAAGGGAGGGAGAGAGAAAGAGGTTGCGAAAGTGGAGAAGGGGGTGGGCAGAGTGGAGAGATTGAGGAGAAATAAGATAAAGTTGATGGACAAAATTAATGAAGAAGGACGAAGAAAAAAAAACCTACAGAAAAGGAGAGAATGATTGAAAACAGAGGGGAGTTAGTGGAGGGAGAAGGCCAACAAAACCGACATGTCCGTCTCGTTGGCTGCTGTCTCTCTCGTGCATTGGGCCGCCGGGCTCGAGGGCATTCTGAAAACTTTTTTGAGGGTTTACTACAGGCGCGACGGGCTTGGACAATGGAAGTGAGGTGGGGGGGGGGGGGGGGGGGGGGGGGGGGGGGGGGGGGGGGAGAGAGGTCAGAATTTGTTTGGCGGACAAAAGGTGCCTCCCCCACTTCCATTTTCCAAACCCGACTTTCCGCCCCCTCTGGTTCACTATAGTCTGTCGGTTTCAAGGGCCTCCTCTGACAACTTGTTTTTGAGGGTTCACTAGACCCACACTGTCGGTCTAGTCACTGTGTTCCATCCAAAATAAAGAGGGGAAAAATATAAACAAAGAACAAAAACAACACCCCCCCCCCCCCCGCACAGTTATCTCCAGAAGATTTTAACCCACAGGTATGGTCTACAGGCATTTTCTATTAATATTCTAAATTGTTCCTTTTCGGAACAGGGACTCGCGTTGACGCTGTGAACAAGGGAATTCTCAGAGCCAATCTATTTGGGGCCTAAATTAGGACTAGACATGATAGCAGGGTGCGCGCGCAAGAGCGACGCACACATAGACAAATTTGACACGGGAAGGTAGGGGCGTATTCAGGATTTTGTAAACAAAAAAAGGGGGGGGTACACAATAATACGTTACACAATTATAGTGGAATTTTTGGTTGCTGTTTTGTACTTCAGGTATGCCAATTGGATTACAAAAGAGGGGGCGCGGGGCGGTTACGCTTCCTAAATCCGCCCTGGTGTGAATTCCTCCCAAATGTCTATCTTACTGTACTATCACACCGGGCTTCCCGACCGTGCCACGACAGTCCCGACTCAAAAATATGGAAAATCGGGTGAAAAGTCGTGGCCAAGTCGGGAAGGTCGTGGCGTGATCGGGGTTAGTCGTGGCATGTTCGTGAGGGTCGGGAACGGTCGGGAGGGCTGTCACGACTTTTTAGGTCGGAGCTTAATAATCGGGAAACTCTCACGATTCTAAGAAATCGTGGCTATAACGTCGTGAGGACGTGGCGCGGTCGGGATAGTCGGGGCACAGTCTTGGCTCAGTCGTGGTGCAGTCGGATTGGTCGTGGCCCAGTCAAAATGAAAGTGAGGTCTGCTTGCAAATCGGCTGTATTTATAGGTCTTGGCGCGGACGTGGTAGAGAAGGTGATAGATCGGGGCTGTGGCGTGGCTCAGTCGTGGCGCAATCGGATAGATCGTGGCGCTGTCTTGGCGAGAACGTGGCACAAACGGGTACTGTCGGGACTCAGTCGTGAGAGTCGTGGGTATAATCGGGGTGCTGTCGTGGCTGGTACATGGCTGGATCGAGACTGTCGGGAATCAGTCGTGGCACAATCGGGGAGAGTCGTGGCAGCAACGGGAATGTATAATTTTTGAACCGGGATTCGGGTATTTTTACACGATTCTACCCCGACTCATACAAATGTTTCAAAAATTATAGAATCGGCGTTGTCGGGACGGTCGTAGCAGTCGTGGAGTTTGGTGTGATAGGGGCTTTAATAGTTCAGCCCGATTCACAATTATTTAACCAACGAAAAAGAAGTTTGCCTTGTGAACACGATCAATCTATTTTAAAGTTAAAGTGTAAGCCCTATTATGTGAAAGAGCGTAGGGACCGAGCAAAAATTTACAATTTCTCAAATTGTGAAATCTTGAATTCTGGAGCACTCCAGAGCCTAAACATAATTTGTAGCCATTACATATTATCTGCTATACGTGTTTTTTTTTTCATTGTCTAAGTTTCCAAAGGGCCATGATCCCCGCTCTGAAAAATTATCCGGCCTGGATGCCCCCCCCCCCCCCCCCCCCCCCCGTCCCCGGAATCGCAAGCCCTCGACGGTTGAAGAAGAACTTAAACAACAGCAACAACATAAACAGAGAGAGAGAGAGAGAGGTTGTAGCCTTTACATAATTATCTCCTATATACATGTACGTGTTTGTTTGTTTGTTTGTTTTTTCATTGTCATTTTTCAAAGGACACTGGGGAGAGATCAGAGGCGGATCCGCGGGAAAGAGGCACAAACATATACACCAGAGCAAAACCAAATCTTGCATAAAATTAAAGATTACTAATAATTTGAAAAGATAAAGAAAATGTGCCCTTCTTATTATGCCTCAAAATGTGATTTAAAAAAAAAAAACTATATTTTTGGGGGACGGGTTGGATTGAGGAGACTTGGAGTGGCTTGGAGTGGACAGGCACTACTTTAAAAAAAAACGGATAACGTTTTATTTTCTATTTAGTTAATTTGGTTGTCAGCAGGGAATTATTGAAAGGTTTGTCCGCCCCCCCCCCCCCCGGCGGCTGTAGAATAGCTGGATCCGCCACTGAGAGAGAACTTGAGAAGAAAGAGAAAAAAGAAGAATATGATACCAGACAAAATGATTGAGAGGGAGTTGGGAGCTTGGTGGGAGGGAGGGAAAGAGAGAGAGGGGTTTTAGATTTTTAAAGCCTTTAACTTTTGAGTTTAACTTAGTTTAAGATGGCAAAAAAGATACAAGATATAGATAGCATACCAGTTGACCTCGGAAAAACAATGTATTTTTTAATATGAAATTGCTATACAGCTAGAATTTAAGCCCAGGGGGGGGGGGTACTCACGTAAATTGGGTATACGGGGATGTGCCGCTGGGAAGGGTGACTTTTTGAAGAAAGATCCTTAGACATGGGTCCCCTTTTCATTAAAAAGATCCTTAGACATGGGTCCCATTTTCCCCAAAAAGATCCTTAGACATGGGTCCCATTTTCCCCAAAAAAATCCTTAGACATGGGTCCCATTTTCCCCCAAAAAATCCTTAGACATGGGTCTCTTATTCCGGCTCTTATCCAGTGGCGTTTTTTGAAGGTTTGGCGAAAAAAAAATTTTTGTCCCTACCCCCCCCCCCCCCCCCCCCCCCTACCTTTTCACAAACTAGACATGGGTCCATTTTTCACAAAAAATCCTTAGACATGGGTGCCTATATACAGCAAAAGGACCCTTGGATGTGGGTATGGGTCTGGAGTTCTCAGCCGCACACCCCGTCCGATTATAATCTGAGTACCCCCCCCCCCCCCCCCGGAATTTAAGACACACGTTATATACAACATAAGACATAACATAACTTAGCCTGAATCTTCATTTGATGTCTTCTTCAAATTCCATACTCTCCTCACACAGCTGCAGCTAGCGGCGATGAAATACTAGTACTAGTAGTCAATTTTGACTAATTGCCAAATGGAAAATAAATAACAACAACATGTGCTGTCACTTGTATCAGCATATCGCATGCCAGAGCCTTGCTTTGCGCATGCGCATTTAATGTGCGCGAAATTAAAATTTGGATTGAAACACTGAGAAACGACCGGTCAGGTTCATCCATACGAAATTATGAAAACATTTTCATAGTTAAATGTGCATTATAAGGCACGGAACTTAGAAGATGTCGACACGCAAGTAAGTGAGAAATGTAATGTTTTGTCCCCATATCAATCTAAATATCCATTGAATGGAAGTTTGTTGAGAACGATTGTGTATGTAGCGGCCGGTGCATGGAAACGTAAACCTGCCGGAACTTGCCCGTTGGTGTTTGTGTCGAGCGCTGTATACGGCATGGCCTTTGCTTTGGCCTTGGGTTACTATTTATTAATGTAAAGTGTTAGTCACTTAGTGTTATTTGTTATGCAAGTGTGTATTTAGTAAGACTTGGGGTGTTGCAAGAAAGTTGTGATGGATTGCAAGTTGCAACTGATCGGTATGGCAGCGTGTCCAAACTTCGCGGATGTCCATACTTCGCGTATCAGTACTAAATACGCGATAAAAAGTACATTATACGCGCTACTGTATGTGGGACTGCGGAAAATCGTTCTACAATACGGAAAGAACCCAAAAGAGGCAAAATGCGACGAAAAAATGTAAGTAAATGTAATAATTTAGTCAATATATTGATGAGAATCTTGTCAATTTTACTTTTTAGTAAAATCAAGCTTAAAATTATAATTTTGTATTTAAAATTCCTCTAAATTATCAAATTCTTACCCCCAAATTATCGTCGGCTCTACGCTGTCGGGTTCCGTAGACGAGTGTATTCTGACGTCTTATTTATTATTTATCGTAATTAATCTGCACGAATAGGGCCAAAAGAGGGCACCAAACATAATCCGCGAAGTATGGACTCGTCTGTGGTGAGCGAAAGCTGATGGTAAGCGATTGGATTTGGCCTTAAAATGAGAGTTTATAAGATAAAATTTTCAAACATTTTTGTATGACATTATTTTACGGTATATTCTGCTTCATTTGATATTACATTTTTAATGTATATCTATCAAATTGTGTTATAACGTCATAAAAGGCGAAAATGTCCGCGAAGTTTGGACACCCCATCATACTGACCAATCAAAATCATTGTTGCAAGCGCATCTTCTTGAAAATAAAAAGTTGAAACAGTGAAATATGGGCAGACCCTGAACCATTCAGAATGGTTGTTCTAATTTGCTTTACAATTTGCAATTGATTGCAACTTTATTGCAACACCCCATAAGACTAAGAGTGATGACGTGTGAGCTTGAGCTAGCCTTATTATTATGAGGTTGTATGTTTTAACAATTACTGGTTGCTGGCACATCAGCAAGCAATGGTCATATTGACCATTAGGATCATATACATGTGTGTATACTGGGTATTGGGGATACAGATGTAATTTTGTTTGAAATGGAGGTTTTTGTGGGCAAACTGATACTTAAGTATCATTCTTTAGATTTTAAGTTATCAGTTCGTTGAGATACAAAATGTAGAAAGTTATAAAAACTTACATTTACAGCCCTCTTTTTGGTACTTGTTACCCACACCTCCATACGGATGACGACTGCTCTCAATATGTTGCGCACTAGTGAGGCCGCTCTACATGGTTACGCACCGTAGATACGTACGCAGAATGTTACGCACACAAGCTATTCTACGAAGACCTGAAAGGGCCAAACTGACGACGTGATAAAAAAAATAATATTACGTACGTACATAGTAATTATTACGTACGTACGTAATATTTTTTATTTTTTTACGTCGTCAGTTTGGCCCTTTCAGGTCTTCGTAGGAGATCGACGAACCGATCGCGCCTGTACTACTACGAGCGCTGAGGGCTCCCTTCATCATAATCGTGAAAAATACAAACTGGATGCTGACGGGACAGTCTCGATAGCAATTATCGACAAAAATGACCCAAAATTTCAGGAAACCCTCTTCAAAGGTCACAAAACAACCTGGTAAGTTTTAATCATCTATTATTCAACATAAGTATTTGAATTTAAGTAAACTTCAATATATGAGTTTCAATTAAATATAGCCAAAAATGCACAGTGATGCAGTTTAGGTATGGGATGTGTGTTGGCTGCGTTACTACACAGTCGGCAATGGCGTGTACCTATGAGTGGTTGCTGGTTGGTTACTGTAGCCTACGGCTACTGATTTATCGCATACGGTAATTGAGCCTGGCTTGAGGAAACCACAGTTGCGGCTTGCGCTTCATCAGGTTCAGAATCATAACATTGCGTCTCGCGCAGCGGCATTGCCTTGCCCTCGCTCTTGGTGTCCTCATTTTTATTTTTCTTGGATTATGTTTAATGGCACTTTTCATTCAGTTTTAAATATATATGGCAGTATGCAGCTAGTCGCATTATGCTGCACTGTATTGTATTACATGTACTTTGCGTGATTTAGGGGAGACTCGTACTTGTGACAAGCTCCCGACCCAAACCGTTGTCCGTTTTTTTCTTGTATATTCTGGCCAGCAGGCATGACATAATGCACATGCACAGCATTGGCCCCTCCATTTCCGGTCCATATTAATAGACGCTGCACGCAAGCGTGTGCGTGCTAACGAACAAGTGGTTTCCTCAAGCAAGATATAGCCCTTATTAATATTATAACAAACAAGTTAAATAGTCTATGGTATCTGAACTGTTATTTCAGATTTTCAAAAAATTCAGACAACTGTAGTGCATGTTACTGCGGCAGCCCGAACACGTAGTGTTCGGGCTGCGATCAGCAGTCCTTTGATTGCTTGGATGTCTCTTAATTACAAGGTCGTTTGTCAAAATGATAGCCATGAAACATGACATTATTTGATTTTAGGCTACTTTAGGTACTTACAATACTTTACGATTGACTGTCGTCTTTCTTTTCAATGAGGATGATACAAAAAAGGCCTATTTATCTCCAAAAGCCTGTACTAAAAACTTCCGTAGGTCGGTGTTTTGCTTGCAATGCGCATGCGTCAGACAAGAAGGGAGCATTATGAATATTCATTAAGACGAGTGGCAGGCAGGAGCTCGAGCGAATAGAGATCGCCGGATCACAGTGGATATATGAATATTCATTATTCCTGTGACGAAAACTATGCCGTCGTTGTAATAAATATTCATAGGCGCATGCGCAAGTGCCTATTTTCGCTTCTGCTTCAACAACATGGCGAATGGGACTGGTTTCGAAAATTGAGAGTAAAAAGTGACATTCATCGATTCTACACATTTTTTAGGAAAAGCTGATTTGCGGAAGGTCTGTTTAGGTAAGTGGCATCGTATATATGATACTTTAATTTCAAAAAATAACTTATATGGCTATATTTTCAATGGTCATTTGAACATTGGTAAATTGTGAGACCCACCGAATCGTACTGGTTTCACTCAGGACGCTGCCACTTCGTGGCAGCGTCCCGGGGCTACAGTGCATGATGATATTGATAATGCACAGGCTGCCATCTGATTAGTTTACCTGCTTTGGCAATACTTCCTCAAAAGATATATTCAAGCATAAATGCATGAACTTCACATCCTATTCTAGACGTACATGGTCCATGGAAAGTAGATCTAGACCTAGTAAATACATGTAGTTTTCTAGATTTCTACTTTGGGTGTTTCTAGTGTAAAAATGCATCTCTAGATTTTTTTGGGGGTATGATAATGATGCAACCTTTAGTCCAATATTATCCTGAGCATCATGCATATGAATCATGGCATCCGATACATATGAACACGTAAGCCAGTCTTCCTTCTTATAATTTATCCCACAGAAACTTTAATTTCAAACTGTCAAGGAGCTCAAAGTTGAAGCCACCAGCATCAAACCCACCGTCTTCTGCTGCTGCTCCTGCCACTGGAAGTCAGACTTCACTGAAAAGCTTTTTTAAACCCAGCTCAAACGTCCAGAGTTCAGGAGGAGGAGGAGGAAACATCCAGCAGGATAACATCACTAACTATGGAAACATTGGTAACACCAACAAGATGTCTGCTCCTGGTGTGTTCAGAGATCAGACTAATCTTATGACTACTACTAGTGCTATGATGAACAACAACACTTCTACATCATCACCCAGTCATGGAAGAAAGCCTGTGGCATCGGTTCACCCTTACACACCAAGGTAAGTTTGGGAAGTTTAAGAGGTAACATGATGCCTTGATGGCACTAGATACAACAGGGTTAGCATGATTTAGATTGCCTTGTGCTGTTATGCACAGTGCTACCTGTAATTATTTCCCATGTTATATTGTTATGCACAGTGCCTAAAGCATGGTATTTGTCAGTACCCAAATAGTAAAGGGGGGAAATGTACCAAATACTTTGATGCGCAAGTATGGTACTAGGAAATAAAAATGAGGAAACATGTTCTCTCTTCAATGGTGTCAATGATATTTAACTATAGAATCTTATTGCCCATAGTGTACATATATTTTCAACTTATGTACACTATCATGCTTGGATGTGTTTAACACTCAACACTGTATCTCCTATTACATTTTATTTGTTATTTATGATCTTCAAAATACAAATAATCAAATTTGCTTCCATTTGTAAAAATCAATGATATCATAATATATTAAGTGAATGTCAGTGGACTTATTGGAGGAATTGACTATGAACTAAAATAAATGTTATTCTATTCTTTTTGCAGTGCCAAAAATAGTATGTCTCCTTCACAGAAGTTCTTTGACTTGGGTGATTTGTCTGATGATGAGGACTTTGATTTCCTGGAACCAACTATGCGTGAGTAGACAAAGCATTGCAATATACTAACTATATCATTACAGTGGGAAGGAAATTATTTGCAAATCTGAATAATGAAATACACATTTACAGTTACATACATTTAAATATGTCAAAAAGATTTATTATTATATTTTTTTTTTTTTTTTTTTGGGGGGGGTACATTCTGCAACATCGTTTAAATAGTGTATAGTATGTATACAGCTAGCTGAGTACAGTATTTATAATTTTCAATAACAACTGCCTCATTTCTATGACACAGTTGCTATCAGCCAATCCGATGTCACCCTCTTAATCCTATGCAAATCTGTAACTAAATGCAAATACAAATACTTGTCCTCATAACATTGATTTCTAATGTTCATTGCACATCCAAAAAAATATTCTTTTATTTTTTTACATAAATATAGTAATTCATACAGAAATTTGGGGTTGACAAATGGCCTTCCATCAATCAGTGGCCTGATATAAGTCAGGCTTAACTTAGGCTGCTTTCAAGAATACGGACCTATGTCATGTGTCAAGAAATCAGCCAACTTTGTTCTGTCAAAATCTTATTTGGATTCATCCATAGCTCCCAAGAAGCACTTTTCATTCAAAAGTAAGCAGTCAAACAGCAGGCCTGGACTTAACGGCAGTGCCCCTGTCACCGAACCTTCAACCATATCTGAAGTCGGGCCTTATGCAGAGAAGGAAGAATCACATCTTGCTATGGAGAAAGATGAGAGTGACAGTGACGATGATATCATAGGTAAATATAACACACACTTTGTGTATAATTTCCATATTGCTATAATGATAGGCAGTGTGATATTTTTTCCTTCTATTTCTACAAATTAAAGTTGTATAGGTTAGGATGTCATTTGCAGGAACTAATTACAATCCGTTATCTTTTTTTCCGAACTTTATTCTCCTTTTGTTCCCATTCACCTTTTGTTCCCATTCACATTGTTTGATATTGGCTTTTCTTTTGTGCAATTCAATACTCTAAAGAGATAGAAATGAAAATCTTCAGTATGTCTCTATTCCAGGCTATTCTATAATTGCACTGTAATTTTTTGTATTTTTAAAGCGCTCCATTGCTGATTGAAGGTACTTGCACATGTGTCATTTCCATGAGAGTGACTGACAGGGAATTTTAATTATCTTTGATATGTAAATCACCAGGTTCTGCAAAGAAATCTCAAAAGAGTCGAGCTGTCATCTTGGATAGCGACAGTGAAGGTGATGAGGAGGTTGTCAAAGAGGAAGACGAACATGACCATGCCATCCATATAGACTGGTCCCAAACTCAGCTGCCAGAAAAGGGTAAGTGTTTCTTCTAATGGTTTTATGAGCATAGGAGGTCATTGATATTATAAAAAGATGCTGTAGAATGGAGGAAACAATGTATACGTGGCAATATATGACTTTTAACACCTTGAATTATTTTTATTATATATATGCTTGATATATCCAATATCATGTCTTTGAACATTTTAGAATGGTGTTCAATTCAACCACAGATAAAGACTTTCATATAAGTGTTTGAACAGTAGCTTCAGAAGCTGCATGTTTATTGATGATGTTGATCTACACGTACTAGCCGAGTTCCCTTTTAGTGAAATTGTAGCAATTTATATTTTTGTTAATATTTAAACATTGCATTCACAGATGAAAACAAGAGACATGACATCATTGCAGATGATGATGAAACATGTATTGATGTGAGTATTTTATTTCCTGTTTACTGAAAGTACTTGGCAGTCATAGTGCTATCTTCCTAGAAGAATACAAAAAATCTTGAATTGTTTTACATTTTTTTAAAAGTCTATTTCAACAAATCTTTAGAGTGCTTAGCCAAACATGAGTCAGGATTAAACCCATTTGAAAATGATATCTTTCCCCATGGTTTGAAGAAAATTGTGATAATGCAGAAAATTATGAAACTGAGAAGATAGTGAAATACTTCTCTGAAACTTGAAATATGATAGAATACTGTAATTGCAGAAATATTTGCGTTACATTAATTTTCGCGGATTTCGCGCTATTTTCGGCGGGCGCGAATTCTAGAACACGCGAAAATATTAGCACGATTTCTTATGCTTTTTTTGAATGGACGCTGCATTGCGCGCTTCATCTGAATAATACATGTTTGAATCCAATTCACTTTTATTTTTTATAGAGTGCGTGTGTGTAGTTGTGTCTGTAGCCTGTAGCATGCATTTGAATGGACCACGTGTGTGTGAAATAATAAATGGAGTCGCATTTTTGCGAGTGAGTAATTGTGCAGCGCGAATTCAAGAACCCGCAAATATGTTTTGGGGTAGCTCAGCGCGAAAATTTAATCACGCGAAAATAACAGCGTTTACAGTATGAATTGCTGTAATTCAGAAAAAAAGAGCACAGTAATTGTGAAAGATTTTCATTGCAAAGTATATGCTTGTTTGTTTGTTTATTTGTTTGAATAATTTGAATAATTTAAAGAATATATAACTTTGTTTTTTGTGCATTCTTTTTATCTGAGGAATGTAGTACTTGTGATAATTTATTAATGCATCGCATTTTGGTCAAAATCTATTTTAAAGAATGAACCAGCACCACCCCTTGGACCTGTTGCAGAGACCCAATATGACTTCATCGATGTACCGTCACCATCTCCCCCACCCTCGCCGGCAGACTTCAACATTGACATAGAATGGGATTCTCTGCCTTCTCCTCCCCATCCTCCTCCTGATGTGGTCGAGGATGATGAAGATGCTTTCCCCCACCCAGACTCCCCCTCCCCACCATCATCTCCAGTCTTCAAGCAGACCCAGCACACCCCTCCATCTCAGCAACAGAAGGGGTTCCTGGAAGAGGATGTCATATCAATACCCCCTTCCCAGCATGTTAAGCCTGGAGATAAGGGACAAGCCATAATGTGAGTTTCTATTAAAATTTTCTCTGATTGAACTATGTACTGATGGAGAATTTATAGGGTTTGAATACTTGATGGTAACTTGAAACTGAAGATGCTCAGACAAGTGAAGCAAATTATGTACCTATGTACGACAGACACATGCTCCTGCACAAATACTCCACGGTCAGTTTTGTACATTAAAAGCCTGATCGCTTAAGAGTAGGCATTTTGTCCTTCCGTGACATTGAATATTTTATGGATTATAATTTTAGTAGGCGACCATGGCAACCATATTTAATTAAATTTCAACTCCTTCAGTTATTCCCTTCACAATGAAACCTAGAATAGCTTGCTTCAATTTAATAATTATTTGCTACAGGCCTTCAAACTTTCAAAATTTGTCAAATGTCTGTCTGTGACTAACCGATCGGGCTGTTAATTATTAAATTCCCAACTTCAAATCCTTGACCTAACACTAAACATAACCTTAACCCTGACCCTAAACCCCAATTTTAATCCTAACACTACACCTTTGATGAAATAAAGCCCTGAGCAGTTGTCGCCAGAGCAAATGTCACTGAAAAAAATTGTGTTGATTGCCCATAATGTATAACCTTAAAGTGACAGTAAACTGAGGCTCCTTAATAGCGCCATCTTTCAACAGGATTTGATAAGTGCCTCTCATTTTCCCATCATGCCCCATTTTATTTTGTAAAAGCTCAGAATGTACCTGCTCACAATTTTCCACAATGCCAGGTCAAAAATAATAATATGGCACGAAAAAGAGACATGATAACGAAGCTTTTCGACCTGCACTCATCAGGTTATCACGCAGGTATAACAAATTACTTGAAATCAACTATATTATACTCGGTGAACCCGGACGCAACCTAGACGCCGTAATTTCAGAACAATCGCAAAGCTTGGACGAACTCCTTTTGTCTGCACAGAAGAGGTTCATACGATTGAATGTAAGCAGCTTCCAGAAAGCGTAAATGCGCTGAGCTTCTGGCCCGGGACATAATTGAGAATTGATCGTCGGCATAGCTTTGTGCGCAAGCTGGATTGTTCAGCAAGTGGAGACCAATCGCTGAATCGCATTTGGCTATCTTTGGTCTGTTAGCGTGCATTTCAGATTTGCAGGCACGGACGGGCTGCGTGCGCTGATTGGTTGTACGGTTCCGAATAGTCGAGGGGATGTGTTGTTTAATGCGATCAGCCAACCGCTGAGCATCCTGGCATCGCACCGGCACTGAAATTGGTAAATAACATTACTCAAGTGGGGGGTGGGTAGTACATCCTTGCTAGTTGACGGTAGCATCCTGTGTGTAGAAAACACAATGCATGTCGAAACCGCGTAATAGCAACGTGACACTGCGTGTTTGATCTGACTGGCGTATTTGTCAGATACCTTACCCCTCCAGGGTAGTTTGAGATACACGGGGCATTTGGCAGGTCCAAATCTGGTGTCAGATTTGGATTGTGCCTCCAGCGTCCGTGTTATGGTGCGAGATATAACATGCTCAGGGTAACCATTGTCAAGGAGAATAGTTTTGATTTTCACGATTTCGGGAGCTAATTTGCACGCAGAGCAAATCCTAAGGGCGCGGCACACTAAGTTTCTAATGAGCCCAATCTTGTATGAAGTTGCACTGTACGAGTCCCATCTCGTGTATTGCCCGGTGAATGTGGGCTTGCGGTAGACGGAAGTGATGAATTTCCCATCACTTCTCTCCACGAGAACGTCAAGAAATGGGAGCGCATTGGACAGTTCAATTTCACATGTGAATTTTAGCGCGGGATGGAGCCGGTTCAGTTGTGTAAGGAAAACCTCACACGCTGCGCGGTTATCAAAAATTGCAAACGTATCATCAACATACCGACAATACACATGTGGGACTATATTAAGATCGGTGGCGTTCTGTAGCAGGCGCATTTCATGAAAGCCAACAAAAATGTTAGCAAGCACGGGGCCTAATGGGGATCCCATAGCCACACCATCTATCTGTGAATACATCGTATCATTGAAACTAAACTCAACCGCTCGAGTGGCCAAGTTCATGAGATCAATGAATACGGGCTCAGGAACAGGTGGTGAGTCTAAGTCGCCATGATAGAGATAAGAAGCACAGATGTCAATAGCTTCTTTCAGTGGCACGTTGGTAAATAGGCTAGAGATATCGAATGAACACATAACACAATTACTATTATCAAGGGGCAGATCGCGGACGAGTTTAGCAAACGTAAACGAATCTCTAACAGTATGAACAGACAAACAATCTAAGACGGGCTGAAGTTGCTCGCTTAGCCATTTTGCCAGTTCATGCTGCGCTGACCCAACCATCGATAAAATAGGACGAAGCGGAACGTTTGTTTTGTGGGTTTTGGGGAGGCCGTACATGCGGGGTCTTAGCGAGCCATGTGGTCGAATTCTATCATAAACTGGCTTAGACAAATCGCCGCGTTTACATAAATCTAATAAATGTCGTTGGAGCTTGGTTTCCAAAGTGGCTGTGCGATCATGTTCTGGGACAGCACCTATGCGACAAAACTTTGATTCATCATGAAGAATGTCAGACATTTTGTTAACATAGTCACTTTTATTCAGAATGACGACACCGGTGCCCTTATCGGGTTTGCATATATGAATATCAGGATTGGCTTTAAGTCTGCGCAGTGCCACCAAGCATTCGCGAGTCATGTGAAAATCTGACATATCATTGGGAATGCCACAATACGCATGCGCAAGATCTGATAAGCGCGCTTTGAGTGACTCTCCGTCTTCCTTGGAAGTAGGAATGTGTCTAAACAGCTGAGAGTACAACAACTCAAATTCTGCGAATACCTCTTCTCGATTGATTTTCGACTTGGGCACGCCGAAATTAAAGCCATGTGCTAACACAAATGCCTCTGTGTCGGAAAGCACGTGATCAGAGAGGTTGGTGATATGTACTCTCTTATCCTGGATTGTACTGCCGAACCGATAGCAATTCTCAATTATGTCCCGGGCCAGAAGCTCAGCGCATTTACGCTTTCTGGAAGCTACTAATACATTCAATCGTATGAACCTCTTCTGTGCAGACAAAAGGAGTTCGTCCAAGCTTTGCGATTGTTCTGAAATTACGGCGTCTAGGTTGCGTCCGGGTTCACCGAGTATAATATAGTTGATTTCAAGTAATTTGTTATATACCTGCGTGATAACCTGATGAGTGCAGGTCGAAAAGCTTCGTTATCATGTCTCTTTTTCGTGCCATATTGAAATTTTGCAGTACCAAGAAATTATTTGTGTATTTTCAAAAATAATAGTTTGAAATATAAAATTCGCCGATTATCCAAACAAGTTGTTTGTCAAATTCAAAACAAAATGCAATTAATTTTCAAATTATCATTGTAAGATGGCGCTGTCCAAGTTCTGCCAGTTTAATACCACTTTAACTCTCTTGCTCTTGCGATCGAGGCATTGACATGTCCTGCAGGTAATATTTGGTTCAATACAATGATACCATGAAGTTGAACCACAACTTCCTTTTATTCTTCAATATTCAAACTTTCTGAGTAGGACAAGTTTCTGTATCCATAGTTTGATAAAAGGAACATTGAGAAACAATAAAACTGCTGAGAGGTTTGTTCAGAAGGCAAACCTTCATAGCTACTGTTGGTGCCTCCAAAGACATGTTCCATGCACATATATTGTTGCCCAAAATCATTGTCGGATGTATTATCTATCTGTAATTATCATTTTGGGTCATCTATATTGTTTACGATTTCTCATTTTTGTATACCACCAGACCTGCCAAAGAAGGGAGTGAAGATATAACTTCACTGACAATGCACCCAGCCCTCAAACCCCTCACTGATCAGGTACATAGTATGAGTAGTTTGTTCTATACTGGTAATATTGCAATATAGTTGTCTAAAAAAACATAAAAAGAAGACAATACCTTAGGAATGAATTCTTTGTTATCAAATCTCTGTGCCATGTGATGACATAGAAATCTGTCATACAAATTTAATTTATGCATCATTGCTGGCTGAGCAAAAGTGGATGAACCTGAAACTTCTCTATAATGAGCCCTGTTTCATACGTTGTTATTGATAAATAATGTCAAAAGATGAAGATTAAATTCCTAAGCTACTTAGTGTTACCTGATATTGAACTGAGAGAGAAGAGTAGACCAAACTACAGTGAAACCTGTCTATAAACACCACTCAAGGGAGACAAGAAAAGCGGTCTTTATGAGCAGGTGGTCTTTATGTACAGGTTCCTTTAATACACATTTCAATGAGAAACACTTTTCAAGCGAAACAAAAATTGTGGTCTTTATGTACAGGTGCCTTTCTATGCAGGTGGTCACTAAAGCAGGTTTGACTGTATTACCTAAACATGGCTCCATTGCTTGACACATCGCAAACACATTGTGGGTGTGATTGTGACATGCATTCAATTGATGAATATTTGAGCAATAGTTGGTGTAAGAACAATCTGACTTTGGAATTGTTTCTCTTCTTGTATGTAGATGAATGCAGATGAGCTGCAAGAGAGACTCCAATCCTTAGATACACTCCTCTATGAAGTAATGGATAGGATTTGCAATACCATGGATGTCTATCTCAGGACCATGCAGTCAACCACCAAAGACCTCAATCCACCTTCAGAACTTGCCACCCTAAAGCAGTTGTCAGTACTACGGTAAGCTTAATGAATGATTCACAGTATGTGTGTTTATAAGACACAATGGAAAGGAATTGAGTTTGATTCATAATCGGTTCCATGACGTATGTTCTGCCAACAATTGCTGCAAAAAATGCGACAAATTCTCTGAGACATTTGCTACGCTGACATTTGCTCCGCCGAAATTTGCTACACTGACAATTGCTCCGTCGACAGATGCTGTGGAGGCAAGATGGATTTTCTGCTTCTTCTTGCCAAACCTTCCATATATAAGAATGCAAAATGCATTTGAATTTTGTGCTTTTCTGTTGGACAATGTCATGAAATGAATAACTTATATTATAATGACAGACTTAATCATTTTCAGAGAAAAAAAATGTGCAAGTAGTGGGGCCTCATTGTATATTGAAGGATGAACAATTTCCAGAACTTGGAAAATTTGACAGTGGGTGAAAATAACATTCTTTGAAAACTTTGCAAAGTTGAGTTGTAGCAAATATTGGGACTCATGCAGAACAATTCCTGTTGAGTCATGTAGATGAATTTGATTCGTAAAAAGTCTTACTGACGGCAATTAAATTACAGTAGCTATTTCATCATTTCATTTCAAATTTACCATTGGAGGAAATTAGATTAGACTTTAAGAAAAAGAATAATTGGAAGACTTTATTATAAGGATTTTTTTATTCAGGATCAAACTTAACACCAGTGTCGTGCCCTTGGCTTGATAATTACTTGAAACAGTAACTATTCATCACACCATTTTCGGATACTAAAACCGATAAAATATTTGAATCAATTGATGGTTACTCAACTTACTGAATCTATTTTACTCCAATTTCATCTATTTTAAAGCGCTGATTCAATGAAGAAACAGAACAATTGTGCAAAATGATTTCTGAATGATTTTTAAATGTCCTGGTTTCACATAGAATTTAAAAGTGAACATTATATCAAAAGCACTTGAGAATTACCACAAAAGCTCAGGGGTCCATCTTACATCGATAGAGGTAAAGGCTTAAAAAGCTAATTAAGTGGGTTATGTATTACTAACTACACGTAGTAAATTGACTCTGTCAATGTACAATTTGTACTAGACATACAGGTAGCTAATAGGTGTGAAATAAAGTGGCCAGAACCATTTGGTGGAATGATAAGAAATAATGAACGAAATTGTCTATGACTATAGGTTGTTCGTATATACGCAGGGACTCAGAGGTATTTTCCTGATCGAGGACGAGTGTCAGGAGGTTTGTCGTCAAGGAGCTAAAGTGCTGGAAGGGGGGTGGGTTCAATCTTCGGCGGAGTAAATTTCAGCGAAGCAATTGTCGCCAGAGCAAGTGTTGTATCTTCGGAGCATATCTCGGCGAGGCAATTGTCGGCAGAGCAATTGCCAGCAGAGCATATGTCGGTGGGGCATATGTCGGTGGAGCATATGTTGTGTCACCTTCATAATCATACTCAGAATCATATTCAGAATATTGATGTAAATCAATGATGTTTAATTCAATTCAATTCAATTCAATTCATAATGTTTTTGCACATTATGTGCTAAGATTTACCAGATTGCATAATTTGTTACCACAGAATCCTGTTGAGGGTCACCTTCAAATTATTGAGGTGTGATTGGATGTACATTGTGTAGGCTTATATTAGAGAGTATCACTATAAATAAAACTGCATGTAGTATTATCATTTTCCACTTTATCATAAATCTGTGATAATCAAGTGCTTTGTCACATGATATTTAAAAAACAGCATAATGATAATAATGATATCAGCTTTCACTATGATTTACTCTAATTCTACATGTCTCTGCTTTATTCATCCTGTTGTCATGTAGGAAGAGAGTAAAAGCCAAAAAGAAGCAAGTGCAATCAAGGCAAAAGCATGCTGGAGCAATCACATCAAAGGCATTATCCACAAGGACACAACTGAATAGTAGACCATCAGGACTCTCCATGTCCTGCTCAAGTATGAACAGCACTGGACAAACTGACTTTATTCCACCTTCAGCTGATTATGACCAGCCAACTGGTGAAAATCATTATAGAAATGAATATGATTCTCATGAGCAAAACTTTGAATCAAGGAATCAAGCCCAAACCAGCTATGACAGGAGGAATTCTGGAGCCAGCGGCTCATTCCCGTTCAAAACTCCATCCTCAACTGTGACACCAAAGAGCTTATCAAGTAAGAGGACATCTCTGATTCAATCAACCCTCTCTGGAACTGCCTCTGGGACTAGCCTGCCAGGGTTCATGAGCACCTCCTCTGGCTTCTCTTCTCCTGGAATCATCCAGTCAGGAGGGACAGGTGGTGTCGCCTCCCCCTTACCTTCTGGCGGAGACAGCTTCTTTGACTTGGATGAAACAGACACTACTGGCTCCAGCGGCTATCAGAGCCGGACTTCCTCCACCTTTCAGACCCCTAGCACAATTGGGTCAAGTCGGTTTGATACGCCACAGAGTATACCCAACATTAGGGGTCGATCCAGTGTTGATCAGGAAAGGTCCTTTGATATTGGATCTAGTAGACCGGGGATGATGGGTATTGGAACCAAAGGACAAACTGCAACGCAAGCTCTCTCACAAACGGCTATTCCATCATCTAATATGTCACAAGGTATGTAGTCTTCACCAGGAACACAGTCAGTACAAGACAAGTTGAAGATGCACAGAATTCTTAATTCTTATTTTGTGATACTCTACCAAATACCAAATAGGTTTTTCAAAGAAATCACAAACAGGTAGCAGAGCATGAAATTATTTCCAAACATTTTATGCTTTGCAACTGATCATAGTATGTCACACATACATCATGCAAAGACACTGCCACATATGTTTTATGTTTTCAGGTATGCACTTTTGTCTTTGAATCAAGTACATGTAAGCATATAGATGTTGGACAACTCTGAAATCTCTTTCATTTTCATATGGTTTTCTTCTTAGACGTAGCTAAGTTGTATACCACCAGAAACGGTCCACGACACTGCAGGAACCTTCAATGGCTAGAATTACCAGTTATACACACCCACTATCTTTGAGAGAGAGAGTGTGTGTGTGTGTGTGTGTGAGAGAGAGAGAGAAGAAGAAGAAGATGATGAACTTCTGGACAACTCTGTAATCCCCTGGGTACCCCATGATCTTTTCTATTGTCAGATTCAAGTCAGATGCCACCTGAAATAGTCTCAGACAATCCCTTCAGTGGCTACAACTTTCCTCACTCCAGGGAGCTTCACAAGGTATTTAGGAAGACATTCGGTCTTCATCAGTTCAGGGAGAACCAGCTAGAGGCCATCAATGCAGCCTTGCTAGGGGAAGACTGCTTCATCCTCATGCCGACAGGTAATGCATGTCCTACTAGAGCAGAAAAGAGTCACTGCCTTCTGCTTTGTGCAAAGGCATTTTATATTATTCTTAAGGAATGTAGAATATATTACTGAATATTATGTTGTATAATATTGTTTATAAAATGCAATATGATAATTTATCAATCTTCAAAATCTTGGTGACAAAATGTGGAACATCCTTTTCTGACAACCATCCTTGTGTCCTTAGATATTAACTTTCTTCTATTCTCTATTCATAATAAGCTTCCTAATATATGTAAACTTCTTGACAATGACGAGTATTGGAGTATATGTTATGTTTAAAGGAGTACTCCGGCCTGAAATTAATATGAATTGAATAAATAGAGTAAAATTAAACAAACAAATCACTGAAAATTTCATCGAAATCGGATGAAAAATAATGAAGTTATGGAATTTTAAAGTTTTGCATTATTTTGGTAAAACAGTGATATGCACGTCATCATGAATATGCAGTGAGTGAGCTGATGATGTCATATCCCCACTTTTTCTTTTGTATTTTATTATATGAAATTGCAATTATTTAAATTTTCTGCTCCAAGCTTATAACTAAAAGGACTGACTCCTTATTTAATGTGTAAGTTTATCATTGCTGTAACTTATTTTGTTACAAGGGAGATATTTTTTATAGACATGTATGAAAAAATGAAATAATGAAGATTTCATGTAATATAGTTAAAAAAGGTAAGTGGGGACGTGACATCATCAGCTCACTCATTACATGTTCATGATGACATGCATAGAACTGTTTCCCAAAATAATGCAAAACTTAAAAATTCAATAACTTTGTTATTTTTTATCGGATTTCGATGAATTTTTCAGTGTTTTGCTTGTTTAATTTTACTCTATTCATTCAATTAATATTATTTTTAGGCCGGAGTACCCCTTTAATGTACAGTCCAATATTAACCCTCAATAGCGCGGGGGGGGGGGGCTAATTTAGCCCCCCCCCCTCGACATTTTTGGCGAAAAGATCTCGTGCTGAAATTTCATGACTTTCTTTCACGTCTCGCGCACATTTTAAGACCCTATTTGTGAAAATCGGGGGTATGGTTGCGGAGATAAAGCACATATTCATGACCAATGTCACAAAAAATGGCGGTTGTGTATACAATGTATCGGCTTTACAAGAAGTGTTGTCAGAAGAAAAAATTTGCATATTTGCATAATTAAATAAGAAAAACAATGTATATCATAAATTTGACTATGCATTCTTGCACAATACATGATGAGACACAAACACGCCAAGTTTGGTTGCAATCGGTCTATAAATGGCCGAGATCTGAGGGGGGGGGGGCCAAATTAGCCCCTCCCCCCCGGGCTATGCAGTTTCAAAATAGCCTGGGCTATATAGGGTTAAGGGTAGAAGAGTTGAACTATCAAATCACCTGCTGGGACCAAGAAAGGCATGACCTTCTTGTAAAGTGATTCAAGCTGACATTCGTCTGGCTCTCAACAGAACATATTTTGTTTATCATAGAATAAATAATTATGAATGAAATATGACCAGCTGGTTTCCTTTTTTTTAAGTAGATTTTGTAACCATATGCAGGGATGCCACTTTTCAGACAAAAGTAGGAATTCCTACTTTTTCAACATATTTTTAGCCATAGAAAACCACTTTTTATGTACACAAGGGTCCATTCAAGATGATTTTTCCTACTTTTTATCAATTCTAAGTGGCATCCCTGCATATGTGTAGAATGGAATAGAAACAAACAGTAGTCCGTTACTTCAGTATGTTGGAAAAATCTGACATTAAATTCATTTAAATTCGTGTGATTTAATGTGAATCTTTTATTTTTGTGCAGGTGGAGGTAAAAGTTTGACATATCAACTACCTGGGGTACTCACCAAGGGTGTCACCATTGTGATATCCCCTCTCAAGTCTCTGATCCAAGACCAGGTCCAGCGACTGGTCTCTCTGGAGATCCCCGCAACCCATTTATCAGGGGAGATGTCAGGTGCTGCTGCTGATGGGATATACAGACAGCTCTGTATGAGAGACCCTGTGGTCAAGATGCTCTATGTCACTCCTGAAAAGGTCAGACTTCGATCAGACTCTCATAATCATTTTCCCATCCAATTGTCATTATATTATAGATTATTTTGTAGTTTCTATTTTATTTCTTATTCTGTCAGTCATGGGCGATTCAGAATCAGGAAATAAAACTGCTTAGGTTGGATTCTAAGACATCTATTCCCTGGACAACCCTGGTACCACCACCAGACTGCTGTCATCTGGACAACTACACCTGTAGGAAAGTTACCTCCTAGGTACATGTAGTTGTCCCTGGTTTAGTCAAAGTATGATTTAAGGGGGTATATTTTGATTATGGGGGTAAATGTCCTTGGGCAATAATTTTCCTAGTAGGTACTTTTCGTGAGGGGGGGGGGGGTGTAATTATCCTTAGCGGATAAGGTAGTCATATGGATATGCTTAGGATGGTATGGTATGGGGAAGGTTAGCATATAGGCCATGTGTTGAGACAATCTAAATCTAAATTGGTGAGTGTATATACTTGTTTTTTCTTGGACATGCAGATCAGTGCCAGTCAGAAGTTGTTATCAACCATGGAGCATCTCTATACCAGAGGGTTACTGTCAAGATTTGTCATTGATGAAGCACACTGTGTCAGTCAGGTCGGTGGCAGTCAAAC
Source organism: Heliocidaris erythrogramma (assembly GCA_025617745.1). NCBI lineage: Eukaryota > Metazoa > Echinodermata > Echinoidea > Camarodonta > Echinometridae > Heliocidaris > Heliocidaris erythrogramma. The sequence continues at coordinate 28,966,157 of CM046860.1, forward strand.
ATACATGTATATTGGTCTGTTAAAGTTTGTTTGAAAACTGATACTGTATCATCTTGTCATTAATTGAAATTAATTTCACCTTTATCAAGACATTGTGATCTAGCCTATCAATCTTAAGTTCTTGAATAACTCTAAGGTATGTGCAATAGCCTGCAGGTTCTAATTGGTACATTCTATTTTTTATATTTTTTAAAATGATTTTAATTCGAGGGATCGACAATAGCTGTAAGACATTCACCGATGGCAGCGCTATGTTACTTTTGTTGTGACGCCTTCTTCCGGTACAGGTGTGCATTACAGGTTTTCCTATTGGTCAGCTGATGTGTCTTAATCTAGTACGGGTCTAAAACGCTATTGAAAAAGTGATTTAAATATTGATTTTTTAAATGATACACGGAATAACTTCTCTATGAGACTAGAAAAGTGAATTTGAGATATATTATTGTGTTTATATATCAACCAGCTAGTAACTAATGCTTTACTGAGAGCCAGAAGAACGTTAACTCTTAGCCATCAACTTTAAGTTAATATCACCCTCATGGCTGTCAGCGGTTGATATGAGATCCTTGAATTTGGAATATCTGTTATTTTTGATGAACATTTTCTGTGTCTCTTTCACTCACTCTCCTTGGAATTGGTCAAACAGTGGGGTCATGACTTCCGACCAGACTACAAACGTTTGTGTAAGCTACGTGAGAAGTTCCCTGGAGTGCCCATGATGGCCCTGACAGCCACTGCTACACCTCGAGTCAAGACGGACATCCTTCACCAACTCAAGATGAAGAAACCTCAAGTGTAAGTGTCAATAGCATGAAAATACTTGACTTTCAAAGTTCAAATTCCATTGGAAATGGAATTGTATTGATCTTGATTTGTGTGATGACTAACTGTAGATACATGGAAACTTATAGGTTCGTTCACAGTACTTTCATAGAAGAGGTTAAGAATCTATGCCTCATGCTTCTTTCTGTAGACTGGCATTTCTTCAATAGTTGTCTTTGTTGACTTGTAAGAATTCCTTGAATGTGCTGAGTTTATAATGTGCTGGTCTAAAGCAATGGCAATGTTTTTGAGCTAGGAGAAACACCTCAATACAGACATGAATGCTACTCAGCGACCAATTTAAATATGAATAAAAGATAATGTTATAGTAATACATATTTTTCTGTTTATTCTCTGCAATTAGAAAAGAATGTATACCGTACTATTTTGAAAGCTGAGACATTGTATCGTGTGAATAGATTGATAAGAATTGAAGTTTTTTTTTCTTCAAACAGAATAAACTTGGTAATTCATTCTTTAGCCTTTCATTGCATCTTTGAAAATCGTTCTCTCTTTGTATTCTGTGCAGATTAACGAGCAGCTTTGATCGCAGTAACCTGATGTTCAGGGTCGAGAAGAAACAACCCAGTAAAATGATAGAGAAGATCACTACCCTTATCAACTCACAGTTCAAAGGAAAATCAGGAATCATCTACTGTCTGTCAAGGTACCAAAGATTCTTTTTGTGTCTATGTTTCTGTTTGTGATTGTGTTTGTGTGTTTTGTGTCTGAGCAAGATGATACATGAAATGCCTCTCATCAACTCTCAGTTCAAAGGAAAATCATGAATCATATGTTGTCGCTGAAGGCATCACTGAGTCTGTTTGTTGTGTGTCTCTCTGTTTGTGATGTAGGAGTTGTTTGTTTGCATTGATATTCAAGATGTAGGGTCCAGTTGTAAATAAGATGAATGGAAAACACCAATAGGGCTAACAGTCGTGAAAATAACAGCATATCTTGTATTGAACTAACATAAAAACGGTGCACCAATTGAAATAAAAAATAAGTAGGTTAATGGAGAAAAAAGAAAAGGGATATGATAGGTGTGTTTAGTTTTAAAATGATATGTAGTGATATGATATGAATGAAAATTATTTTTTCTAGCTTTGGTTTAGGTAGCTTTTTGCTAATTCTTGTGATTTACTACATTTAATCAATTTGTCTTCTATTAGTTGATAAAGATGTTGTTTCATGATATTGACCTTAGCCGATTCCCTTTCATACCTCCTCTCCAGGAACGAATGTGAGAAAGTTGCTGATGATTTGACCAATGCTGGAATCAAAGCAAGTCCATACCATGCTGGTCAGAGTGACAAAGAGCGGTCAACCGTTCAGACCAGATGGATTAATGACCACTATAAGGTAAGCATCCAGTATAAATGAAAATTCTGAATGGAAATTGACCGTTTATAGCATTTAGTCTTTGCAACTTAGTTCAGGAATATGAATACCATGATAACCAACATCCCATGAAAGAAATTTTAAAGCTGATCGCATGCTCTGAAGGAATGAACAAATGAATACATTGAAAAATTACCTGGAAGGAAATCGTACTCTTTGTGGAGAAAATCCAAAAAGAATACTTTCAGACTGTTTTCAAATGTTCCATGAAACATGACGATATTGCTATCACATATGCGTTAGACGCATGAAAATGTTCCAACTCTGTTTTGTTTGAATCTACTCTCTGTATTTTTATGGGCTCTAATCTAAACACTAATTTTCCTCAGGTTGTTTGTGCAACCATTGCGTTCGGGATGGGAATCGACAAGGCGGATGTAAGGTTTGTGATCCACTACTCCATGCCCAAGTCCATTGAAGGTTACTACCAGGAGGCTGGTAGGGCAGGCAGAGATGGAGGGATAGCGTACTGTGTTCTCTACTACTCTTACCAAGATGTGACTCGCCTTAGACGCATGATAGAGAGTAAGTGTTTGGATATAAGAACTTAGATATTCTGCACTGGTCTTGTGATCTTGCTTGGTCATAATGTTGTTTTATTTTACTATAAATAGTACGGCAGGAGTATTTCTTTTCGTAATTGATTATTAATTACTAGTAGCTTAATACTGCATGTAGCAATAAGTTTAATAATAAAACAAGCATTATGAATTAAATTTCCAGCATCATATTTTAAGATCTATATCTTTGTTTTATAATTACAATACACTTGATATTTGATAGTACTCTGTTGGATCCATCTGGACAATATACATGTAAATGTACCCATTTTGTGTATTTCAGGAAGAGAAATTATCTTCTTCCCTTGTCAAGCCTAAGTTTTACCACTTTGCATTTTCGTAATAGGACTTGCGTCCTACAGCTGGCATCATTAATGACAAGATTTTAGAAATATTTAATGATTGGTCTGATTTACTTAACATTTACCCATGTTTTCCATAGAGGGTGGGGACAACTACAATGCCATCAAGGTGCATGTGGACAATTTGTATGGCATGGTGCAGTACTGTGACAACAAGGCAGACTGTCGAAGAGCAATCATGCTCTCTTACTTTGGTGAGACGGGGTACGTTAGGGAGACCTGCAGACGCCGTAGAGAAACTACCTGTGACAACTGCCAATCAAATGTTAGTATAACTGCCTAATACCTCATCTAGATGGGGGGGGGGGGGGGGGGTTGTTAGTTGTTGCTGTTTTTTTTATTATCGAAAGTATGAACCTGAGAGATTTTGATTTAAATTCATCGGGTTTCAGTTTTGAGATTCTATATGTATATCATTTCATGGATTCACTTTTATGAAATTTGACAGTTGGTGGAAGTTTTGTAGTTTGAAATTTGAAATTAGATAGTAAGCTTTCCCATTTTGGAGTTATGCCCCTTCCTAAATATATATTTTTATGTCCCGAAAGCTCCTTCCCAAGAAGAGTGTCATGCCAGATCTGCATTGACCACACTTTCTTTAGACAGATATTCTGGTTTACTAATTGTAAACAGATTAAATTAAATAAATTGTATTTTCCATTTCTTTTTAGAATCTTTGTCTCATATAAATCAGGCTTATGTATATAATGAAATTTTTTTTTCATTTTTCCATGAAATCTTTTTTTTTTCATAAAAATGAGGCCTCCTATATGTGTTAAAATAAATTTTTCTTTTTTAATTATTTTTTTTTTTCGCACAAATCAGGCATCCTTTGTGGATGTGGAGGTGACAACCGAAGCTAAGGCTTTGGTGCAGTTTGTGGGTGACGTGAGTGGGAACTCCACAAATAGGTCAAGGTACAAAGGTCCCAGACGAGGCAACAATCAGTTCACTGCTAATCACTATGCTGATGTTCTTATGGGTGAGTAAAAAGTTGTAGTTGCCTATAAAGGGAGGTATTCTTCTCATGCCATCATCCTAAAACAAAACTTTTGTAAACATTTAATATGATATCATTTTAGCAAAGACCCCCACAGATACTGTAAAACCAGCATTATCATGACATGAATGTTTCACAAATTGTTTATGATGGCTGTTTTTCCTGGCAAGAAAAATGTGCAAATTTGCAAATTTTCCTTCTTGAGATCTATTTATTTTGTGTTATAAAACGAATCTGTACCACTTGCAAAATTCTCAGAAATGTTTGGTTTTACAGTATGAAATGGATGACAAAGTTCATATGATGAAATGTGATGATTAGTTGTTATGATTATTTAGATAAAATGATTAAAATCAAATAATGGAGAGGTTGATGCTGTTTAACAATTGTGTATGAATTTGAATTTCATTTTAATTGTAATTGTCACAACGATGGCATTGTATAATGTTCATGTTATCTAGTGAAGCAACACCATGGTGCTCCAGTATTACCAAAACATTAGCTCTGGGGGGTGTTTCATAAAGCTGTTCGTAAAGTTACGAATGACTTTACGAACGACTGGAACATGTTCTTGGGTTCTATACTAATCAGATTCTCAATCATTTAGCACAAGAACTGATCACCAGTCCTGCGTAACTTACGAACAGCTTTATGAAACACCCCCCTGCTATCATTACAGCACTCAAAGGGTTCAATGGTATTTCTTCCTAGTAGATACACTTGGGTCAAGAGAGATAATCAGGAAATATGCCTTGTCGAAGCACATAAGCATCTGGCAAGTTTTTCAAACTCTTAACCACATGCCTAATATACATGTACATGTACTTATAAGTGATTGTGGCACCTGAAGTGTTTGGAAGGCAGTGATCTATATTTGTAACTTCTTTCCAGTCTCTTATGACCTGTGTACTAAACACGGAGAAGACAATGTATGAATGATTTCATATCATTTATAATCAATAATAGATAATTTGTATTTTATTGTTTCATAAGAGACACTGTACATTCGATTGCTATACTATATTACATGCAATCATTGTGTAATCTTTGAATAAATATATACTACCCTATAATATGTTTTGTAAATATGTATATAACAATTTTGTTTCTGTACTGAGCTAAAGTAGTCTTTATACTTCTTGTATGTACTTTCAAAACTATACAATGCCATTTCAAAATGACTTATATATAAATGGTTATTTTTCAACAGATTTTAGAAAATATCACCGTCTATACATTATGAATTAAGATGATAGGAATGTGCAACAATTTCAACATTTTCCTAAAAACCAACGTTGATTACAAGGATACCATATTCTTTGCATATACATGTATATATATATTTATGTATGTTCTTATTTATTTTTGTTATGAGTTTATTTTCATGATTTTGTTGGATATTATTGTTACTTACTATTGCTATCAGGGCCTCATGGAAGACCACCAATATTGGTGATAATGAGTCACCCTGTATAAATATCAGATATAAATAAATAAATAAATAAATAAATAAATAAATAATGTTTTATATCTTGTATGACCCGCCAGGTGGCAACTCGGCCAAAGTCAACCAGAACGGCCACAACAACAGTCCTGTCTATGGTATCCTCAAGAAGAAAGACTTCCAAAGAGGCGACAGCGAGAGGATGATACGGAAGCTCATCATCGAGGGCTTCCTTCGAGAAGATATGTTTGTAGGAGCCCATGAGCAGGCCATCTGTTACATCAAGGTGGGACAGAGGGCCTTTGAGCTGCTTAATGGGAGATGCAAGGTATGTATCTGTTCTTTCTGGCAAAGTGTTAGAATTACAGATGGTTTTCATATCGACTATATATTTGAATGATGATAAGCAGCGGAATGCCACATCTTCATGTTAGGATTTAACACTCACACAATTTTTAATCATTTTGGAAATGAATTTTTAAATTTGGAATATGTTTTGAATGATGACTCAAACACATGAGTAGTGTAGCCCATTGCAAACATGTAAACCTGTCTGTAAAGCAACCTATCAACACATAAAAAGCCTTTTATTTGATTGATACACGTCTGTCAAAACTCAATTACACACACCCACACACACGCCCGAGTGGGAGGCCCATGACCATGTTACACACAAGTGCCTTGAGAAAATTCAAGAAAGGAAATTTGAAAATGTATTTTTGAATGTGGAACTTTATTGGTATCTGCATGGGTTATTCCTTTAGTCAAACTATCTGACACTCTTTTGATTGGCAAGACTAATCCACGTTAGGAAAATTGAAGTGATATCATCACACTTGTCTTCCCTTCACCTTTGTGTTCCTACCAGTTCCACCTACGGATGCAAGAAAGCCGTGCCTCCCGTGCCATGTCTGGTAAAGCACCTGTGGCATCATCAGGGGCTGCTGCTAGTGCTGCCAACAGAGACGATATCCATCAAAGACTACTGAATGATCTGCGTGCGACCTGCAGAACCTTGGCTGCTGAGAACAATATGAACACTGCCAACATCTTTAATGGTCAGTCTTCTAAATAAATGTAGATTTCAGGCAGTTCTTTATCGTTTTATAGTTGGTTGTGTTGATTGCTTTGTATAATTTGTTCATCGATCATTCCATAATTTAGTTTTGTAGGACCATTTTTCCATCCTTCCACTCTTGTTGGAGAAACTGTCATAAATCAGTGGGCCCTAGCAAATCATCATTGTCTTTACCAACCATTGTTCCTTGTATAATTATAAGTAACCCCTGTAACATACGAAAAAAGGGATTGCTTCTCTTGTCATGAGTATACATGTATAAGATCATACATGTATGTAGGCTCCAACAGTCTCCTAAATCTCTTCTACTATTTTAGTCCATAAGAAGGTGAATAAAGATATGTATAAAGAACAATTAATTTGTGATATGCTTCCTCCTGTTTTTTATTTTTCATGCTACATAATATAGTATTTACATAAAGAGAAGTTAAATTCCGTTTTTATTGTGGCATTTAATAATTTTTTAATGAGAATTATCAACTCACAATTGCGCACCAAAAATACCATAGAGTGCAGTCATTTATGAATAGTACAACACTTGATTCTTATGAGAAGTTAAAACAATCCCCCAAAACAGACATGAATACGTGTGTACCACTGCACCTTTTCATTTACTGGTACTAATATTTTATTGGCTCTTATCACAATGGTCACTTTGATCAAGAAAATATGTATGTAACAGTATCTGGTCAATCATTTATTTGGTTTGTAGATGCCATACTTCCTATTTAACTTCCTATTCTGTGCCGACAAAAAAAGTTCGTGAGGACGCGCGTATTATTTTAGCTCCAGTTATTACAAAACCGGCTGGCAATAAGCCTAATTTCCCGTTATTTTCAAGCAGCCAGTCAAAACCCATTATATTTTGCGCCTTTGTTCCTTTAGTTTCCAGTTATATTGTTAGATTTTCGGCTTTCAGTTCATTCTTGCGGTATACTCTGATGAGTGCAAGATGAAAAGCTTCAATATGTCTCTCTTCAACGCCATTTTCAGATGCCACACTGCGAGAGATGACAGAGAAGACCCCATTCACCATGGAGGAGCTACTGGATATCACAGGAGTGACGGAACCCAAGGCTAAGAGATGGGGCCAGTCTTTCTTACAGGTCATGTTCAAGTACCTGCCTGAGCTTATACCTGGTAAGTCATGATACACTGTCCCGTGAATGTGTGTTTGTGTGTGTGTGTGTGGGAATGATAAGAGAAGTGGGTAAAGGCATACATGTAATTAGATTTCGTTTTCAGCATCATATTTGGATATTGCAGTGAGATGGTGATGTACATGTATGAATGTATTATTTTGAATTGGTTCAACATCACAGTTTACATTTATACTTTACGTACTCATACTCTTTTTTTCAAATTCGTTTTTTTCCTTTGTTGTAATTTTGTAATAACATTAGTGCTCCATATATACTATGAGGAGATAATGATTGGCAAAGAATGCTTCTAAAGCTCAATCCGATCAACCTTCAGAAAAATAATATGTGTTCGTTATTCTTCTGTTCTGGAAGTAGCTTAACTCTCTTGTAAATAAATCTAGCATGCGGGTATATTTTTATTAGAGAGAACTTCATATATTTTGTCACTGTGAAGTGTAATTCTATCCCAGATGTTAGTTTAAAATAATCACTCATTGCGATGTTTTCCATCTCTATTGAAAGCATCATTTCTCTAACCCAAAGCCTGTGTTTCCTGCATTTCCACATCTAGATGATGATGACATGCTTGAAGACGAGGCCTTCTCAACAACAAATGTCAAGGAAACCTCTCCATACTTCGACGCAGGAGGGGGCCAGTCTGCTTCCAAGACAAAGAGGGACAGGAGTCGAGCCAACAGGAAGCCCAAACGCAAGGCCAGTGCCCAGAGCGCCGCCAAGGCCAAACGTGCCCGGGCTGCATCCACTGCTGGTTCTTCCAGCGGTCGCGGTGGGGCGTATACAGGAGGGGGTAGCCCTGGGTGGCTGACAACTGCCTCTGGAGGAGGAGGAGGAGGGGGAAGTGGGATGAGTGGTAAGCCGATGCTGTCAAAGTTTAAGTTTAGTGGAGGGAAAGGGAAAGGTAGAGGAGGGTCAAGAGGTGGTGGTGGTGGTGGGGGTGGTAGAAGTGGTGGGGGTGGAGGAGGTAGTCTAGGCTTTATGCCAGATCCTAAGATGAAGAAAGCAAGGAGTTTCCTTGGATCAGGAGTTGGACAGTTTCTCGGTTGAATTTAATTTTGATGGAGGGGGAGGGGGAAAAAGAGGAAATGGTATAGATAGTGGAGGAGGTGGTCTGGGCTTCATGCCAGATCCCAAGATGAAGAAACCAAGGAGTTTCCTTGGAGAGTTTCTTGGTTGAATTTTATTTTGATGGAGGGGAAGGAAGAGGAGGTTTGGGAGGTAGTGGTGGTAGCGGTAGAAATGCTGGAAGTGGAGGTGATGGTGGTCGTCTGGATTTCATGCCAGACCCTAAGATGAAGAAAATTAGGAGTTTCTTTGGATCTGGAGGTGGACAGTTCTTGGTTGAACTTTTGAGACAGTCATGTTCAGAGGTTCTAATTTTGTGTCAACTTTCTGTTTCAGACTCTGCCTTTTTAATAAGCAAAGCATATGTATCCAACATGTCTGGATGCATTTTCAGGCTAATTGGATAAAAGCAACAAATTTCCCTGCATTTTAAACAAATTCATATTCTTATTGTCGTTTTCCTCCCATTTTTTCATGCTTATTTGCAAGCTGTTGTATACATGTGTATGAAATATTATTCTTGGTAGGTTGTCATGAGATTTGCAATCCTAGAAGTTAAAAAAAAAAACAGTATTACAAAAATAAGATATCGGCAAGTCCCTTCTTCAACAATTTCCAGTTTATTACCTGTTTCTAAGGCTATGTAACGATTGTATTCTTTTCTCTTAGGCTGTAATGTAGTTAATAATCGTGTTTAAGGAGTAAGTCATGCCTAGCTACAGTGTTTTCTGTGGTATGGTTCAGGCATTGTCCTCTGTTCATATATAATAATAGTTTGGGAAACTGCCATAGGAAGCGAGTCATTTCAACAGAACTTTTTGAAGTATTTGTGATAATCAATGGATCAGGTTTATGGACAAATTGCCAAAGATGGTGCAACTTTTAAAACAGTATTACAAAAACTGAAGGAAGGGTGAAAAAGCCATTAGTTTCAAATTGTAATGGCTATAAATGGATTTTTGTGAGAGGCATTTTGATGTCACTTTATAATTATTTAATCATATTGTGCAAGTTAAGGTAGAACAAGGGGAAAATTTCTCTTATATTTCCCTGGTAAAACTTGTAAGACTGCCATGTCGCACATTGCGTATGATTTCTGCTTTTTTTTTCTTTGTACCAACCAAATTCACAAGATACTTTGGAGTGATCTGACATTTTATACATGCACAAATAAACTGAACATGAACATGTTTCTATTTTGGACTGCAATAAAACAAAAAAAAAATGTGCAAAATTATGTAAACTCTACTGCCTACCATAAGTTTGAAAAAATGTTATGGGGTTATTATGATTCTGAATTTACTTTCATATGTATTTCCAACGTGTAAAAACCTAAATTTGGTAACTATCTTTTCATGAGAAAATTCTGTGATATCTATGTGATTGAAAAAGAAAAAAAAATTGAAACTAACATTATTTTGTCAAAGTATTTTTTGATTGGCATGAAAATTAAATGAAAAGAATTTTGTGTCACATTTATGATATATGCATTGTCTTTCAGTTGCAAAATCATCACTGTTGCCATAGAGAATTTAGAAATTCAAAACATTGCTGAATTGGGCCTTGTCAAGTTTACAACATACATCAGCCTCCAGTTTATGATGGTATCTTTCAAAAGCCCTCTATTAGATTTTTTTTCTTTACTCAACTTGACATGGATTAGCAAATTTTGTGAAATTGCACACAGATCAAGAGGCAACTGTTCCTAGTAAAGATTGCAATTACATACCATTTGAGTTTAAATTAGTTTCCTATTTAATTATGTTTTAACATGCATTGTAAGACTGCCTTTTATATGCATGTGAAATTATTTTATGCGTCCAATGTCTCTCGTAAATTAAACTTGTGTTGACAAAGTTTAATCATAATGATTACTGGTAGAAGAAAAGCAGGTGACCGCTGTATTGGGCTTGAAGCTCACAAGTCGTAGATTGTACAGATCTGTGTAAGTCACATATACTGTTTATTCTTGAAATGATGGCCTTGTTAAGTATATTTTACATGACAAATGTAGTTTTTAGAGAAAGTATCTGTGAATTTTATTAAAAAGAGACGTACTTAAAGTTATATCATGCAGTCATTTCTTGTTTGTTTTGCATTTAATTGACAACAATTTTTTTACGGAGGGGGAATGATTTTGAAAAAAGAAATAAATGTATATATTTTGTTTGAAAATTGTTCATCAGTTAAGAGAAAGACTGTAATTTTCTCTTGACATCTCTCCTATACAGTGGAACCTCGTTTTAAAGAACACTGTTATAACAAACTCATTATAACACGGTATTTTTGCCAGTCCCACTTCCTTGTATTCTATTGTATTTAGCCCTGATATAACAAGATTTCGATATATAGAGGTAATTTCATTGGTCGTAAGGAGTTTGTTATGGTTCCACTGTACCGCATTAAAAGTGCATAGCGAAGAGATTGCATCACATCTTCACTACCAATGACATTGTATTTACCAGTTACATGTAGCAAGTTACAATGCTGAATCAAAAATGTTCTTCCATATCTCAGAGCATTAGAATTTACATCCTCCTGAAAATAAATACACTTCACACTCAAATCTTCATGCAATATATTTATTGTTGGTATACCATGTACTACAATAACAGGCAATGTAATACAGTTGTGGAACTAAATTCTTGTCTTAAAAACAAAAGACGGTGCATTTTAATATCATTAAAAAAACTATTCTTTCAATCCTATGAAAAGGAACAGGGGGAGCACTAAAAAAGGAAAAAGTGTATTTTCACTTGCTGTGCAATGAAGATACAAGCCTAAAGAATCATGAATACATATATCTTTCAATGTAGCCATTTACAAGTGTACAAACTGCAGAAAATGCAAACCTAACGCGGAATGTGGTTTACAAAATAAGTTCATGGCATTTATCAGAAAAGATGGACAATACATGATTAATAAAAGACCAAAATGGCCTGAAAAAAAATACCATGCATAACTTTCTGAAATAACTGCACAGAACTTCACACATGACTTGAATGAAATAGATGAAGAGAGAATTGGTATACAAGTGTGTTATTTTCCTGGCATAAATTTGTTAAGGGTAATAAACATTTTGGGGGTGTAGGTCACGGACTTGGTGAAATTTGTTTTTTCTTGTTGCATCTATGACATTGGTCAAATCAATGAGCAATTTTCAATTAGCTTTGAAATCTCTACGAGATATCTAATTTCACAAATTCTGTTTTCCTTTGAAAATTCCCCCTTTTTTAGACATTTTTTTCATCATATTTAGAAGAAGTTTCATCCTTGAATTCTCAAGATAAACCTGCAAAATCACTATTTGACACATAATTTCTCGAGAAAGCAAGGGCTTCCAAGCAAAATGTTTGTCATGCTCTACCCTCACAGGTACATGTATATTCAACATGAGGTAAAATAATATTTTGTCCCCTTTTCAACCATGTTTATTACCTTTAACACCAATCATGACATAAAGTTACTTCACTATATTGAATCATGACATTTTCAGCACAATATTTTTGCATTCGCCCTGTAATTGTAAGCAAGAACATGCACATGGTTTAGCTACTACAGAATACTTTAACCTACGATAAAATTGCTTTTCTTGAGAAAAAAAATAAGTCGACTAATACCCAGTTTTAAAAATGACTTTATTGCATACAGTAAGTCCAAATCCGTGGAGGAAAAAGTGAAGGGCAAAGAAGTAAACAACTGATAAAAAGAAAAATGTTATCCATCTACAACAATCTAGAGGTCTAAGGGTCTTTTACTTCTCAACAGCTGCCTGAAGGAGACTTGTTACAGCCGTGTTACATTGATGCCAATTATGAATGGCCCTTTTTCTAGGGAGTGGAGTCAAGTGTCTCTAAAATGCTTTAAGATTATGCTAACTTGCATAGGATTTGTGATCCATTGCGAAAGTTGACCACCATTTCCCAGCAACCAAACAGAAATGTATGATGCAAATTGTTAACTGGTCCTCATGAAATTTTAATGAAATACTAACTTTATCTGATATGGATCTGAACAGGACAATGTCTATTACACGACCACTACAGCTAAAACTATCCCCTGCATCTAAAATATACAATTCCCCTCGACAAACAAGTAGTGACATTTGTGAAATGTGGATCACTATTTTGTTTTAACTGATTTATCTTAACTGATCTAGGCAAACTAATAAGTATCAGTAAAAAATAATGAGATGTAAAACCTGTGTGAAAGGATCTCTGTTACTCGAAAGAATAACACTCCTCTATTTTTAAAGGACCATTCACATTTGTAATGTGTTGAACTAGTGTGGTTCCTCACTTGTCACAGGGCAAGTCTTAATCATGCGGTAAGAAAAGTAACTGCAACAGAATCTTATATTTTCATCTTGTACTAAAAGTACATTCATATATTTCTTAGAGAAATAACAAAAATCATAATCTTGACAAGGAACCATGATTGTTTTACACTTGGAGCATGACTGGCGGATACATAATGACATCTGACTTTAACACAGAATTCATGGTCTCTGTGTGTACCTGTGGTCCCTTTCACACAGGTTCCATACTCTGTTATCCATGATGTCTCCCTCTATGGTTTACATCTCTCCATGAAGCGAGGGTAGAAGGTGACGTCCCTGATGTGATGTCGGTTCATGAGCCAGGTCAGGAATCGCTCCAGTCCTAGACCGTACCCTCCATGAGGACAGCTTCCATACTTCCTCTGTAAATTGAAGGAATTTTAATTACTAATTAAATTCTTATGCAGTACCAAGGAGACCTGGTTTACTTTAAATATTCAACATCCTAGGGAAAAAAATAGTCTGCAGACACAAACCCTTCTCAGTCATAACTTGTAACACAGTGGGTGGACTTTAAGACTGTGCTTTACGACTGTGTTACTGCACCTGATCATAGCTGCTCTGGAGAATGACAAAGTCTGGCTGGGCTCAAGACTTGGTATTTTTGGAATTTTTGAATTTTGGTAAGTGTCAACATGGAGTAAGTGTCAACATGGAGTATGTGCCTGAAGACTAGGGAGAGACAAGACAATTTTTTTAAAAAACCTATTTGGCCCCACGACCAATCTGACAATCCTTGTTGGTGCCTTTACCATGTAATTGCAATACTTGGTCAATGCGGTTAAACTCTGTAATGCAACTGTACATTGATTCAAATGGGATTAGTTTCATTTGCGACTCATTCATGACTTCCCTGAAAACCCCCAAATTATCTCAGCACGAATAATGACCAATGTGGATGGATCAGTAATCCCAAACGATATTTACCTGATCAGTGTACCAGTAGTATGGCGATGGGTCAATGCCCTCACGTTCGAAGCCTGACATCAGTTCTTCATACTTCCACGTCCTCATTGATCCTCCTACAATCTCGCCTACATTCGGGATCAAGACGTCCACCTGAAGGGGAATATACAAGAAACTTTTAGAATTAAAGTGGAAACTCGCTATAACGAGGACCTTGGGACAATGAAAATTATCTTGTTTTATCAAGAATCCCCTTATATCAGGTTGAAAAAACAAAAGAACCTGGGACAAGCTAAATTGCCTTGTTATATCAGGAATCTTGTTATATCGAAACTCTTTATAACGAGTTTCCACTGTATATCATACATGATCTTACATTGTTAAAATATGAGTGAATTATTGCACTGTATTCAATTGATGGTACAATTTCATACAGTTATTATAAAATCACAATACAACAATTTCTACAAAAATTTTTAGAGGTGATTTATGAGCATGAGAAGCTGAAACTTACCGATTCTGTAAGGCGATTATCCTCAGGGCATCGGGGCATGTAGAAGGACTTGATTGCTGCTGGGAATCGGCATAGCAGAATTGGCTGAACAGGAGCAAAATAGGGAATATCAAAATAATTAGTCTGAATAAAGAAGAGTTTCATGAAAAGGTCCACTTCATTTAGTCTAGTGACAATTTGTAAAATCAGCACTGATTTTCTTATTTACTATATAAATCTATATACCTACCTATTATGCCTGTAGTCTTGACTACGGGACCCCTTCGAGAATTATCACACATGTGTCACAATATTGTGCGCACCCCCCGTAATCCTATTGTCCCCTTCGCCACTCACGCGCGTCAATACGCTACGGCCATCTTCCTCTTTTGCGAGCAACCCCAAGAAGAAACATGTTGCTTGCAAGGAGCGGGGAAGGAGGGAGGGTCATAGGTAGGTATATAGATTTATATAGTAAATAAGAAAATCAGTGCTGATTTTACAAATTTACTGCAATAAATCATATATACCTACCTATTATGCCAGACCAGCGCCAACTCAAAGACCGGGAGGCATGTTTCGAGCGGAAGGAAATAGGATTACACCAAAGACTACAAAGAAGACACAGCGGCCTTCAAGGTGGCTGACGCAAACAAAGCTTCACCTGCAGGAATATCCCTAAGGTAGCAAGAAATGAAGGAATTGGGCGAACGCCAATAAGCAGCCTTCAAAATATCAACAAGCGCCACACCTTGAAACAGAGCCCAAGAAGTGCTGACACTACGAGTATCATGAGCACGAGGCTTACTGTCGGATAAAAGAGCCTCTGTGCCAGCGGCCCTAATAGCTTCAACGATCCATCTAGAAATGGAATCAAGAGAGGCAGGAGAAAAAGGCTCTCTAGTGATCAGGAACAACTGATCATCCTTACGATAAGACTTAGTCTTATCAATATACCATTTGAGAGCCCTAACAGGACACCAAACTTTGTCCTCACGCACCGAAGAAAAGTCAGAAAGCGGACAAAGAAAAATCTCAACAGGACCGGAGGTAGCTGTCTGATTCTTGGCAACGAAAGAAGCCCTAGGAATCAACCTAACACCTTTTCTCTCCCAGCGAACATGACCAGGAGTAAGACAGAGAGCATGAAGAGTACTGCGCCTCTGCCCAGAGGCAATAGCTACCAAAAAGAGCGTCTTAACCGTAAGATGATGAAGCGAAGCTTCACCTAACGGTTCAAAAGGAGGTTTCGCCAAGGCCTCCAGGACCTTAGGCAGACTCCAAGACGGCACTAACTTAGAAAACGAAGGTCGTTTCAGAAAGAACGAACGAATCAAACCACTTAGTAGCGGGGAATTGGAAAACTCCGAACCATCCGAAAAACCCGAATGAATGGCCCCGATCGCCGAACGGTAGCCTCGGATAGTAGAAATAGATCTCCCTTTGTCAAATAACGAGATTAAGAAATCCGCAATTGAACCAATAGGAGCCTTAGAAGGGGTTTGATTTCTCTCTTTGCACCAAAGGAAAAAGACCGAGAGACGGGAATTGTAAATTTCCCTAGTAGAAACCCTACGACTGGACATTAAAAAGTCCGCGGCTCTATCAGAGAGACCCGACTGTCTTGCAGATTCCCTGACAGGGGCCAAGCAGTCAAATGAAGAGACTCCGGATTGTGGTGAAGCATCCCCGATAGGGGCTGTAACACCAGATCCGCTCTTAACGGGAGAACTAACGGTTGAGCCCTTAGAAGGCTCATAAGTTCCGGAAACCAATTCCTCCTGGGCCAAAAGGGAGCTATTACAAGCACCCTCGCCCGATCTTCCCTGATTTTCCGCAAGACACGCGGAATCAGTTGGAAGGGAGGAAAGGCGAATCCCTGAAGGTTCTCCCAGCTGAGGGAGAAAGCATCGAGAGCCCATGCTCCCTGATCGCGAACACGGGAGCAATACTTCGGCAGCTGGTGATTTAGCACCGACGCAAATAGATCCACTTCCAGTGGACCTAGGCAACTGCGAATGCGGCAAAATACCTCCGGATGGAGCATCCATTCCGATGGAAGATACCTGCCCCGGGACAGAAAATCCGCAATGAGGTTTTCCCGACCGGGGATGAAAGAGGCCACGGGTGTGATTGCCATGCGACGACACCACCTCCACGGCTGAGCTGCTAGGGCATTCAGGGCAACCGAACGAGTGCCTCCCTGCCGATTGATATATGCCGCCACAGTAACATTGTCCGTGAGAATCAGAACCGAACGACTGAGAAGTCGACTTCTGAAATGGAGCAAGGTCAACAGAACTGCCATAAACTCCAGGACATTGATATGAGGAAGAGTCCCCAGATGAGACCAATCCCCCGCAACCGTGCTGCCGTTGCAGTGTCCTCCCCACCCCAACCGAGAGGCGTCCGTCGAAACCGATATCGACGGAAGAGGGGCAGAGAAGGACCTGCCTCGCGCGAGAAACACCTCGCTCGTCCAACAAGAGAGAAGAGACTTGATCCCTACTGGTACTGGAACCCAGACCGAAAGAGAGTCTCTTCCCGGCTTGAAGAACCTGAGGAGATGTCTCTGAAAGGGTCTCACGAGGAGCCGGCAGTCCTCTAGGACATCGACTAGACTGGCTAGATAACCTAGAAACTGAAGCCACTGTCTGGCCGAGACTCTTCTGGCCAGCAAGAGCTTGCAAGCCGCAGAGACAATGGTGAGAATCCTGACTCGACTGGGCCGAGCCAACTGATTCCTTATGTCTAACACCGCCCTCAGAAAAACTGGGCTGCGAGTGGGAACTAACTCTGACTTCTCCCAATTTATTAGGAAACCTAAGTCTTGAGTAAGAGAGACGAGCAAACGAGTCTCGTCCACCAAGCGATCGCGCGACTCCGCAAGGAGAAGCCAATCGTCTAGGTAACAAAACAACCGCACGCCGCGACGCCTCAGAGAGGCCGCTAGCACCGCTACAACTTGAGTAAAAACCCGAGGGGCCGGGCGCAGACCGCAGGGAAGAGCACGAAAACGATAAGTCTCCGAGAGGAAGGAGAACCCCAGAAGATCGCGAGATGCGCGATGAATGGGAATGTGAAAGTACGCGTCCTTGAGATCTATCGAGACCGCGTAGTCTTCCCTTTTGATCAACGGAAGAATGGAGGCAATAGTCTCCATCCGAAAATGAACCTGAGGAATGAAATTGTTTATTCTTTTCAGGTTCAGTATCAAACGAAGTTTTCCCGAACGCTTGGGAATAACGAAAATTGGAGAAAGGGAAAGAGACGGCCTGTCTCTTACCCTTTCTATAGCCCTCTTTTCCAAAAGAGACTCGATCTCCTTTGAAGCATGAGACCGAGACAGGGCAGACATGGGAGGTGACCGAATTCTTATAGCCCCTCCGGGGAGCGAGGCGCAAAGATCTATGAAGAATCCGTCTCGCACGACGGAGAGAACAAACACGTCCCCGGAGATGGCCTCCCAAGCGGGGAGAAACGCATGAAGTCGGCCACCTACCACATTCGGTCGAACAAGCGCTCGGGGAAAAACATCAAAATCCAGGCTTGGCCTTCTGCGAAGCCATCGCCTTACCACGAGAACCTCTCGAAAAGCCCCTGCCACGACTCCCTCTCCCACGAGACGGAGCTGGCTGAGGCTCAGGAGGCGGGACCCTAGACACGCGACTGCGTTGACCCGAAACGGGACCAGCAGGTCTACGCCGAACAGGGGCCCGCGTTGGCTTAGAGCTAGTGTGAAACTGCTTAGTCATATCCGAGATCTGCTTACGCGCATCGATCTCTCTTTGAAACACCGTAGCGAATTTACCACCAAAAAGCGAAGGACCCCGAGACGGAACATCTCGGAGAAGTTGAGCAATGCCCGACTCTCTAACACCCAGTGCTGAGAGAGCCGAGGTCCTGCAACGGAACGTAGCCGAAGCAGCTGCGGTGGAAAGCTGCGACCACTGCAGACAAAAAAGAGTATGCAGCAAGTCGTCAATAATCAGCTTGTCACCATCGGTAACATTCAACTCCTCCGCCCTGGACCTAAGGTCGGAGAGAAGCCCTTGAAAAGCCGCCAAACGCATCCCTGACCTAATGTGGTTTTCAATATTAAACCAAATCTTATCCTCCGCCCTGAACGCAGCGGAGGTAAGCGGATTAGTCGCCCGCAAGCGACGACCAACCTCTAAATCTCAGGAGAAAGAATCTTAGCCTTGAAAAAGCTGTCTTGGTCCTGAGAACAAAAGGCAAAGGCCTTACCCCTGACCGCATTAGATCGCTTAACCAACACCAACACCAACAGCGCGGCCTCAATGCGGTCATACTCCAGCTTGAAAACCTCCTCAAGAGCAATACTCTCAGAGGAGACCTGCTGCTTGAAACTCCAACGCGAAGTCGAACCCTGCGCGCGGGTTGACTGAACTTCAGGGAGATATTTGGACAACAAAGCAATCGCTTCCACTCCACAGAGATTGAGCGATTGAGACTCCGCCTGCCCAAGCGATTCGGGAACCGAAGCTTGAGAGGACGCATCCAAATCTGGTTCCACCCGAGTGGAATGAGACAAAGGAACGCTAACAAAGGCCTCCGCAGGCAGGTCCCCGCATGATTCACCAAAAGTCTCCTCGCCCGGCGGAGCCCCGAGGGCCGCGGGAATAGGAGGCACATGCGAATCAGTCTCAGACAAAGAGGAATCAATCACAAAAGGCTGATTAGACTCAAAGCGAGATCCCTGAATAGGGACAGAAGTCAGGGTTGAAGAAGCCGGTACAAAGGACCAACCCTGATTCTGAGCAAAAGCCCGCATCATACTGAACATGTCAGCTTGAGAGGAGCTAGCCGGGTTAGCCAGGCCAGACGGGCAAGAGGCCGGCAAAGCCTTGCCGCTTTTTGCCTTCTTCTTGGCCTTTTTCTTGGCTGGCTCGACAAGAGTCGTAGCCGAAACCCTTTTCTTAGAACGCTTAATCGGATTCGTTCGGATCCCCGAAGCCTCTTCGGAAACACGAACCGATCCCTCCGCGGAGGGACGTTCACTTCCCATAAAGGGATTGGAGCGCTCATGGCGTAAGCCTAGAGAATCGCCCAAATCACCCATATTGGCTAGGCAAGAAGATGCCATAGCCATGGGTTGGGAGCTAAAAGCTCCCAGTGCGTGGGCAGACCGAGATGACTCGGTATGTGCCCGATGACTACTAAAGGCATGTGAACCCACTATTGGACCGCTCGAAAGCAGCAATAGGGGAGCACTAGTAGTCACGCACTCAGGTGAAAACACCTGTTGCTCCGAAGAGCGTCCATAATTGTTAGCTCGAGCATTCCCATCAGCTGGCAACTGAGACAGCCCAGAAAGTACTCGTTCCCCCATATGGCGTTTGCCGGGGGCTAGGGTTTGAGAACCCAGACCAACATGGACTAAGCCCGTGGGTTGCCCTGCAGTAGTGGGGCGCGTCTCCCCTAACGGATCAGAGCGAGTGAACGCTACCGTACGGGAAACAACAGCCCCCCCCTCTGGTCTCAGCGACCGGGGGATTGGATTCGAGATATCCAAACCACTAGAATCTGACGCCACCCACCCCGAAACCACAGGCTTCGGAGTTGACAATCCCGATTCAGTTAACACCACCCGTCCCGAAGCCGCAAGCTCCGAAACTGGCAAACTCTGCAAGGGAACACCACTAGGCAACTTACCTTTAGCCCTCCTCCCTCCCCCGCGTACCGCTGTACTCGGGGGAGTTCTGGAAGGCCTAGTCGTCTTGCTAGACAACTCTTCGGAAGAAGCAGGTCTCCTTGACCCAGCTGCTTCTTCTTCCGAATTCATACCACTGCAATAAAACAGACAATAAAGTATACTTTTAAAAATAAGAAATACTTCAACTGAATGCAGTAAATAAAACTAAAGTTTATTTGGGAGATACGCACTAAAGAAATTTTCACAGCCTAAAAACCGTAAGAACAAACACCGAACCCAAAGGCTCGGTGACAAACGGAAACACCCGCAAACACAGAAATATCTACGTGGGGCTGACCGTGAAAGAGAAAAATAAATGCCAAGAAAGGGAATCAAAAAATCCCTTGCAATCGGCAAGAGTGACTACTAAAACACAAAGTACTATAATCTAAACGAATATAGATACCTAAAAGTGCTTTAACTATGCGAAAAAGCGCACCTAAAAGATACTATACGACCTGATTTCAGGAGCGCTGTGACTATACGTCCTATCTCGTCGGGGGCGAGCAAGAAAGAGGAAGATGGCCGTAGCGTATTGACGCGCGTGAGTGGCGAAGGGGACAATAGGATTACGGGGGGTGCGCACAATATTGTGACACATGTGTGATAATTCTCGAAGGGGTCCCGTAGTCAAGACTACAGGCATAATAGGTAGGTATATATGATTTATTGCAGTAAATTGAGTCAACATCATATATTCTTGAAAGTACTCAAGTTTCAAGAACTTTCTAACATCTAAATTCATATAATGCGTAGAAAGTTGGCTTTACTACACATTTCATAAATGAATTACATAAAATAGATTGTACATGTACGTGAAAAGATGTATAAAATGTACAAGTAAAATACGATCAAAACTCTGAAACACATGATCCTGCAGATAGGTAGCTTAAAACATATTCAAACACAGAAAACTATCATGAGTGGGTAATGTATTGGCAAGCTTATCAGTTGTGACCTACATCAGAGTACTCCTTGTTGAAATATTGTTGGACATATGGATAATATTTTGAATACAATTCTTCAACAATTAACTGGGCACACATCTAAAATGTCTAAGTTTTCCATACTGATTTGTGAAATACGACACAGTTTCTGTCAGCTATCGTAATTCAGGTTTTAAACTTCAAATGACTTGCATTCTGTGCCTACCTCATTGATTTGGTCAGTCATCTTCCTCTCTGGTGCTTCAGGAATATCCTTTAAAAAAAAACATTAAAAAATTGGCATTAAGAAGGCAAAGTAAAAACACTGCTCGAGTAAACTACCTCTGGGTGGACAACAGATGTACGTTTTGAGATAAACAATTTACAAAGTTTTGACTGTCTTTTGACTTGCATACTTCAGTCAAAGCATTATCCAAACTGTCAAGAGTTATATAATTACTTCAGCCATTACAACTAAAACTTAAGAAAGTTGACCAAAAATGTGTATTTGTACCCTTCCGCAGGGCACAAGATAATACATAACAACTAGACAGCTCCTTACCTCACCAAACTCATAGAAGGTGCCATCATCCTTCCTGATGTCATGTTCTTTGAGATACTCAATGGCATCGGTGTAGTTCATCCTCTTGAAAGGTCTCTTTGGAGGCTTGAATCCCTGGAATTAGTCAAGGTTGAGGATTATGTTAGTGCTTAAAATGATATTGAACTTTGAGAGAAACTGTACACAGGTCCCTCAGAGAGGACTTTAAGCCGTTGGTCCCCTGGTTGCTTACTTACAAGCATTCACATGCTTTCTTAGCCGTCAGGTAAAATAACCATCAACCTTTTCAACCTCTTTTTTTCAAGGTACTGTGCATTGTTGATCACAAGGTCATATTAGAACGTTGGGTTATTCCAGTAAAGGTTATTTATAAAGTCTTGGTAAAAATCCCAACCACAGACATGTACATATGGGGCAATATACCAACTACCATATGATTTTCATTTAATTGTGTTGTGACAGAAGAATTAGGAGCTCTTCCTATAAAATCACACACCCATCTAAAATTTGGTTGCTGACTGGATAAGGTTCCACAATGAAGTTATAAAGAGGAAAGACGAGGGCTCTTTCTAACCAATCACACCCGTCCCAACTGTTCTTTTCTCCACAGAGGAAGGGGGAGGGGAGTTGAAAGGGGGGGGGGGAAGATGGGGACGGGGAAAGGGTAACTTACCGGATGAAGTTCCATAATGAGATCAGCTACAGGTGAAGCAAGGGCCCTATCCACCACGTCACATACAAGGTCCTCCAGCTTGTCCAGAAGGTCATCAAAAGTGATGAACGGACACTCGGCCTCAATGTGACTGTACCTGTAATGTGAGGCAAATAAATTCACTTCAACATTCCCATACTTATAAATACACTCAAAACCTGTATAGAAAGACCATCTGTCTATAAAGACCACAGTTTTCGTTTCCCTTGGAAAGTGTTTCTTATTGAAACGCGGAAAATGAATTCACTTCAACATTCCCATACTTATAAATACAGTCAAAACCTGTCCATAAAGACCACCTGCTCATAAAAAACGCTTTTCTTGTCTACTTGAGTCCCTATAGACAGGTTTTACTGTACTTGCATTATTTTTTTTCCCCAGTTGGTTTATAGCTGTAGAAATCAATTTGACACTGAACACGAATTTGGAAGAAGATAAAAAGTTTGAGAAATTACATGAATGTATGGATGACAATATATTTTTTGTTTGTTAAGTACTACTAAACATGATTTTATCTCTCAGTTGTCTAACTAATATCCCCCATTTTTTTCTAATGAATAAGAATCAAAGGAATCATAAGTGTCACAGGAAACAGTTAAACAATTCACAAATCTATCTATCAATATGCAAGTTGCAGTGGCAGATAACCTTAGAGTAGCTTCATATGCAGATCAGGTAAATCAATAGTTTGAAAATGAATTTAATAAGCATGTTAATACTAATGTGTGTTTCTGCTAACATATCAAATTCAGAGGGTTGATGATCTTGCAAATATTATTAGAGCACTCTAATTTATGCTCCCTCTATAAATACACTTTGTCTGGAAAGGGGGGGGAGGGGGTCGGAAGGTGTGGTATTTAATGAGACTTGATGCCTTTATAGCAATGCAACTAAGAAGAGGTAAATTCTGGAAGACTTTCTTTGCAATGAAACCCATAGATGACACTTATTTAGCAACTTGGTTTTTTAATTTTTTAATTTTTAAGTTAACTTTTTTTATTTTTATTTTTTCTAAGAAACACATACACAACACGCGTTGGTATTAATACGCCAAACAGCAATATTTAAAGACAAAGTTGAGTTCTGGTCATGCGATTACAATGTGAAAGAAACTGTCTCAAAGCAATTGGGAAAGGTTGATCATGTCTAAATAAGGATGAGAAATCAGCCCAAACTCTCAAAAGCACATGCACCGCACACAGAAATGGGTATATGGGACTACACACAGATGTGGCATAATGTTCAGCCCGAACACTTCAGCTATTTCTCGTCATATTTCGATATAAGGGCATTTGAAGAGAAATCATTTTCAGGAGACATTTCTAGGATGTTCTTCCAAATTGACATACAAGGAATGAGAAAGCTCACAAATTATATTTCACCATTACCAGAATTAATAGAGCAATGTAGAAAAAATGCCTTACTCAAGGACATGTGCGCCGTGCCAAGGATCGTACCCACAATCTTCGCATTTCCAATCAAGTGTTTAAACCACTCAACTACGACACCTCTGCTTAGAAACTTCACGTTCACACTCAGTAGTATTAAACTGGTATTAACACATTTTAAACTCACTCAGCCAGATGCCTGCGAGTTCGTGACTGCTCAGCTCGATAGGACTGTGCTATACAGAACACATCCCCCATGGAAGGCAGTGCTGTCTCCAGGTACAGTTGAGATGACTGAGTCAAGTATGCCTATAGGGCAAAGAGATGTCATAGGAGAGGTAGAGAGAGAGAGAGAGAGATCAAATGTCAAAGGGAGGAGGGCAGATATCCTTTAAGCCTTGTGCAGAAATTTTACAGCACCTAAAAACTGCCATTTCAAAATAAAAACATTTCAGGAGTACATGAATGGCAGATTGAAGTGAAAAAGGTAGCTCTGCGTAACAGAAGCTCCTAATATGCTTTTTACACTTCATTTTGTTTAAAGGAGCTACTCGGAGATGTACAAAGACATCAAAATGCAATAAATTTGGTATCAACGGAAAGGGGAAGATGCCCTAAAACATTCCATCAACATTCAAAATCCATAGGTGTTCATAAATTAATATTATTATGTTTCAAATGTGGGCCGAAATATTCGCATATTTTCGCCCCGCGAGGAGTTTCTTTTTCAACCCTGGAAATGTGACGTCATACGCGGGACGAGTCCTGTCTAAGCAGACGATGTCCCATAACATCTTACACATTTTTCAGTGCCTGTTTTGTCATCTCCTCTTCATTTATTTCTCTTACTTGACTAGCATCAGTCTTAATGTTAGTCTGTTGCCTCACTCTTATCTTCGTGTATGGTATTATTTTGATGAAAAATGCAACGTTAAAAAAATAAAGGAATCAGTCACTTGTAAACAAAATAAGACGCCATTGTATTTTCAGCTGCTTGCACCGGGGCATGTTCGGTGTTTCAAGAGGGAACGAATACCATCTATGCTATTATTCGGAGGGCTTTTCAATTTGAAAATGAGGTTTATTTCATTGATCATTGACCCTTCTCCTGTGTATTTGCAATCAAACGGATTTAGTTATCAGAATCAGTTCACTTTCCCTTTTAGAATGGTGTGAAATAAGGTCATGTTTAAATGTACCAAACTCTTTATAATTTGATAAATAATTGCATTGCAATTACGTTCATTCATTATAGGACGTCGTCTGCTTAAGCAGGATTGGTCTCAAGTGTGACGACATCAAAACATCCCTATATTTCTGGCGAATCCTCGGATATTCCAGATGCTTAGAAGAGCTTTTATTTATGTTGTTTTTATAATCATCAGATACGCAGTTGACATAAAACTTGTACGATTGCCATCTGTAAGCTTCCCAGTTTCTTGTGATACATTAATTGCCATTATTTGTGATTTTCGTTGGATTTTCTTTGGATAGCTACTTTAACCCGGTACTATACTTAACCCATGACTATCCTTAATCCGGACTATTTCAATTTCTGTTCTCACTTGAGCGCTTAGCCCCACCTGTTTACATTTAGCCTGCTTATTTCCAGGGCTAAAATAGCCCCATACAATCGTGGAGTTAGCTCACTTTCATAAAATGCAATGTGAACAGAAAGTGGGCTTAGCTAACTCCCATGCTATCGGTGGGGCTAAATCCTTGTTTAACCCCACCGATAGTGTGAGACAAAGCAAAATTTTGCAAGTGTAAAAAGCCTATGAGCGTACTTACTTAGAGTGTTGGAAGACAAAGAAATTTGAAGCGCACTTTGCTAGGGATCCCACAGAAATTTGAGAACCAAATTCCATGACTTTCCATGACCCACTTTTACCTACTTTACAGCACTAACTTTCTTCTTAAAGACATTGATTTTCATTTGCCACACTCAACCTATTAAAGTGAGGTACATGGGTATCTGTAGAAAGAAATTTCTTGAATGCCCTATGATCGCATTATCAGGACAGTGAGGCTAAATTGGGGGTAATGTAACAGAATGCAACTATGAATTTGAAACTACAATATATGTGCATCATATTAATCCTTCATGTACCACAAAGCTGTGCTGAATACTTGATGTTGATAACAAGAAAAATGTTTTCACACACACACACACACACACGTTTGTAAGCTATTGTTCGAATTTCAACCGATGACTCCACTATTGAATTGCGTCACAAAATTCATTGACGGAATAAACCTCGCCAATTGTTGACAACCAATGACCTATTGAATTACTACCGATGACCCATTGTTCTCTTTGTTCGATGTCATCAGTTTGAATACGTAAACATGTACACACACACACACACACATACATTCATCTATGTTTTCTATTGTTCGAATTTCAACCGATGACTCTACTATTGAATTGCGTCACAAAATTCATTGACGGAATAAACCTCGCCAATTGTTGACAACCGATGACCTATTGAATTACTACCGATGACCCATTGTTCTCTTTGTTCGATGTCATCGGTTTGAATGCGTAAACATGTACACACACACACACACACATGGCTTTACTTCCGAGGACAACTATTGTTCCTCTATTGTTACTCGTCCTCGGACAGTCGATGGAATAAAGCACAAATTCATTGTTCGACGTTCGAGGACTATTGTCCGGCTTCCGAGGACCATTGTTGTCATGATTTTTTTTTTGTTCTCTGTCCGAAAATGTCCTCGGACATAATGCTAAACAAACCCACACACACCCACACACACACACAACAAGTCTTACCTCTTCTCCAAAGAAGCCCAACTTGAATAGAGTTGCCCCTCCCTCCACTTGGGTCTGAACCAGTGTTGGAGGGGTTAGCTAAAAAAAAGACAGAACCATACAGAAGACAGAAAAATATCAGATCCCAATTCTATGTCATATTTTCGTTCAAGGCACATGAAAAATTCTTGGCGGCTGCACTTCTGGCAGACCAAAACAAAACGAGCACTTTTATTCCTCTTACTTGGAACTACATGAATTCACATTATCACGTGTAAGCCAATTTTCTGGCTCTATCCTGATTATCAACAAGTATTAAATTGACAATAATATAAATTAAACACTTTAGTAGAAATTAAATACAACTACAAGTAGTGGGCATACAGACATCATCTCTAAAGGAGTGTAATAGTACTTACAACAAGTCCTATCTTAGTATTCAGTCATACTTTTAATAATGACATCTGGAAGGCATGGCTATTCTCTGTAAACTTCTAACCCATATAACTCAAAAGTTTTCAAATGATATTTGTATGTACTATTAAAATTGTTTGATTTTTAAAAATGTAGAAAAACAGGCTGCATATATCATTTACCTCATCGTAATCGCGACTGAAGAAATGATCTCTAAAACTGTAAGAAAATGAGAGCAAAAATGTATATTTTTCAAAAATATTTGATTGCTTGCAAATTGATACATCTAAAATAGTGACAGGAATCATTATATTGCACTATACAACCTGAAATAGGTTGGAATCTAAATATTTTCTTCCACATTGCCAAAAAAAAAGAATTCTCTTTTTGAACCGAAAATATAAATACAGTCCCCTCTCTTTGGAAATTTATCAACATGGGATTTCAATTTTTTTTTCTTACTATCAAAATATAAACAATATCACTGTATTTCTTCATCAGTGCACCAGTTTAACTTTCCCTGGCCAGATTTTAAACACTCAAATTATACAATTAATATTTTCTTGACATATCATCAATGGAAGTAAATAAAAATATCAATTTATGTGAGCAAAATTAAATTCCCCTCTTAACGACATTTGGCCCAAAACTAATTTAATTTGAATAGATTTAACTGATATCGAACAACAGATATTAAACTACATTTGAGCTTTATAGCCTTGCATAAATTATTTGAACTTGCACATACCATTGAGTAACAGTTGATCGCACACGCATGATTTTGGAAAGCTGAAGAGAAATGTACAAATAAGTGAGTAAACACGACTTTGCCATCAATTCCATTCGAACAAAACAAACAAGAAACCAGAGGTTAATGCCTTTATGCACCAAATTTAAACTTTCTTCACATTTCCATATAAGGCTATGATGATTTGGTAGAAACCCTTTTCTGACCACTCAGGCAGTGTATTTGTGATAATTTAAACTTCGAGTCATTTACATGTGAATGACTTCAAACCAGTTGACATCTCCATTTTTCTTTCAATCACAGCTGGGACTTTAACTGTTTTTATTTTCAGAAACAAGAAGAAAACACCCTTCAGGAACCCCCCCCCCTCCAAAAAAAAGGGTCAAATTTTAAGATGTACAATTCTGACGCTCGAGCAGATTCCGAAAGATGTCAACGGTCTTTAATGGTTTTAGTTGTTCAACTTGGATTATCAATCACTTTATAAATGAAAATTAGATAAGCTTCTGTTTATTAAACAAAAGTAGCAATAATGCAGGAAATAAAACGTTTTTGTTTCATTTTCTGTCTAATAAATGAAATATTTTTACTGTTTCGCCTCTCATCATCATGTGCCTCTGATCCAGCTGGACATCTATGTGAGATTCCTGAAGAAAAAATAAATAAAGGATGGTAAAGTTAGCATGGCAGTTATCATGGCAGCTGTGATAAATTTTAAGTAACTTGTCACAGCGCTCATATCCATCAGGCTGTGATGAGCCACCAAACTAATAAGCTACCACTTGAAAAGATTTCCACCTCTCAAGTTCATAGTGCAAAACTTAAGCCTACATCTTGTTTCGGGCCTAATATTTTTAACTACTACAATTTTTTATTTTTTTTTTAATTCAGATTATAACTCACCTCATTGACGAGGTTATCTGCACCCCCTGCTGGGGCTGCATCTATTAGACTCCAATAGTCTACATGAAGCTCATGTCCACCAGGCGCCTGCAAGACAAAAAGAATTGGAGAAAAAATATCATTTCATGTTTCAAATTCCTGTAATATTCTACAGCTGTGGTTAAAGCCCCCTGTTGAGTCTTTTACAGTACAAATATTGCTTTTAAAGATAGAGTTGAGTTCTGGTCATGTGATTACATTGTGAAAGAAACTGTCTGGAAGCAACTGGGAAAGGTTGATCATGTAATAAATAAGAATTGCTGTAAGGTTTTGGAATCACCGAATTTAGAAGAAATTGACTCAATCTTGGTGAAAGTCACATGCACTGTACAAAGAAATGGATATATGGGACTACACACACATGTGGAATGAAAATTCAGGTCAAACATTTGAGGTGTTTCTTGTCATATTTTGAAAATGGGGGCATTTGAGAAGCAATCCTTTCCAGGGGACATTTCTACTATGATGTTCTTCCAAACCGACATAAAAAGAGAGAGCTCACAAATTATTTTTCACCTTTCCCAGAACTCAACTTTCTCTTTCAATCCACTCCATACATACTCCATACATACTCCATACATACTCCATACATACTCCATACATACTCCATACATACTCCATACATACTCCATACATACTCCATACATACTCCATACATACTCCATACATACTCCATACATACTCCATACATACTCCATACATACTCCATACATACTCCATACATACTCCATACATACTCCATACATACTCCATACATACTCCATACATACTCCATACATACTCCATACATACTCCATACATACTCCATACATACTCCATACATACTCCATACATACTCCATACATACTCCATACATACTCCATACATACTCCATACATACTCCATACATACTCCATACATACTCCATACATACTCCATACATACTCCATACATACTCCATACATACTCCATACATACTCCATACATACTCCATACATACTCCATACATACTCCATACATACTCCATACATACTCCATACATACTCCATACATACTCCATACATACTCCATACATACTCCATACATACTCCATACATACTCCATACATACTCCATACATACTCCATACATACTCCATACATATTCCATACATACTCCATACATACTCCATACATACTCCATACATACTCCATACATACTCCATACATACTCCATACATACTCCATACATACTCCATACATACTCCATACATACTCCATACATACTCCATACATACTCCATACATACTCCATACATACTCCATACATACTCCATACATACTCCATACATACTCCATACATACTCCATACATACTCCATACATACTCCATACATACTCCATACATACTCCATACATACTCCATACATACTCCATACATACTCCATACATACTCCATACATACTCCATACATACTCCATACATACTCCATACATACTCCATACATACTCCATACTGTAATACATGTATATCTATAAATAAGTGAATGTCAAAGATACCTGGTCATAAGGAGAAGAGAGAACTTATAGCTCTGTAAATCTACGCTGCCAGCAGCCTGTTAACTTTCAGCATTTGCATACATCTTACCCCACTTTCTGACAATCCTGAAAGGACCTTTTACTATCATAAAATATTCATTAGACTTTCAGCCATACGCGTATCATGCAGGCCAATATGAAATCATTTGTTTTAAGTTCATTCTTTATCTCAAAAAAATATCAGCTAAATTGTCAAGATTACATGGACCAAAATACTCTTTGAAGCCAGAGCAATATTTCAAAGCAGACAGAAAGCTCACTTTCTAGCAAAAGCCGTGAGCAGTGACCAATAAAAAACTCAAAGATGGCGATGGGGAGGAGGGGCAGGTAGCACATCTTCAATTTACTATTAAACTTCTGTATCATTTAAAACAATAAAAATATCATCTCAATTAGTAGTACAAATCAGCTCATCAGAGGCAGATTGAGGCAGAAATATCATCACAAAAATAACAAATTCATATCTGACCACCAAGACCTACCGATTTTCCTTCTGGGACTTCCTTGAGGACACCATACAGGGTCACTGTACTTTCTGTTGACAGGATCAGAGCATCGTATGTTTGGCACTGTATAGGAAAAGAGAAAGATGAAAAATAAAGAGTTCCTTACTTCTATCACTGTTGGGATAGTTAAAACTGAGAAAAGGATAACTGGAAAATGATCAAAAGAAAAGCAAAGTATTTATATTAGCAATTTCATAACTTTGTGACATAGTTTCTGTCCATAGGCTTTTCATATACAATTTGCTTCCACACAACAAAATGTACCAAGGAAAGAAAAATATCAGTGCTACCAGTTCGAAGAAGAAAAGCTGATCAATTTTAGCCTTTTAAAAATCATTGTCCGGAAGGAGATAACAGAAGGGAATGAAAGCATATTTTCTTACCAGTTTATCATTGAGAACGGACTGAAGGTATCCTGAACCATCCCTCAGAACAATGAACATGAGAGATCGACCTGTAATACAACATAAACAAAAGAAAATATACAACATAAACAAAAAAAACATGTAGGCCCTACAATGTTTACAACATATACATCATACGCAGAATTCGATACCTGGTAATCTGAAATCTGATGAAAGAAAATAGAACTTTAACAAAATAAACCAAATTGAAGAAATTGAGATACATGTAGTTGTCATGACCTTATGCCAAACACTAGAACACATTATGTGCCCATAAATGTGTGTTATGCATTTCAGAAAGTGTGAGCTCCAGCAAGCTTTGATTAGCTTGTTTATATTTTTTCAAACAGCACATGTATGATACACTTAGGGTTTTGGCCAGTGCATGACATCCTTGGTGCTCTATAATAACAGTTTCAGATCAAAAATGCCACGACCAACTCTCCCTGACAAGGGTAATAACAAGAATAACTAGAAATGTGCATTGCTGGGGCCGCGCAATGCGAAATGTATACCCCGGCACTGGCAGCGATTTGAAGGAGGGACAAAGACCCTCCCCCATCCCCTCCCTCAAACAAAAGGATGGTGTAGAAGTTGCCGCCAGTGGCCCGGAATATTGTCAACACTAGGAGCAGCATTACCAAAACGATTTGTGCAGATTAGAGTATAATGCATTTTTATAGAAAATTCGGAAGAAATATGACCTCAGAGCGCACATAAGCCATCCACTAAAATATGACCTTTGATCCTATGAAAGACGGAACACTAGAGGCAGCATCACCAAAAACTGTAGAGGTGTAATCGATAATGGACCTACATACAAAATCTGAAAGAAATGAGTTAACAAATGTGTCCTCCAGAATGCATGCAACGAAAATATGACATTTGACCCTAACAACAACCTGAATATGACATTTGACTGTATAGAAAGTGGTACAGTGGGGGTAGCATCAGCAAACAATTTAGATGTGTAGGTTTCACTAAGACACATATAAAATTTGAAAGAAATCCATCAAGAAATGTGGCCTGCAGAGTGCACTCACGCCATGCCCTGAAGTATGACCTTTGACCCTATAAAAGACGGAACACTGGTGGCAGCATCACCAAACACTATAGGTTTTTAAATTACACCAAGAGACACCTTCATGCAAAATTTGAACGAAATCCGTTGAGAAATGTGACCGCCAGAGCGCACACAAGAGTACACACAAGACATCTATCAAAATATGACCTTTGACCCTATAAAAGATGGAACACTGGGGGCAGCATCACCAAAATCTATAGGGTTCCAGATTTTACCAAGAGACACCTTCATACAAAATTTGAACAAAATCCGTTGAGAAATATGACCGCTAGAGCGCACACAAACTATCCCCCAAAATATGGCCTTTTACCCTATAAAAGACGGAACACTGGGGGCAGCATCACCAGAAACTATAGGGGTCCAGATTTTACCAAGATACACGTCCACAGGAAGTCTGAAAGAAATTTGTCGAGAAATGTGACCGCTAGAGCGCACACAAGAATGTGACGCCGCGGCGGCGGCGGCGAAAAGCTGATGAAGCTGATGAATAATAGCTGATGATACAATAATAAAAAAGGGCCATGCATACTTTCAACCTGTAACATTAAATTGAATTGAATTGAATTGAAATGAATTTCTTTGTCATGCATAACTGAACAGGCATAAAATCATTTTACAGTCTCACATTTGTATAAAGCATACAATAATACATTAACATATCATGAACTAACATCTACAGATAACTGGAGAACATAACATCCATTTTCATCATCCCAAATGGCACCCCTATGATGCTGTAAGACCATATTTCACTCAATTTAATAGGATTTTGGGCCAAGGGTAAACAATTTCCTGCTGACAAGCCTCGTTACACAGTTCGGAATCATTTTAGGCCAGATATCCACCTACCCTGCCTCCTAAGTCTATGCACCCATCCACTGATCTTCACACGTACTCCTCTATTAGCTTCACCACTTTTGATCCTGATCTGCAATTTTTTTTCAAAAGAGCATATATTGTAAGCAATTAATATACGTTCAAATAAGTACGCTTAATGTAAGAATGCCATTTGTATGCATGAATAAGGCTTTATGGCAATTATAAATGTTAAAAGGCTTTTTGCAATCAAAGAGGCAAAAACAATTGCACCATATTTCATTTCATCTACGGGCACATCTACATACTTTACAAATGATTCCATTTCCAGGTGGATTGAATATGAAATGTTACAAAGATATTATTCTCCATACTGACATATATATCCATACTTAACAAGAATTTCCAATGTGACAGGCTCCAACAAAAAAAATTTACAAAACATAAAACATTTTGTGCACATATAGCACATACATGGTAATTTGAATAAAAACATACAATACACAGTTTTGTATGCAGATAGTTTCAATTAATACAAAAATGTAATGCTTTCATTTGGATATAAAATATTTGAAATGATTCTACATTGACAAAAACTACAACTCTACATACAGTACATTGTAGATGTTTTCTTGCATTAATCATACCAATTTAGCAGCTGGCAAGCTTGGGTCTTCCTCAATCGTAATCTTCTTGGCTTCCTCCAAGTTCTTCTGTCTCTTCTCGGCATCCTCCGCCTATAAGTGAGAACATACCGCTACTGCAATTATGTAAACAATTTTAAAGGATGCAGGCATATTGGTGACCAATGGGATGAAGTATTAGAATTCTTGTATTAGAATCGTTTAATTGGAGGTGTCGTGGTATAGTAGTTCATTCACTTGACTTTCAATCCAAGGGTTGAGGGTTCGAGTCTCAGCCCGGCACTAGCGTCTTTTGGCAAGACATTAATCCACATTTGCCACTCTCCACCCAGGTGTTAAAACGGTACCTGGCAGGATTTATTCCTTAAAATGCACTGTGCGCTGATAATGGCCACCAAAGCTAAAGCGAGGGTAATAATATCCAAACCCTTTGGAAGGGCATACGGACGTTATATAATGTGATATGCGCTATACAAGAACGGGGTTATGATTATACTTATTAAATTCATCTCATATCGCTTGCTGGGAACCGTAAACGTGATAACACAGTGTTGTGGGATATACCCTTTTGGCTTCATGTCAACAGTGTACATTACAGAGAAGGTTGATCTTCAAATCCCATTCTACAGCATTTAAGATACCTATTTCAATCCTGCTCAACCCGCTATTCAGAGGACCTGAACTAACTGAGCTTACATTTGACAACAGGGGTGAAATGCCTTCTGATGCTGAAAATTTCAAATTTGTTCCGATATCATTGAATCAAAGTTATGACATTGGGCTTGTGAACTTTAAAAAGTGGCCATTTTGCCTTTAGGGCATGCTCACTGAAGCGTGACCAAATGATTTCCCCTGAATTTCACTTGAAAGGTAGCTGAGAAGTACAGCTACATGTACATGTCTCTGTATTCATATTTCCTCAAAGGTTCCTGATTCAGAAATTACAGAGATTTGTTTTCAGGGGAACTTATTTTTGTGTTGTGTTTAGATGGGAAAAAATCATAAGGAGTTTGAACAGTTATTATTACCTCTTTCTTTTCACGATCAGCCGTTTTCCTCTGCTCCTTGGCAAACAGCTTGGCAACCTTCTTCCTCTGAGCCTGTGAAACTTCTTCCCATCTCTGCAATAGATGACAAAGCGTAACAATGTGTAGCTAGTTTGAACGTTTTTCTACCATGGAAATGCATAGTAGCCTCCCCCCCTGATACATTGGAAGGTAATAATGCACATTTGAGATCAGAGTAAAAATTTAGTGCAGCATTAAGCTGTGACACATGCAAAATGAAATATATACTTAAGTTTACATCACATCTAATAATACAAGTAGGCCTACATGTACGCATCTGTTGTCACAATGATAACTTTTACATTTACAACATTTCAATATGAAGAACCAGTGAAAATGATCACATTGGCATTTTTTATTATGACTATCTTCTTCCATTATTCCATGATCATTAATGTCTTGATTTGAAGTCATTTCAGAATCCAATTCATTGAGTACATGTATGTACTTCCAAATTTCCTTTTGGGAGATTTCATTATTCTATAAAGGTTATATATAACTTGGACAATGCAGTTAGAATCAGTGCTTTATCATAACTGATGGACATTTGATTTACTTCTCCTTCCTGCTTGGCATCTCCCATGAATGTAGGGAAAGGTTCTCCTCCTGCTGCAGTCATGGCCTACAAAGATA
The DNA here is from genome assembly GCA_025617745.1 of Heliocidaris erythrogramma. Classification (NCBI taxonomy): domain Eukaryota; kingdom Metazoa; phylum Echinodermata; class Echinoidea; order Camarodonta; family Echinometridae; genus Heliocidaris; species Heliocidaris erythrogramma. Next base: position 29,001,677 of record CM046860.1, read on the forward strand.
CAGAGCAAGTAAAATTAATTAAAAGATTTTAATAATGAGTGAATTCAAAGTATCTGGGGAGCGTTTCATCAAGCGTTTTGTCAGTGATTTTTACCGACAAATAAGCTACTGAAATCCTTGCATCTAATTGGCTGAGAGCAAATTTGTCAAAAAAAATCACTGACAAAATGCTTGAAACGCTCCCCCGTACATCAATAGCAGTGTGAAAATACTTTTTTTTTCTCTTTTTTTTACAGGGAGTCTCATTTTTTATTTGCTACATTTGCAGTGTGATTTCATCACAGTAAAATAAACCAGTTACAGTGAGATTACATCCATCAAATGATAAGAGTGCAACCAAATACATGTACCTCAATAGCAGAGTTAAAAATACTAATTTTGTTTACAGGGGCTCATATCAATGTCAGTTTCAGTCTTCTTTTTGTTATAATTCAACCAGTGTATCACATTACATTTGCATTATGCAATTATGATGATGTACACAAAAATGAGTGAAATCAAATACACACATCAGTTTCAGCCTCTTTAATATCAATATGATATATTGCAGTACATTTGTATTATACAATTATGATATGTACATGACACAACACACATGTCACTTTCAGGTGTTTCTTTTTTTTATATTAACTTAAATGTATCGCTTTACATTCAAGTTATATCATGTCACATGTACATGAGCATCATTATGTACTAATCATACTTCGTGGAGTTGTGTTCACAGAATATATACTTTTTCAAGTTCCACTCACAGACAGAGAAATAGAGGAAATGAGAAAGAGAGGGACTGAGGAAGAGACAAAGAGAGAGAGAGAGAGAGGGGGGGGGAGATCATATTATTTGCAGATTTTTATAATTGTCACATCTAAATGACTATATAATAAAAATCACTGAGTACACATACTATCTGAAATAATATTCATCTGGGATAGAGCCTGATCAGTTAGTCACGGATGGACATTTGACAAATTTTGAAAGTTTGAAGGCCTATAGAAAATAAGTATTTCATTAAAGAGAGCTATTCAATGTTTTTTTAACTGTAAAGGGTATCACTGAAAGAGTTGAAATTTGATAAAACTTGGTTGTCATATTTGCCTACTAAAATTACAATCCATAAAATATTCATTGTCACGGACGGACAAAATGCCAACTCTTAACCGATCAGGCTCTACATGTAATTGTGCTGCTACTAACCAGATACATGTATAATTTTGACAGAGCTATATCTTACACTCTTCAGAGTCTTAAAAGTGATCTTATTGATACTTACACGGAGTAGAGTCTGGAAGGGTTTTTGTTCTGTTCCATCTCCAGATTCATCATTCCCTTCCTTCTCAGAGATATACATCACAGGTGGCTTGTCACCTACATGTGCATGAAAGTTAACAGCAAATTGGTGCTATGAATTCACATTTAAACCATATGGCAAAAAAAGCAAACGTTTTCTTAAATGAACAAATGGAACAAATATTTGTATTTGTTGAGGAATTACAAGAATATGATTATTACCACTCATCCAATGTACGAGGTTATAATGTAACCTCGTACTCCTAATGGGGTGCTAAAGCTGACAAAGATAATTCATTCACCAAAGGCACTTGGTCTTACAAACATCATGATTTGCACATTAATGCTTTAGAATTGCTTGCAATACAAAATACTTTGCTGTCTCTATGTGGCACATGTGTGAATGAACATTTAACACATTCACGTTAAGTCGGATAACAGCACTTCAGTGTCCTATATCAACAAGTAAGGCGGGAATTGAGCTAACCTAAATGCTATCTCCGCAAAAATTTGTCTTGGTGCTTTGAGCTGAACAATTGGCTGTCTTCATCTCATATACTTGGCACAGATAATTATGCAGCTGAAATATCTTGTAGGGATGCAAATAAAGAATCATATATTTCTGCTAATGTTTTCAGGTCTTTGTTAAACAAATTACAACTTAATGATATGGCAGATGTGGATCTTTTTGCTTCAAGATATAACAAACAACTATTTAAATATGTTTCATGGAAACAAGACCCTGAAGCAATGGCTATCTATGCCTTTTCCTTTTCATGGAAGAATCTTCTTGGTGTCGTGGTCTAGTGGATATGTCACCGGACTGTGGATCACATGGTTCGCGGTTCGAGTCCCGCCGCGGCACTAATGCCCTTTGGCAAGACATTAATCTACATTTACCACTCTCCACCCAGGTGTTAAATGGGTACCCGGTAGGATGCGAATGTCACTGTGACTGGAATAGTATATGTGCGCCTGTAAAATGGCAGCCAGACTGGAATGCTCCCTTGTGGAGTGGAAAATGTGCACTATATGCGCAGAATCGTAATAGGATCCAATAACCGGGGTAATAATACACTGTAAAGTGCTTTGAGCAGTTACTAACTGGAAAGGCTCATATAAGTGCAGATTATTATTATTACAAGTTTCCCCCTTTTTGTCTCATTTCCAGAGTCTTGAACAGGATTCGAACAGACCACACGGAGCAGGCCATCCTCCTTGCTCCAATTTGGAGAGCACATTCATGGCTCCCAATGCTACTAGATTTCCTAGCTGCTTCAGCTCCACCAATCCTCCTCCCAGAGAACTGCCTCATACCCCACCCCCATCAAATGCCCCAAACTACACCTAGCACCTTGGCAGTGTCTCCGCCAACGATGGAAATCGACAGGCATTTGGAAACACTGGCTTTAACAAGTCTTGTTTCTGCTCAATGTACACAGAATTTGATCGATCTAGACACAAGATTTTAGCAGTTTTCAGAAAAATGTGCTATCTTCAATGTTATGGACATACAGTACTTAAAACTACAACCCCCAAAAAGGGTATAACAAGAAAGTTGTAAAATTGCCAACGCATCCTGCTAATCCTTAACTTTGTGTAATGACAACTCTAAGTATAATGTACTGAACCTCTTTGGAGAGATAACCAAGAAACTAAACTTTTCATTTCCTCACGAAAACCCCACAAATCAGTAACTACTTGTACTCTAGCACGGAGGATGAAATCCATGCTGTCCGCATCAGGCATGAAGTACATCATCCTATTCTTTGTTGAGGTCAAATGCATTATTGTTCAAATGACAATAGAGTCATTCCATGAGGTTGGGGCAAAAAATTAGGACAGCAATATATATGTGTGCAAGATATTAGCATAATTAAATTTAGCTTGCTGCGTCGGAACAGCTCAGCATTACACTGCCATGTACTCCGTATCTACAGCACGCTTAGTGCTGATCTCTTCGTCTCTGCAATGCTAATCGCACAATGAAAGCTACACGTGACCGATAAGTAAACCCACATCGTTGCCGCCATAAATTATAATTTTTTCATATTTCTGATGATCCAATCGATGAAATGGCAGCATGACTTGGAAGAAGATTTTTATTAGCAAACGCTTGGTTTGCAAGGTTCACTTTCCCACTGCATTTTTGTTTACTTCTCTCTCCCTTGGGGAGATTGCTTCCAATGCTGGCTTGATGTCATATTTCATAAAACATCAAGCCCGGACAGCTCCCAAATGGCACAGGTGACCCGGAATGTAATCACCAAAAGGTCACACCCGTGCCTGCAATGCCTAATCAGCAGCGCGCGCGCGGAAACAATTGCTATGGTATAGCAGACGCAAGTACAAATTTAACATCCTAGACGCACACGCGCTTAGCCAGGATTAGCTTCGTGAGTGTAAAAAAAAAAAAAAATTGGCTATACGCCTTTTACATCACGAAGCCAGGCGTTTTTCACCAGCAATGTAACTGCACACGGGTTAGCACGACGTGGAAAATGCCCTGAAATAACACTTTCCTGATAACTCTCGCGACCGACAGGTCCTTCATCACACCGTTTCCTCCTCCATCATGTCCATGTCCTCAGCTACTGTGGGCAGACGGCGCAATAAATCCATCAAAGGCATCATCGGTAAGTCGGTTAACTAAATTTAAGTTAGGACTTAGGGATCGCAATTAAAAAATAAAAAAAATATTTATTTAGTATAATTAATACTTCAAGAAATTATGTGATTTTACCAAAAAGCATGTAGTCGCGCTTTTGTAGTCGCGGTTCGCAACGCTAGAGAATGGCCAACTCATACAGCGCTGTAGTTATGCCACAACTAGATCACAACTTCTTAAATTTCCACACACCAATATTAACATATGGGACAAAACCTGGGCGAGGAGTATCACACTCACAGTCCCATCATCTAGAAATAATTCATTAATACTAGCACTAGCAGTTGTATTCTTCGAAAGCATTATTTATAGGTAATGAGAATAGTGAAATGGACTGTCACAGAACACACGAAATTACGTACTCATTGTGAGCTCACTCGTTTTTTCAGCCAAATCAGCCATGTCAGAACAGAACATCCAGCCGGTGAGAACTAGGGTCTAGGTACAATGAATGAATTCGTCACGTCTCCTTTTCGCCCAAACATTACCTGCGGTATGATGCAAAGCGCAATATCAAATGAAACCCAGCATGATGAAACATATCACATTTTGATTTCTCCCTTTCCTAGTAGATTTACATGTACGTTGTTATTCTTGATTGGCAATAAGCAACACAAGTTCAAAATGATTTTTTTTGCCACAAATATTCATATTAGACTGACTCTGTAGAGTCTCTCACAGTCGGGCATCACCGGTAAAGCATCCTTCACATGTTTAACGACCCTATATAAACTTCCCCTCCCCGCCAGCTCCCCCCTCTCTCTATCTCTTTCTTCCAGTCACCTAGATGTCTCATCCTCTCTCCTCCCAGCTCACTCAATCCCTCCCTCCTTTCCTCGATCCCTCCGTCGATTCCTCCCTCCCTCCGACTTGGGCTCATCCCTCCTTCTTTTCCCTCCGCCTCCCCGTCCCTTCTAAGTTCTAACTCCCTCCCTTCAGGCTAACTCCCTCCCGCCCTTCTCTCTCCCTCTGCCCCGGGACGCCCCTGACCGGCATCTGCCCCCTCCGACTATCTCTGCATGCAGTTAGAAGTTCACTAAACACGACAGACCAAATATACCAGTAGATTAATTACATAAGATAACATATAGGATTAAAAGTTGAAAATTTCCTGGAGATGCATTTTTACTTTTATACTTGGGACGAAATCAGAAAACTATATACATGTAAACAAATTTTTAGGCATTTTACTCCCAGTGTTAAAGATCGTATACTCGATCTGTAATGAAAAACACAAGTTTTGTCGTAAAATTTGAATCGTATACAGATCGAGTATACGATCTTTAACACTGGGAGTAAAATGCCTAAAAATTTGTTTACAAATTAAAAATTCCTCCCATCAAGCTTCTTCGTTTATATACATGTAGTTTGCATTTCTGTTTAGGCTTCGTGCCGTGGCGTATATGATTTTGAGGAGGGCTGGGACAAGTGAAGAATTTTCTAAAGCGTCAGGAACGAAATACATACTATGGGCCTACTCGTACATAAATCCTTTGAATGAAGGGGGGGGGGGTACAAATAAGAAGTCTTTGCACTTTACTTTACCATGAAAATGCTGCACTTATCTTGCTAAATTGAATATTCCATTTTTTTTAGCGACCGAGCCAGAATTTTTTTTACATTTTGCAGTTTGAAAGTTTGCATTTCAGACCACTTTTATGCACACAAATATAATAAGCAAAGTCTGAGCTTAATATCAATCCTTTTCTTTTTTCTCTTATGCGGTAGGTAGCTTAAAATCATCGTTAATATTTAGCAACTTTCATTTTGGGGGAACGATTCCTCTTTGCTTATGCTATGTAATACCTGTTTTATAGATTTTCTTTAAAATGAAGTTTAAGTGCATTAAACGATGAAGTGGAGAGACCGACCGAGAGGATTTGCTATTTTGAATTTTTTTCCTTTTTTTTAACTTTTTGTAACTTTTTTTTTTACTTTTTTTTACTTTTTTTTTGGGGGGGGGGCTGCAGCCCCCAAACCAGTACGCCTGTAGCTTCGTGTTATGTAGGGTCTACATTTTGTCATTAGGTCCAGCCGCTAATTTTGAAATCATGATTTTTAATTATATGGTGCAAGGGCGGGTCCAGGATTTTGGAAAACTGGGGGCGCAAATCTCAGACAATTTTCTCACAAGGAATAAAGAGGTCATCGTTTTGGGGTGTTTTTTTTTTGGGGGGGGGGGGTCTAGTTTTCGTCCCAAATCCAACATTTATAAAGATATTGAACTATATAATAAAATGGATAAAATTACAATGAAAACAATCGGGGATAGAATACCGATATTATGTAGAACGGCGTGAATGAGGACCGGACGAGTAGTCTATTATTGAAAGAGGTAGAGACCGATGGCAGAAGGACAGAATGATGCAACATTTGGCACGCTTTACAGGCTAGTCTGTAACACAGACTCTATGACAGATATGTTTACGGGGGGGGGGGGTCGTAATTAGAATTAGAGAAGAAAAAATCAATGCACATACCTCTAAACAAGTTTATATTACGCATCATTGATATCTCCTGATCTTAACCATTTTGTATTAAATGCCTTTTCTATGATAATGCTTTCATTACCAATTGTCGGATCCAGATTCTGAAAAAAGTACTAGGAGGAGGCGAAGGGGCGGCTTCTTTTTATTTGTGTAGTATGCCAGATCGAGTGCTTTCAAAGGCGGGGACGGGAAGGTGCCCCCCCCCCCCCCTTCCCAAATCAGCGTAGCCCCTTATAGTGTAGGCTCTTTCATTCTTAATGCACTGTCTGGAGTGTAGTTCAAAAGCAGCGGCAATAAATCTTAATTATTTGTGTTTGTGGATCATACTATGGAATACATTACCATTGTTCGTCCATTCGATAGTAGGTGAACTTCGATGCAGGGGCATATTGTAACATGGGTGGGCAAAGGTCATCCAGTAGCTAGCTATTCTATTTTCCCTCGCTAAAAACTCATTGGTCTTTACAAACGCAACTAGATTGATAAACTGAACTGAACTACAACTCTTGGAGAAGTCGACTTATTAAAATGATTTATGAACGAATAGATTGATATCTTGATAGTTTGATGGATATACTACTTACAAGTAACAACCCAGGAAACTAGAAAGAAATAAAAGTACAGGGGCAGATCCAGGATTTTGTATAAGAGGGGTCACAGAGCCGGAAAAGTACACAATTAAGGAGGCAAATTTTTTATTGTATAGTATAGTTAAGGTATGCCAGTTGGGTTTCGAAAGGGGGGATGGGTGCGGCCGATTCGCCCCCCCCCCCCCGGATGAGGCACCTGGGAACGATTTTGTTACTGCGGCGCTGTGAGCAAAAAAAGGTCCTCAGCATTTTGGGGTCTCTTTATAAGTCCAAAAATCTCTGACTATAGCAAAAAAAAATGAAGGTCCTGCAGAAATTTTTGCATCCAAAGGGTGCAAATTTGTACCTTTTCTAAAAGGTACAACTCTGCACCTTTTAAGGATGCAAAATGTAGCTAACTGCACCCTTGAAGGTGCAAAAAGCTTCTTAGGGTGCAAAGTTGCACCCAAAAAGGTGCTGCCAGTGTTGCATTTGAAGGGTGCAAAATTGTACCTTTATTTCTAAGTGTATCCCCAGCCTTCTAGGGGCTAGTCTAGTTCTGGACGTTTTTAATTATTTTGTCCGTAAAACCATGAAGCTATATACAAATAATGAATGTTTATGAGTGCAATGGACAGAATATTTCATGAGGTGAAAGCTGAAATGATCCATTCAACGAGGCGGAGCAAATTTACCTCTTCATCCATTCATTAAATGATACGCTCTTTCAAGTGTTCCATCACAGCTGACTTGTCAAGGTCAAATAATATCATTCTCTTCTTGACAGTACAAATATGTACATGCATATTAGAAAAAAAATAATCTCAATCTAAATGAAGAGGTAAATTATTTGCATTTACACTTGAGAAATTGATACTATTAACTCATTTACCCACTACAACCCACAAAAGAAGAAATAATGATTAAAAGAAATAAATGACCATGCATCTAATTTCCATGTTCAATACACACACCATTTTACTCTTGAAAAACAAAGATAATGTTGAGTCTGGTTGACAGTCCTAAGAAATATACATTAAATGATTCGTCTCCTTTTACTTTTAGTTGGTACATGTATATTGCATATTACTAGTATTATAAGTCTAACTAAAAAAGGGGGCACACACAAAGATCTAATTCTATAGTTTTAATTTAAATAAAGTGTTGAATAGTATGGATTTTTCTCTGTAGATCAATGATAGAAATAATAATTCAATTAGCACAAATTCATAGAATTAGATAATTATTATTATTAATTTGTTATACATGGCGAGAAGATTTAATAAAGGAGATGACAAGCGGCTCTGGCAGTGCTTATCTTAATATCATTAGGGGCCCTGTAATGTCACTGGGCCACATAGAAGAGGAAGACCTCCTCACAATAACGAGCTACTACAAAAATGGCTGCAAGTGACTACAACATTTGACATGGGAAGGGGGTGGGTAAGATGGTTAAGATACAACTGAAGAACTTTAAACTCCTCTCCAGCCATTCTAATGATGCATATTAGACTGGCATCCAGGTATGATTTCAATATGGAGAAATATATGTTGATCAAAGCAGGGATCTATTTCACCGAAGAGCTGAAGTAGAAAGAGCTGAAATCCATGTCTGTATTTTAGAAAATACTAGTAGCATCCATTGTGTATTTTTATAATTTAACAAGCAAGAATTCGAATTTGAAAAAAGACTGAAATTTAGAGTTTCCTATTGACTCTTGAAATGAAATTAATAGAACTAGACTATCTAGGGGCCTGTCCCGGATCCGCCCCTGAAAGTAGGTGAGGGTTACACTTGACTTAGAATTGAAGCCAAAGCTAAACAATTTCGTCTGAGAACTAGGCTGCATCGCATTAAATGTTACACATTGTACCTCCTAATGAATTTACCAGTTGTATTTCTCATATACCGCTATACGTATTATATCTCCGCGTAGTTTTGTCGTCGATGCACTGATCCATGTTCATGCATCATAGTGATATTATAACATAATAATTTTTCAATTTCGATTGGTATTTATGCCTAAATTGTGCAGCTGCCTATCGAGGGCCGGGAGCATCATCAGGTAGTTCAGGAGGCCATCAACAAAAGGGTGACTGCTTTAATATTTCATTAGTATCAGATTTCGGAATCTGCGACAGAATTTTTCGTTTCTCGATCGTACCACACCTAACATAATGGAGAACATTTATGATGTGACATACGATGTCTGTATTGTAGGAGCTGGATTGACGGGCTCAGCAGCCGCAAGGTGGACATCCTTACAGAAAGACGTCAAAGTTTGTCTGGTCGGACCAAATGAGCCACTAGAACATGTAAGTGAGAAAATGAAGGGCACATCGTCTCAAAATCTCCATCAAGAATCTCTCTATACCTGGTCCTGCCCAAGGGTGTCGATCCGTGTTCATGATTGGGGAGGGAGAGGGGATGACTGGCGAGGGAGCGAAGCCAGTGGCGTATATAGGGATAATGAAGTTACCCCCCCCCCCCCCCCCCCCCAGAGTGCCCAAACTTATATACGTTCAAAGGTATTGAATTAATCCGTCGGGTGATATAATGTCATAAATAAATTTATTCAATTTGTCTCCAACGGCCCACAAGGGGGTGGCACACGCTACTGCTGTGTGATAGGTTGCCCGGGTGCTGTGAAAAAAATCACAGGCGGAACCGGGCGAGATTCGAACCCTCTGGATTACTAGACCAGTGTCATAACCACTAGACCACCGGAGTGCCCTGAGTGATCAGGTTCAAACTATCCCAATATGGGGACTATCAAGTCAAAGGTATTGAATTAATCCGTCGGGTGATATAATGTCATAAATAAATTTATTCAATTTGTCTCCAACGGCCCACACGAGGGGGGTGACACACGCTACTGCTGTGTGATAGGTTGCCCGGGTGCTGTGAAAAAAATCACAGGCGGAACCGGGCGGGATTCGAACCCGCGACCTCTGGATTACTAGACCAGTGTCATAACCACTAGACCACCGGAGTGCCCTGAGTGATCAGGTTCAAACTATCCCAATATGGGGACTATCAAGTCAAAGGTATTGAATTAATCCGTCGGGTGATATAATGTCATAAATAAATCACTCAGGGCACTCCGGTGGTCTAGTGGTTATGACACTGGTCTAGTAATCCAGAGGTCGCGGGTTCGAATCCCGCCCGGTTCCGCCTGTGATTTTTTTTCACAGCACCCGGGCAACCTATCACACAGCAGTAGCGTGTGTCACCCCCTTGTGGGCCGTTGGAGACAAATTGAATAAATTTATTTATGACATTATATCACCCGACGGATTAATTCAATACCTTTGACTTGATAGTCCCCATATTGGGATAGTTTGAACCTGATCACTCAGGGCACTCCGGTGGTCTAGTGGTTATGACACTGGTCTAGTAATCCAGAGGTCGCGGGTTCGAATCCCGCCCGGTTCCGCCTGTGATTTTTTTCACAGCACCCGGGCAACCTATCACACAGCAGTAGCGTGTGTCACCCCCTTGTGGGCCGTTGGAGACAAATTGAATAAATTTATTTATGACCTTATATACGTTATTGTACAAGCAGGGAGCAAAGCGACCGAGCGGCAAATTTTTCAAGTTTTAAACCTAAAAAACCCCCACAGATTCTTGTACATTTTACCCAGGAAATGTTGCAATTGACGACCGCAATCGAGCGGCCGCGCGGTAGAGAAACTCCAATTTTATAGGGCCTACATTCAATTTGATAAACAGTTTTCTATTCACTCACTTCTACAATCGGGAGCAAAAGTAAAGAAAACCATATATGCTTGAGAAAGAGTCGATAAATTCAGCAAGGCTACCTGAAGTTGAGATTTCTTTCAAAAGTTGAACCTTTGCAAAATGCTCTTTTATACACTTTATCCTATATTGAGCAGGAGTCAAATGAAACTTACATGATATAGCGCGTAAAGCAATTACATCTTTGTTTTTTTCAAATTTTGAACCCTCTAAGCTTTTTAAGAACTACATGTATATACTGAGGGCGCGAAATTACGAGATCCTGAAAGAAAATAATTATGCGAGGGAACAAAGCGACCGAGCTTAGGAAAATTTTCGCATTTAAAACCTTCAGAAACTAGATTTCTAGTGCATTTACCCGGCGGATTTGGGGGCGCATAATCTTTTCTTCATTCCCCCTTTTTTTTCTTTCTCTCCTTTGCGTTTTTTGCGCCCTCTCCAAGTGCCGCCCGGAGGGTGACCGAGCGGTGGGAGGGTGTGGGAGGGGGTATCCCCCTCCCACACCAGGGACTTTTTCAAACATCTGTCTATAAAGCTTGCATTTTAGAGCATCCAAAAATGTTTTTTAATCTTCTTCTTCTTCCATAATCTTCAAAGGGCTTTACAGCCTATCACGAAGATGAACTATCACGAAGATTGGGATGTGCAGGTGTGCCACTTCACCGGGGTTTCCCCCTACTCTTATTCGAATAGTGCAGTGGGTTCTTAACGTACAAAGGTGGTGACTTTCCTCTACACGGGACCTCCAGTTAACGTCCTATCCGAGGGACGGAGTGTTTTCCACTGTAACATAGCCTGCGTCTATGAAACAAGAGAGGGGGCACGTTAAAACACAACGCAGGCTTCAGTCATCCGCCCGGGGTGGATTCGAACCCACGATCTTTGATTCGACAGGCAGACGCTTTTACCGACTGAGCCAACTCGCCTCCCTTTAAATGAAAAGAAGGAATGCTTAAATCTACGCCAATGGACGGAACCCCTTAATTGAGAATAACAATGCGAGCGAACAAATTTACTTCGATATTTTCGCATTGAAATTATGGCATTTCTTATTTCCTTACTTCTAATCATTAAAGAATGTGATGGTGTTTGAAGATCAAACATAATGAGTTTGGATAATTATTAGTTTTGCTTTAATGTATCATAATTCTTATTTATTTTATCCAAAAATATTGGGGGGGTGATAATACAGGCCATCCCCCCTCCATATTTTGGGATAATATTTTTATCCCCTTCATTTTTTTTTTTTTTTTTTGGGGGGGGGGGGGGGATATATACCCCATCCCCCCGGATCGACACCCACTCCTGTCACTATATTGGCCAAGATCTGCCGATGTTATAATTGCACTGAGTCGAGATTTAACGCTCTGCACATATATAACGGATACACGTCTGAGCATTAATTACCAGGGAGTGCATTAAACAAACTGGCTCCAATATATGCAAAATAATTTCTTTTATATTCTGTCCTTGGGCGGGGTAGTTGGAGGGGGCATTTTAAAGAATAACGTGTCGTTTAATCTACAATTCGTTTGCATATCGATGATTCGATTATTTTGTATTTTAAAAACAGAACACAATACTGATAGCCCTACGTACGCTGCTCTACTGATTGTCATTCAGTATGAGTAACAAGGAACGCTGAGATGTGTGATAATCCTTATTCAAAATCATTCCAGCATAATTATTTATTCTGGAATTTGTGCATCTTATTGTTTTATCCTCCGTATACAACATATCGCCCGCGAAATTTCTAATTCTTTCTTTCTTTCTTTCTTTCTTTCTATCTTTCTCTTTTTATCACGCTGCTTCCTATACCGTGCGTCTCAAAAAAAAAATTACGCTTTTGAAATGGCTGCGAAATAAAAAAAATATATGATTCGGGGGGGGGGGGAGGTTTATATGTATGGAAAGCTCATAGACTCAACTTTCATATGACACCAAAATGTCCGAAAATAATTCATGCACGGGTGAGCACTGATCACTTTTGTAAAGGGTATGGAATTTAGGTTGCGCAGGAGTGGGCCTTCCAATTTGTGAGAGGAAAGTCCTTTGGAGCTTACGGAATTGAGGATGATATGAAAAATTTATGATCAGTTGTGATGAGTATGGGTTTGCTGAGTGAAATTTGTGGTTTATGGGATTAACATTACGGTTTGTTGAAAAAAAGGAATGTCACAGATGTTGGCTACTTAATCTTCAGGCCAATGGGTAATAGCAACAAGTCCAAATTTGGGAAATGATAGAATTCGGGATAAGGGAAGGTGGTCTGGATATTTTGGAGTGGAGACCAATGCATATGGATTGTCAAGATATGCACCAGCACACCCAGGAAGCGAGAGAGAGAGAGAGAGAGGGGGGGGGGGGCATAAGGTCCTCTTGACCCTTATCCCATCCACCCAACAAAGTCCTACCCTATCTCACCTCCCCTGCAACATGTACCATCACCCCATCCTGACTCCCATGAACACACCACTGAGTATACCAGGGAAAGTTACAATGCTGCAATAATAAATAAATTATTCCTGTTCACTCATGCATAAAGTTTTCATTTAATAAACCATAAAATTCACTCAGCAAACCCAAACTGATCGCAATTGATCATGAATTTATCATAGCACCCTCAATTTTGTAAGCTCCAAAGGACTCACCTCTCACAAATTGGAAGGCTAATTCCTGTGCAACCTAATTTTCATACCCTTTACAAAAGTGAGCAGTGCTCACCCAAGCATGAAATTTTTCGGACTTTTTGGTGTCATATGAAAGTTGAGTCCATGAGCTATCCATACATATAAACCTTTTCCCCCACAATCATATATTGTTTATTTGGCAGCCATTTCAAAAGTGTAAAGTTTGTTTTTGAGACGCACGGGTAAGGATAAAGTTTGTAGGGACAAACAAATTTTTTGCCACACCTTCAAAAATCGCTCAGTAAGCTAGGGGTTAAGGGTCCACTTTCCCTCCATAATTCCCTGACAAGCAAAAAAAAAAAAAAAAAAAAAAAAAAAAGGTCTTTACTCTAAAAGGGGGGGGGGGCACAATCGAGAAAATGGCGGATCGTCTATGGTAAAAATTCATACTTCTCTTCCAAAAGGGGGGGGGGGCACGGACCGGCTGTGCCCCCCCCCCCCCTGGATCCGCCACTGTTCAAACATACAAATCAGTAGTTCATGCATAATGAATTAACCTGTCCAAACACTTTTAGTCAAAACAGAATGAGGCAAAACATTTGGTCGCTAGCTTCGATCGCTCACAAATATCTATGACTCACTGTGCTATTGCTGCTAACGAAACTATAAAAGATTAAACTGCTGCTAACGAAACTATAAAAGATTAAACTAAATCAAAAGCATATTTTGTAAATGATAAGTTGATGGGTGGAAAGAACATCGGATTTCCTACCCCCCCCCCCCCCCCCCCCACCCTTCCGACGCAAATCAATCTTTAGGGGCTGATTTTTTCTGGCTCGTTTGTCCCACCCCGCCGAAACCGAGGTCCAGATACGCCACTAAGGCAATTATAGTATATTTTGTTTAAATACATACCCAAGTATCTTTTAACATGATTTTAATATTCAAATAATTTCTTGGTACTGCAAAATTTCAATATGGCACGAAAAAGAGACATGATAACGAAGCTTTTCGACCTGCACTCATTAGGTTATCACGCAGGTATATAACAAATTACTTGAAATCAACTATATTATACTCGGTGAACCCGGACGCAACCTAGACGCCGTAATTTCAGAACAATCGCAAAGCTGTCCCGAGCCAGAAGCTCAGCGCATTTACGCTTTCTGGAAGCTGCTTACATTCAATCGTATGAACCTCTTCTGTGCAGACAAAAGGAGTTCGTCCAAGCTTTGCGATTGTTCTGAAATTACGGCGTCTAGGTTGCGTCCGGGTTCACCGAGTATAATATAGTTGATTTCAAGTAATTTGTTATATACCTGCGTGATAACCCGATGAGTGCAGGTCGAAAAGCTTCGTTATCATGTCTCTTTTTCGTGCCATATTGAGATTTTAATATTGCTTGTTTTGCTTGCTAATACGTATATACCGTATATATATATATATATATGTATATATATCTCTCTCTCTCTCTCTCTATATATATATATACGTAGAAAAGACAAATATAAATGAAAAAACCGTAGAGATGTCAATTATCCGATATTTCGGGCATAGCCCTTTGTCAAGGAATGACAAATTTATTTATTATTTATTATTTATTTATCTCTACGGTTTTTTCATTTATATTTGTCTTTTCTACGTATAGTTTACCTAACCCGACGCAGAACACTTTCTTTCTATATATATATATATATATAACCAAGAAAAACCCTGGATCCTGAAGAGTGCTCTACAATTGATGGAGTTGGTATAATCCAAGGTAGGATGGTTAAATCAACACGGCTTCTTCATCGACGGCCTGATGATTGCTTTATCTTGAAGCATGAAACTGGCAGTAGCCGTGTTGATTTAACCATCCTACGCGGATTATATATATATACCTGTATATATATGCTGTACATATAGCATGAAGCTAATGACTCCTCGTCTAATACCACAGTCACACTAACAAGACCGACAACAGACCTATCAAACTTCTACATTAACCCCAATAGCCAATTAAGATTGGTAGGTTTAAAATCGATCTGGAGTCGGTTTGACGGTGTGACTCAGGTATTACACTCGTCTTGATAAACAGGAATGGAGTGACCCGTCTCGTACAATATTCGGAGCTCACTACGATCAAGGTCGTATCGTCAGTGTGGTCAACACGACCAAACGGGATGAATCGTGGACGGTCCTCGCTCAACGATCCCTACTCAGATACAAGGAGCTTGAGAAGAAATCCGGTAATTTTACTCGAATTTAGTTGTTAGATTTTGGAATAAAATATCTACAGAGTTGGAATTAAAGGAGGGCGGATGGGAGGAAAACTGGCATAGCCTTCAACTCCCTTATCATGCTAAATATTGTGCATGCCAGGAGAAACAATGAATCCCCTCCTTCCCTTTCAGGATCAGTGCATGGAATTCCTTGAATCGTATTCATATGATTTAGGTTATCTCGTTGGCCCTTATTTAGCCAAAAAGCCAAAGGGGCGGCGGATTTCAGAAGTTGTTGCAAGAAGAATCAAAGAGATCAATTTTCGCTCATAAGTTCAT
Organism: Heliocidaris erythrogramma; assembly: GCA_025617745.1. NCBI lineage: Eukaryota > Metazoa > Echinodermata > Echinoidea > Camarodonta > Echinometridae > Heliocidaris > Heliocidaris erythrogramma. Next base: position 29,017,623 of record CM046860.1, read on the forward strand.
ATTAGATAACAACACTCTGCAACTGCTGTATATCAGGTTTATGCACTGAAACTATGCACTTGTTTTGCAGGAATTAACGTTTTCAACGAAGTTGGCAGTGTCCTTATCGCAAGTGAAAGTCTAATCAAGGCGATCTTGCCGAAATGTCCGAAGGAGGCATCAGCAAAGTTCTTCATAGGTGACGAACTGTCAAGGGCAATACCGTCCTTCAAAACCCTGGATGACAGCATCGGTGCAATTTATGAAAGTTCTAATGCGGGTTACATCAATCCCCGGTCCTACATCGCTGCCAACAAACTATGGGCATCGAAAAATGGATGTGAGATCATCGACGATGTGGTGTCTGAAGTCAGAGACAGTGATGATAAAAACGATGACCTCGATGATGACGAGGGTCAACTCAGCAGACGACATATGGTAGCAAAAACGAAAAGCGGACGCGTTATTCGCGCCAGACGCGTCCTGCTGTGCCCCGGTGCGTTCGTCAACTTTGAACATCTTCTTCCGAACGGAAAGGAGGTTGATATCTCGACGACCACGGAGTCGGCAGTACTGGTGGAGGTCGAAGACGAGGATGTCGAGCGTCTGTCGCGACTACCGTGCGGCGCTGTTAAAATGGAAGATATGAGAGATACCCAGAACGCTTACTTCTTACCTGCAATCAAATATCCTGACGGTAATATTTCTTATTTCTATTTAAGCGACTTGCATGGGTCTTACCTGCAGTCTATAGGATCGCTCGAATCTTACACTTAACTATGAGAAATAACTATGTTAGCAGATCCAGAATTCCTTTATAAGGAGGGGGTAGGGCGCATGCCACCAAAATAGTGTTCAAGAGAAAGAGAGAAAGAGAGAGAAAGGAAAAGCTTCCTAAGATGCACACGAGTACGCCTTTATGACTATGTTGCTTAGTTTGGACATACGCTTATGCCCCTGGATCCACCACTGTATACCCATTATGATATTGTTGTTGCGTTTTGCTCTAAAGGTTGTAAATGCTCTTCCTTTTGTTTGAAAATAACGGGGATGCAGAAATCACATACCCCTTCTTTAAACTAGTAGAAGGAATATTTTTGTGAATATTTTGTTTGTATAGTAGTAACTTTAGTTCACTGTGGACTTGCAGAAATGCATCACGTACCTAACACCAATTGAGCATTTGAACCAGGACATAATCTAAACTGAGTGAAATGAAGATGGTATCTATCTGTCTAATTTCTCAGGCAAGTACTACATGAAAATTGGCCATGGACGTGACCTCAATCAACCTCTAGGGACCTACGATGACGTCAGTGCCTGGTATAAAAAGAGAGGAAACATTTCCACATCTGTTCAAGAAAATTTGGTGTCGAGGCTCTTTAAGTCTTTGAAAGGTACGCCAGAAAGATGGCATTCATGGGTTAATTAACTTTGTATCAGATTGCTAAAAAATAATTATGGTACTGGCTATTATCTAGTACACACATCTATGATACAATCTGCAGCATTTTGGTATAGCGCCTTTTCCTTGCAGTTTCAAAGTGTTTCATAAATAGCTCCACCCCGGCACCCCACTCAGTATTATTTAGGGTACGCGTATGCTTGTTCCCTCCCTTTGAAAGCACCCCCCTATCTCAGGGCTGCCAAAATTTCTGAACCCCCCTATCGCGGGCTTTGCGCGGGCTTTTCCTGCCTTGAAGACCCCCCTAAATTCAGAACACTGCTCAATGTACCCCCCTATCTCAGGTGAGCTCTCATTCCAACCCCATATCTCAGGACAGACACCAACCCCCCTCCCAAGTAAGCTGTCATTACAATACCTTGGAAGAGATGGGGTTTTTTTTCTACTTTTCAAAATGAAATAATCCTGGCTGAATGAGCTATCAAAACTAGCAGGAATTTCAGGAATTTGATCCTGGGATTTGATCAATTTTTCAAGATATTTCATAACCCCCTTTTTTAATTTCTCAGGTGTCGAAGAGAGAGAGAGAGAGAGAGAGAGAGAAAGAAAAACACCCCCTTTTTTAATGAAATCTCCGGGTGAAAGATAAAAAACACCCCCTTTTTTTACAATTCACGGGCCGGATTGTGTCGCCCAAAAATACCCCTTTACCGGAGATTTTGGGAACACGCATGCGGTCCCTTCGACCTCCGAGTGGGGCGGGAGGGGGGGGGGGGGAGCTCCACATAGTCTTATAATGGCCACAAGGACAATACTTCCGTCACCTTTTTTTACTATCTTCCGTGTGTAACCTATACTTTCCAATACAGAATTCCAACCCAAGTCATTGAAAGCGATGACGTGCGTTATCACCACCACACCCACTGGACGATTTTACTGCGACATGGTTACGCCGAACCTTGGCGTGATCGTCGGCGGTAACGGAGCCGGTGCGTACGTGGCCGACGAGGTCGGGAGGATGGGCGCACTGATGATCGAAAAGGGGTCCTGGAACCATGACCTACCAGCAGAGCTTTTTAAGCTGAGGTATAAGAGTGATCAAGAACGGGAGGAAAGTGCAACCACTGAATGATGAAATATCACTATAATAGACATTATACTTTAAACCAGGGATTTTGTAGAAAATCATCATTTGTTTTCATAGATACAAGATAATTAACATCATCCGAATGTATCATGTATAAAGAACCTATGTGATTGGCGCTGGCCTGTTTTGGACTCTGCTTACACTGAGGAAATGTGACATGGCTAATAATCAACAGTTATCTGTTGATACCTGAAATTTTCGCAATAGCACGATGAATAATATATATATATATATATATATTATTAATTAATTCCTTTTTCGGTGGCAGGGAGTTTTGAACAAAGGTTGAAGATTTTTCAATATGTCGGTCAATTGAATATTGATATTACTGGCTCGTCTCCGTGGTCTAGTGGTTAAGGCATTGGCGTTCTAAGCCAACGACCCGGGTTCGATTCCCGGCAGAGACATTTTTTCAACCTTTGCAAAAATTTCAAAAAGGGAGGACAGCTCTGGGGAACTTTGATTAAGCTACGCAACCACTATTCTCTCATTTTCATTTCTCACAATTATTATTATTATTTCCACGAGAGTTGCCAAAGCTGTTGTATATGTTATTTCCTTACAATTATATTTATAATATATATATATATATATATATATGTAATTCACATGCATTCTTTACACCTCTTTGTTACATACTTTTATCCTTATCTCCTCATGAACACACACGTGTTACGACATGCACACAGTTGACTCGACTATTGCATACACACAATCGATCCACTTATAATTTCACGCATATACTTTTATCAACAAACCAAATAAGTCATCTAAAACTCCTTCTTAATTTTCGTCCGACCCTCCAATGGTCCCGCTTACAGTTCCCCTTTTATCCATAGACAACGGGAACCGGATGGCTCCTGTATTAAGCCTATGACAGTTCAGTAGTCATCGGGTTAATTCAAGAAAATTCTCCATACTTTGATTTTTGAATGAACACATTTCATCTAATAATAATATTGTTCGAGTTATATTAAAAAGTGTCAGTGGTGAACTTACTTTATGGTCGAAACGAAATCATCAGCATTGAGACTATGATATCAAATTTTGTATTATAAATTGCACAAAGAGCACTTAAAATTTAATTTTAAAATTCATAATAATGTATGTGAAAGAATTTAATATCAAAGGCATAATTTTTCGACAAGAATGACAAAGATAATTTGTATGTTCATCGTTGCTCTTTACGACAAAATCAGAATAGTATTTGGCCCCAGCACAGCACGTTTTTTCCTGCATATATTTTGTAGATGAATTATGGTTATGCGCTATCGGCATGTCTTAGGCTATCATCAAAATCAAAATCATGGGGACAGAATGATGAATTGAACATCATATAGTGTAAGAGGTAAAAATGTAATCATAATTATCAGTATTACTTTACAACATCCCTTTCCACCCTCTGAGGGTCCTACTGAAGGCATTCCTTTTTGACCAAGACTTATTCTTTGGAATTCCTATTCGTCTTTATATCCGACTTCCTCCCTTTCTAATTCTATTCAGTGGTCATCTTCGGGCACCCACTCCTTGTTCCCCTTACTAAGAAAGATTATACGAGTCAACAAGTCCTATAGCATTTACCTATAGAAAGTATAATACAGTTAACTTTGCATAAGTCGAATCTGTTGGGACCACAAAACATAGTTCGACTTATACAAATTTCGACTTGGGAAAAGTAAATGACACATGTTTAGCATATAGTTTGGTCAAAATATTGATTTGACTTGGGGAAAGTTCGACTTATGCGACTTCGATTTATGCACGGTTAACTTATGTCTTTCTCTTTCTCTCTTTCTCTCTCTCTCTCTAATATATATATATATATATATATATATATATATACATGTATACATGTAGTTGTGAAATGATAAATCTTGGTTCTTCTTCTTGGTCTTGTGCACAGATATGTAATACTCCACACTACCGATGGCGTAACAAGAGCAGTGCAGTGATATAACTGTTTTATATCATATTGTTGCTTCATCAATTTGTTAATAAATGTAATCATCCTTCAACTTTATATTTCGTCGCCTTGGATACATTTGTGTGCTTTTTTAAACAGTTAAAGGGAAATACCACCTTATTGGCAAGTTGTTCTGAAAGAAAGAGGAAAAATCAGAGAAGCAGATTGGTGAAAGTTTGAACGAAATCGGACAAACAATAAGAAAGTTGTGAATTTTGGAAAGTTGTAATCACTATGCACAAATGTATAGGAATTTCAAATTGGCCGAATCGGTAATGTCACGGTGATGTAGTGGCGGACAACTCCCCCATTTGCTCCAACACGCAAAATGACTAAAATGTCATTTTTTTTTCTCAAAATGTATATCAGTAGGATATTTTTCTTTATGAGAACCTATATAACAGTATCACCGGCGTAAATCCGTGCATTCCTTCTTTTCATCAGGAGGGATGGCTTTGTTCTCCATGAATGGTTATCCCCCCAGTTGAAAAGAAGTTCTTATAGATTTGCGCCCGTGGACAATATGCAATCTACAAAATATTTTGAGTACTGCCCCATCAGGGAAAAGGTACGGCAAAAGGGAGAGTTGGCGGTATATGTCACAATCGACTCGCCAAATAGACCGCTTCTGTAACGTATACCAATTTATGCACATAAAATTCTCTGAGCGCCTAGTGACGAGCTATCCCATTAACCTGCTTTTTATAAACGAGCCTCAATGCTTGGAATCCAGTTTGCATACATCATTTGTTGCTATGTCCGGCAAACCTCCAGCAAGCTTTCAGGTTGTCAAGAACAACCTTTGTTTTCAGGTATGTATAAAATTTGCATACGTTACCGAAGCGGTCAGAGATTTAGTTATCTAAATTTTCAAACATCCATAACTTTCTTATATCTTGTCCGATTTCTTTCAAACTTTCACCACCCTGTTTTTCTTCTTCTTCTGCTTTAATTCACACAAATCATCTTATTACCAAGGTTGGACTGCCCTTTAACACTTTCAATCCATGCACCCTTATCTAGTGTTACTATAGGAATGTAATTATTCATGTTTAATAAGGAGAATCGACGATTTATTCCATTAAATGTTTGCAGAACTTTAAACTTTAAACGATGGTATGTAAATTAAATCCTCACAATCAGAAGAATTATATAAATTATCCAGACGATGTCATGATAGAGCTATAGAGACATGTCGGGCTGTTTTAACAATGTTAGTCTACAATAGGTAAATATAGGCCTATTTGGAGAAAAAATACCCAGATAAGTGATTTTACTACTGTTCTTGAGAAAAAGAATGAATAAACAATTGTCAACGAAACAACAAATAGAATCAATAGGCACATAAAAATAATACATGACGAATCATCATTTCTAAATGTAACTGATAGCATTGAAGCGTGAAACTTTTTTTTCTTAATTAAAACTTCAGGCTTTCTACGCATTTGAAAAACATGCAGGCATAGAAAAGTAATAACAAAGCAAGACAATATTAAAACTTTACATTTCAATGCAGTTTTCCAGTGTTTTAGGGATATATTTGCATAAAGAAGCTACATGTATAAAGACATAAAAATAGGTTTGTATTTTTTCCCTGCAAATTTCATTGATAGCCGTGTATCATCCATTTATGTTTCCAACTGCGTGCACATAAAATTATCAGCAACAGAGAGATGGGTGGGACACGGACAGAGAGGGAAGAGAGAAAAGAGAAGAAGAGAGAGAAATGAGAGAGAGAGACAGAGAGGGAGAGATGAGTGAGAGGCAAGAGGAAGTGAGAGAAATGGGAAGAATGAGCATGAAGAGAGAGAGAGAGAGAGAATGAGAGAACGAGGTGGAAGGGGGTGAGAGTGAGACAGGGGCGGATTCAGGATTTTAATGTTTACTCAAAAAGCGCTGTCACTTTTAAAAGAAGGGGCACATTCCAGGGGTCGTGTGTTTAACCCTCACTGTACTGTCATTTCACGTGAGTTGGCCTTGTGGTCAGTTCTCTTCGCCTACAAACAGACGGTGACCGACCCCATGTTCAAAAATGATCGAGTCGCGTCTTCTTGATGGTGACGTTTAGAGTCAGTTACCAGAAATAAATACACAAATCTGATTGAAATCGATATTAATATACGTCTCTAATAAGACACAATTACACGGTACCATGAAACAATTAATCAGGGGAGCTTTTCATCAAGTGACTTGTCAATGATTTTTACTGACAAATTTGCTCTCAGCCAATCAGATGCAAGGATTTCAGTAGCTCATAACAGTTGCCGGTAAAAATCACTGAAAAAACGCTTGTATTTTGAATGACAGCGCCGTAAAAATAAAAAACAACAACTTGATGAAACGCTCCCCAGATATTTCAACGCAAGAAATGCAGCAAATCAGAGGCAGGCTCCCCAGGCTCCGTCACACTTCCTCAAAGATCGTTTAAAAACTGCATTCATTAAATCTACAGCTGACTTTTTGTGGCGCCCTCTTTTCTTCTCCACTTAATCTTGAATTCTTCTTCGGGTAGATCCGAGTCCCAGGCTCCCTTGAGGATCATCTTGGCAGCCGTGTTACCAATCTCATCGGCCGCCATGGCTCCACCACCATTCCCACCCGCTGCTACCCCGGTGGTAGGAGTGATCATGTCGCAGTAGAACTGACCGGTCGGGGTCTCCGTGGTAATGCATGTCAAGGTGTGTAGGGACTTCGGAAGGAAACCTGTCAACAAAATGGAAATCAACCACAATAAGGAAGTTGCCTGGAAGCACCACTGGACTTGTACTGATAACAAAAAAAGTATCTGGCAATAAATATTAATTAAGTTTCCTATCACAACAAAGACAACAACATGACACCATGCGCCTAGGGGATCATTATTTGCCAAAAAAGGTTCCGAATAAAGATCTCCAGATTTAAAGCTTTTTAAAATGAAGGTTACCCCCTATATCGACGCCCTTGTCTGCGTAAAAACGTACCAATCGACATCACTGTTTCAAATTGTCTACAGAAAATATGGGTTTCATTCCAAAACGTTCTCTTAAAGGGATACTCAACCGCAGATTGTGGACGTTTTAATGCCGCGAGAGGGCACCGTGATCGTTACCTGATCATGCCGTTGCCCCGCGGGGCGCAAACCTCGGACAGAGTGGTCGCCGCACAACATGCACGCGCCGCGTGAGCTCGAGCTTTCGTGCGAGATTCGGTCGGCTTCGGCTTCGTGCAGTCGAAATGTAATCCCACTTAGTCCAACGGACGCGTTCGACGCACAAACTTTGTGTACGAGTAAGTGGGGCTTACGCAATCCTGACTTTCCCCACGGCCGCCTGGTGGCGTATCCCTTTAAGAGTTTCATCAAGCTTATATGATGAAATATATCAGTTGGTCCCCAAATAAAGTACTTATGGAATCAGCTTTGACAGTTGGAATGCTGCTGATATTTTTTGCTAATAAAGTTGTAATAATACTTTCAAAAGTTATATAGGATATTATACATGCAGTAGGTTGTGGGGGCAGATATATAGCCTACTATAATAAATCTAGGTAACACGAAGAAGAAACGTTGAGTACCTGTGACAGACTGGTAGATGCGGAGATAAATACTCTTGAAATCCTCAAGGCGATTATGTCCTTTCGCACGATACCAAGCCGCTACGTCCTCTTGAGATCTCATTGGCCGGTTTAGGTCGTAGTCATGGCCTACTTTCAGATAATACTTACCTTTAACATAAAAAGAAATACATCTTCAGTATTGAATGTTTTTGTAGATGGACGCCATGTTTGGGTTTGTTTGCAAGACAAATAGCGAAATATTTTAATCATTTGTTCAGGAAATATATTTGAATATCTCATTGTTTCTAAGTTTACATGTCGTTTTTCCGAAGGTTCATAATTCCGAAGGTTCGTTACTTCGACGTTTCGTAATTCCGAAGGTTCATAATTCCGAAAATGAAAATGGCTTCATAATTCCGAAAATGAAAATGGCTTCATAATTCCGAAAATGAAATAGGGTTCGTAATTCCGAAATGAAATAGGGTTCATAATTCCGAAAATGAAAAGGGTTAATATTTCCGAAGGTTCGTAATTCCGAAAAGTTATGTAGGACTCTATTGCATTTTCGGAATTACGAACCTACGCATCAAATGTTCGGAATTATGAACCACCTTCTATTGGAAATTTGTGTTTCGGAATTACGAACCTTCGGAATTATGAACCTTTGCAGAAAAAACGAAACTTCGGAAAAACGAGTCCCCCCCCCCCGTTTCTAACATGCTGATAATGACATTGAATTATGTGAAGAACATGATCGAGACTGTCGATACGATTTTTTCGGTTCCTAATAAATTAATGTTCCGCTCATTGATCGGCGTGTACGGGCGCAGTTTCAGCGGGGACTGACGTCTTTCGCCCAAATAGACCTATCATGCAACTTTCCTATTGGTACATTAGCCTTTAGTTTTGTCATCAAAATATACTCGATAAGATTGAAAAACTGCAAAGTGACCATCTCACTGCCCGAATATGAAAATCGTTGCCAAAATATTCGAGGTTGCAAAATTTACGGGGAGGATGGGGGCTGCAGTCATTCCACCTATACTCGTACGCCAATGAAATGTGATGATGATCATTCTTACCGTCAGGATATTTAACTGGCGGGAGAATGTATGCATTCCTCGGATCCTTGCTGTTTGGTATGTACACAAGCATCGACGGCATCTTTGACATTCGTTCTGTATCTTCTCTCGTCAATTCGATCAAAACTGCCATCTCCGTCAAGGGGTCGAGGTCGATCTCCATCCGTGGATTTGGTAAGAGACGCTTGAAATTTATGAACCCACCCGTGCAGAGCAAGACCTTACGAGCCGCGATAACGCTACGACTACGCTTGGTTGTTAGGCGTACGTACGCATCCGAGTCCGGTTTCCGTGTCTCCTCGACAGCGCAGACGACTTCATTGATGATATCACAACCGTTCCGTTGAGCGATTGTCTTATTGGCAAGGATGTAGTTACGCGGGTTGATGTGCCCGGCTTTGGTTCTTTCGTGGAGCGAGTGAAATTTCTCATCGTCTGATTGAAGGTACGGAAAGACGTCCTCGATTTCTTTAGCCGTGTACGAAGTTGCTGGTGTTCCAGGTGGCAGCGACTTGTAGATCTTCGCAACTTCTTCTTTGGGTGCCTTGAATACACACCCTACCTCATGATAAAAGTTGATTCCTGCATTTCAGTGTAAAACGAATTATGGTATTGTTTGATCAAATAAAAAATGAGCACAAGACTGATCTTGAAAATACATAAGGTAATTTAGAAGCTATAAGTTTCCAAATACATGTACTCACTAAGTCATTACGTCTACCAACGCTATTGTGCTCAGTGATCAACGTAGCGATGACTCCCAATATTATCTTGAAACTTTCCTAAATTCATTTCGAAATTTTCCAACTACTAATAGATGGTCTTATCTCTATAAGTCAGAAAAGACCACTGTACGTCACCATCGCGTCTTTGCTAACTTTACCATCCCTTTATGACGACCAAGTTCGTCTCCGGTAGCGAAATATTCGGCATTTGTGTATTAATTGCCAGAATTGTTTTTGGAAAGTCTGTCGCTAATTTGATGCTCTCACGATGTATGCCCCTCTTTTTGCATGCTGTGATAAATTATTTTCGGCTAACTTATCAGAAATGACGGTCCGACGCCCCCCCCCCTTCCCCTATTCAAAATGGACTAGCGACACTCAGGACTGGATATCCAACTTATTGTATATAATCGAGGTTTAAATGTACCTGAATCTCTCTCTAGGTCTCTGAACCTGCCGATAGATCGTCTAGTCACTACTGGCCAGGTGTTATCTCGTCTCCATGAACACACCTCACTCACAATGCGAGCCTCGTCGTAGTGGGATCCGAAGATGGTCCGTGATGGGTCGTTCAATTCCTGAAAACAGTTTAGGATATCTTAACAGAATAGATTTTTCAAGGCCACTGCACACCTACGACTGGATTTTGATAGAAACTGCAACGGGGTTAGATATGGAACTCAAAAAAGTGAATGAATCTGACTGCGGTCCCGGATGATCACTTGAATATCAATATCAAAATTAAATTGTATCTTGAGCCAAATTGGCTATGACAATTCGATGGCCAATCGTGAGACTGGTATCAGGGTATATGACGTCATTACGATTTTCATTCATTCATCCATGCATTTATATTTCCGCTTTCAACTTTCATATTTACGATGATAATACAGTTTACATATACATAAATAACATGAAATTGAAAGGGAAGGAGTCGGCCGACTAAAAAGCAGAGCCTGTAAGGTGTAGGCGCCCTGTTTGAAATAATTATGATGAATCATCTTTATGGGAAATAAAAAGCATAAAACAACAACAAAAACCATTGATTCAGTAATACAAGAAATATATTTCAAGACGCAAAACAATGATAAATTTATACATATATACATAACAAATATATACAAAAATATATACGAGAAACAATAAAAGATACCCAAAATATTGCCTAACTACAAAGTAATTTAAATTGGGGAAAATACACATAACCTATTACGTTTTAAGAAGAAAGTTCTTAAGTCTTCTTTTAAATATTTGCAGTGAACTACATTGTTGGATATCATTCGAAAAAGAATTCCACAATTTTTGACCGGTCAAAACAAATGTCTTTTGTGCAAACGATGTTTCATTTAATGGTAGATGAAAAAAACTAGCCTGACGAGTGAAATAAATATGAATCGTATCATTTTTTTATGAACATAATTATTATTAAAAGGCAGAGGCAATTGTTTAGTATTGAGCTTGTGCATTAATTGTCCAAGCTGAAAATCATGCATGTCTTTTATATTCAAAATGTAGTTATTTAGGAAAAGATTACTTGTGTGTGCCCGGAAATCCGCATTACTAATTATACGAATCGTTCTTTTTTCTAATACAAAAACTACATTAATCTGGAAGTTTCCTGCACTGCCCCAGGCGATAAGTCCGTAGTTATAAGCAAGGAAGAATTAACGTGGAATACAAAGATAACATATGGGGGAAGAAATGTCTTAATTTTCTAATGATACCAGTGTTGGGAGCAGTGATTTGCAGATATTGTCAATTTGAGCCCCCCCCCCCCAAAAAAAAAAAATAAATAAAATAAATAAATAAATAAATAAATAAATTTAAAAAAAAAATAAATAAATAAATAAATAAATTAAAAAAATTAAAATTAAAAAAAAAAAATAAATTAATTAATAAATAAATAAATAAATTTTTTTTAAATAGTTGATCTGTAGAGGTGTTGTGGTCTAGTGGATAAGTCACCGGACTGTACATCACAAGGTACGGGGTTCAATCCCACCATGCCACTAACGTCCTTTGGCAAGACACTAATCTACATTTGCCACTCTCCACCCAGGTGTAAATGGGTACCTGATATGCTTGAGCGCTAGTTACGTTGGCGGCTCGGCTATAACCAGGGAAATAATGTCTAAGCGCCATAAGCGTAAGTGGGCATTATTATCTGAATCTTTGAATGACAGTATCATCAAAGAATTTAGCATTTAGCAAAGTCGCAACATCATTACTAAATAGCATGGAATTCGTTTTGTCTAAGTTAAGAGATAGTTTATTTGCTTTCATCCAATTTGTAACACTTTTAAGTTCGTTGTTAAATATTTGCGTCAATTGGGTCGCGATGTGACAAAAATATGTTCGAGTCATCAGCAAATTGAAGCATATTAGATGACTTCTCGATGTCGTTTATATTCAACGGAAGCCCTTTTCTCAATAACTGGGCGTTGTGGCGTGCGCCTGTAATCCAGCTAACAGTGGAAGTTATAACTGATTCAGGGGACCCAGGTTCGAGACTGAGTCACGTCTTTCGGTTGGTGACGTTAAAGGTCGGTCCCCAGACGTAAATAATCATATCTGATTGATACACGTCTTTAAAAACCCAATCACACACACACACACACACACACACACACACCTTTTCTCGATAATTAATGCAGATTTTGAGAAGGCATGCATACAACAACACCCTTTGAATTTAATTTCGATATGACCATTCAATTCAGGACCTCATACACCTCGAAATTCCGTATCTATATACTCCTATTTCAATTTCTGTCAAATGTCAAATTCAATCATATAGTGACTAGTCTGTTCGATCTTGGTCTCAAAATCTAAATACCAACATGGTCCCACATTGTAACTTATTACGTAATAGTACGCCTAGATAGTTTTAACAAAATAGAATAGTGTGTGATTATTATGATTGTAGGCCTTTACGAAGCTATAAGCCGGTATCGTTCGTATTTCATATTAGACCAGGGAGGCTCTTCCACTCCCTAATTATATATATTATATATCCCCTAAATAACTGATAATATAAAATATATACATGTCTGAATATAGCATATTATCATCTCCTGCACATACAAATACAGGAAATATCTCGTAATTGATTAAATATCACGTAATAATATTGTCCTACAAAACTGCCAAAAGGTCTTGTAAATTATACTGACGTAAATGTCATAACATTGCCCTACAAATTTGGCAAAAATATTTCGTCATTACTGATAGATGTCATTTGATGTCAGTTTTTGACCTGTTGAAGGGAAAGTCCACACGGAAAATAGGTTTTAATATAGAAGCAGAGAAATGAGAGGAACAGCTAGGTCAGTGAAAGTGTTAACAAATTGCGATTAAAAAAAATAGGTTATTTATCCCCAATCCCCCATCCTTCCTTTCACAATGACCACACATCAGAATATGGCAATTTGTTTATAAAATTTTATTTATTCTATTTCATATTATTTTCAGTATCACATAGGCCAACTGATCACCGCCAGAGCTTCCCAGCTTTTGTAAATGGCTATGACAAAAATTGCTCCCCAAAAGTAGTACATTTCCTGTATCGGCATATAGGATGCCAAATCTTGTCTTTAAAAGACGTCTCACATGTCGTTTAATTGGTCAATACAAAATGGCTAAAAAATGGTCTTTGAAAGACGTCATAAAGACGTCGTACTAATACCATTGTTAATTTTGATTACAAAAATGGCAAAGTATTGCCTTTGACGTCGTAAAGACTTCATAATTACGTCGTCTATTCAGTAGAAATATGACGTCTTCACAAGACGTCGTAATGACGTTGCATACACGACGTATGACGAGTTGCCAAGCGTAGACCAGTTTACGACGTTTTGAAGACGTCAGTCTGCTATCAGGGATACTCCAAGACTGAACACATACCTCTTGTGTTGGTTCCAAGGGTCCAACTAGGCACACTTTGACTCCTGGATTGGTGGATAGCCATCTCGCTGCTGCCGACCCAACCATACCAGCTCCGACGACGCATACATCATATTCAATGGCGTCCATACTTGTAATATTCCTCATCGAGGAGATTTGTAATCGAGAACGAATAATAGATGATGTAAACGCTCAGAGATACATGTAGATATCTTTGTTTGTCCAACCTAGATATGCACTATGCCTAGATGCAATGGAGTCGACTATAATTATACATGTATTCCCGTGCTGTGAACATGATGAATATACGGATATCGCACAATGCAAATGATATTGAAAGATAAACATACGACATTGATAAAAACTCGATTATATGTGCAGAAGCAGACAATAAAACATGAACATGACCCGATCAACTCGAACATTAAAGAGGGGGGAGAGAGAGGGGGACAGAGAGAGAGAGAGAGAGAGAGAGATATAGAAAGAGAGAGACAGAGAGAGATAGAAAGAGAGACACAGAGAGAGGGAGAGAAAGAGAGAGAGAGGCGTATGTGCCAAGTACGAGATTGCCTGTGTAGGAAAGCTCTATAAAAGGTTCTCACGGCAGCCATGCTGGAGGACACAACAATAAAAACCTATGCATCAGACTATGAAAAGCCATTGTTGACATTGTCTAGTGCACATGTTCTTCAGCAGGGGTAACCTCGCTAATCATAAGGACCGCTATTCATAAGGACCACTTATCCATAAGGACCGCTATCCATAACGCGTGACTAAATGAATTGCGGTTTTGTATAAATAGCGGTCCTCATGAATAGCGAGCGGACTCCTTTCAGCATGGCTGCTTCTGGGAACCCTCTATATTAGAAGTAGCAGAATCAGTGGCGTCGCTAGAGGAGGAGGGGAGGGGGCAGGAAGGAAAGTAATATTAATGATAATAATGATAATAATAACATCAACAATATCAATAATAATAATATGAGTAATAATGATTATAGTATTGATGATGATAATAATAATGACAATAATGATATTAGTGATACAACTACTACTACTACTTCTAACACTGATGACAATAATAATATGGTCTCATTTAGCCTGCGTAATCTCATCAGTCAATAATGCTCTTTCCGAGAGCCTTACGATTATTATTCCAGTATATTGTCAGGTATCCATTTAATACACCTGGGTCGAGAGGGACAAATGTGGGTAAATCCCCTTGTTGAAGGATGTAAGCACTTATCAAGGATCAAATTAATGACATTCCATACACGAATATAAATCCTTTACAGATATACTGCAGTGTTTTAACTAAAAAAAAATAAAGACTTGCACAGAGCACCTGTAATGTTTGAAATGTTTAGTTGATTAAGATCAGAGCAATGGTAACAAAAAAAAATAATTCGGATACATACAATTGTAGTTTCAGCTTCTACCAACCTTAAAATTTGTTAGCAAGCTTTCGTCCACTCCTGTGGACTTTCTCAAGCCAAGTGATCAGTCACATTGTTTCTAATTGCTGTCTGATGTCTTGTGATCACTGGACCGAGACAGCAGATAGCAATTAGAAACAGTGTGACTGATCACTTGGCATGAGAAAGTCCACAGGAGTGGACGAAAGCTTGCTAACAAATTTTAAGGTTGGTAGAAGCTCAAACTACAATTGTATGATTACCCCCAACTGATGAAAGTTTTCTGTGTAATTCGGATACAACTCTGTATTTTATATCAATATATTCCTGCCTCTCAATGATGACATTAACAATGAAACTATCAAATGTTCTTACTTCAAATGGGCCATTCTCAGTCACGTGTGTGCTGAAAATCCTGAAAAAAGTTCATTTAAACCTAATTTTCCAGTATTTGTCTTGTAGCAGAAGTCTCTCATTTGGAATATTTGAATTACAATCTTACCCCAACAGATCAAGGGTAAATATTTTAAATGAGAGTACATCATTTTCTTTCAGAGGTCATGTGTGTGACCCCGTACGAAAAAGTGTCTTACTTGTTGGTATTCAAACCTACTTTTCTTGTATTTCCCTTGGAGTGCAAGTCTCCACTTTTCATTGCTGTATGGTGGGATTGCTCTGAACAGTTTAAAAGCAATTTTCCATAAATTAGTGAACATTCTTTTCTTTTAGAGGTGAAAATTGGGTCGGTCACGTGTGTGACCACTCAAAAACAGGGTGTTTTTAAATGTCTGTGCAAAAACATGGTTGGGAAATGACTTTTTCTTGTCAAAGAAAAGAAAATCTTCTTCATGTAAGAAACTGGTATTATAAAAAAATCAATAAAATGTAATATGATTTTGAGGAAAAATTAGATGATTGATAGTTTCACTTTACAAAGAATGGCCCAAATACATTTCAACATATTTCGTAATAACAACAAAATGAAAAACAAAACTGAACTCATCAAACTGATTGACATGCACTGTACAGGAATCTAGTTTATTCATTGCAAAAAGTGAATATTTTAACAAACAGCTTCGGAATTCACATTATGACCCTTTCCAAAATCAATATGTTACAAAGTATACAAACAAATGCTTTTAAAAGGAATCTATTACATGTAGCCTTTATAGCCTTTACACAACACAAAATATATTGGAATCAAGCCAGTCCAAAATATGCAAACTTGATTATGTCTGAAACACAGATCTGAAAAATATGCATGATTCCCATAAAAAGTCATAAATAAAATAAGAACTTCTAAAAAGGTAAGATATCACATCTCATACTAATGGAGTAAGATAGAAACCAAATGTTTTCAGAGGGATATGTAATGTGGTGGGTGTATGCAACAGACATGCTATACAGCACACAAATAATGGTTTGTAGATATCGTCTCTTTGGAGCCAGAAGGGCGTTAAGTCCAATCATTTGTACAGCGTTAACACCCTCCTGCCTCCAACAGACGATATGATCTACTGCTTATGCAAATGGGAGTATTTTCAATTGAAAACTTCCAATATAATATTCTTGCCTGTATTTTCTTCTAATTATCATGCTTTACTGATGAACGGGCAAGGATTCACAAAAGGCAAGGCCAATTCCTATTTTCAAGGCAGAATAAAAGACAACTTCACTGAAATGATGTCATAAGAAGCAACTTTTACAACAACAAAACTCTGATTTTTTTTCCAAGCAACTACATTGTAGAAGTCATGACTGTAGCATTGACTGACACTAGTTTTCTGCCTGTACCTACATAACATTACATCAAATCTAAATTTATCTCTTAAAGTTGTCACCTTCCTGGAATATGAATGGAAATCTGTCCATGATATACAGGTTAAGCTTTACACAAAATCACAGTAAAAAAAAACCCACTACAAACACACACATTCATGGATGATTTGTTCATGTAAGCCCACAATGATAAATGGAATGAGCCATAAATGTCAATAATCATCCCCCCTCTAGAACTATTTCTAAATTTTTTCACAGATTCTGTTGAGAATGTTGATTCTACATGCATACCAATTCTTTCAAAGCAATTGTGAAATGACAAACAACAAGTATGCTATTTCATGGCATTACCATGGAAAAATCTATTGGTACTGATTCTAGATGTGATACCATGCAATGGTGGAAGAGGAAGAAGAAAAACTCCACAAATGTCAGAGCTCTGGGTTTTTGAAATAAATCTTTTGTTAATATTATATATGATCCTAAAATTGTAAGACCAAATGCACTATGATCACAATTCATAACTAGTAAACATGTCTATGGAGTTCACCCAGTAGAAGTTATGAATTATCACTTGAAAATAAATAAGAACTAAATCAAACCTCTGGGTGCTCTATACTTCTTAATATCCTTTAAAAATATGACACTTTAAAAAAATGAGATTCTCCTGCTCCTGCACAGAATCAACAGATAAAGTCAGGCAGCTTAACCTGTCTCCTATATAACTCAAAGTATTTAACCAAGCTTGATTGAAACAGAATGATCAAGACACATCTACATAATTGTAGGCCAATAGACAAGCTAATATACATAAATAGGGTTTGGGGGATATTTAAAAATTACAAAACCATTTGATACACAAAATTGTACATTGCATATTTCCATCATCAATAAAAAAAAAAAATCAACACTTTGGGCAACGATCGCATGGTTCAGAACATATTAATGCATGAAGCATTACTTTAGACAATTAATTATTCTAGACTCCAGGGGCCGTATTCTGAAAACGGTGTTATCTTTTATGTTAGTAAAACGATGTTAATTGTCATAACAAATCAAAATCAGGACAAGTCATTGGTTAATGATTGGGCAAAGATGGCTGTGCCCGCGTAAAGTTTACAGAGACATCTGCGCAAGCACCAGTGATTAGTGTTTATTGCGCGCAATTCCAATTTGTTATGACAATTAACACAATTTTCCTTAACACAAAAGATAACACAGTTTTCAGAATACTGCCCAGGATCTACCTGAAGTAAGTGATCCTAACAATGCACTGAGTGAACTGAGGTATAGTAAAAACAAATGCTTAGCCACTGAACATGATGTTATTCCACGAGTCACAATTTATTTCCTGCAACAACATGCAAGTTCATCAGGTACATGAAAAGGAGTTTACAATCTTCTACAATAGAATGATTACTTCCTTCCTGAGTGCCGACCTAGAGGTCAATCTACTGACCTTCATCTAGTCATTGTATGTAAAACAGCCGGTGCATCCATGAGTGCTCCAGGAACATTTCCTGAGAAAAATACCATTAAACATTCTTCACGTTCTTCACAGAAACCGAAAACAATCTATGTAATTTTGTACTCCTAACATCACTACAACTTTGGACAAAGATTTTCAACTCAAAGGCGATTTCAACAACCTTTTGTGCTGTTCACAGAAATCATGTTAGGATTATGTCTTCTAATGTTGACACACATTTAAAAAGATGATGCACAGGGTTAATGACTTTTCCTTAGATTTATATATTTTTTTTAATCTTTGCAATTTTTGCATTTTTGACAAATGGTTTTAAATGAATCTATCTCGCAGCTTTCGGCCCCCTCCCTTCTCCCACCCAATATGCAATGTTCTGTTAAAGTTTTGTCTACAAATAAGACAATATAAGAAAATGAAAAATAGTAACACACTCACTTGGAAAATGTATAAGTTGTGCCAAGGTTGGTAGATATATACAAGAACTTTATGTTAATTCATAGTTGGAAAAAGTATAAGAACAACTACAACAACGGCAACAATCAAAATTTCCCAATTTTCATATTTTGGATACGCTTGACATTGTAGAAGATAACCTCCTACCACATGCAATTTTGTTTGGTGATGCAAGCATTTTTGAGAAATTACACAATTAGCATTCAAATGTATTTGCTCAAGAACCTAAATCTCGTCTTACGGCCTAGTCATTAAATCATAACTATCTTGGGATACACATTCCTAATAAAATTCTCAGGTCATGTTCTATTTGCATGGTTAAGCTCAAGTCAAAATAGACAATGATCAACAAACTTCAAAGCATACTCTAGGGTTTAAACCTCTCTGAATCATTTTTTTGGTATAACCATTTGTCTTTTCATAGACCATGTTCATAAGTTGTAAGTACAGTTTGACAGTTAAGACAACTAACTAGAAACAAGGAGACAGCGTTCTTATTCATAAACTATAAAAATAAATATGGTGATTTTGAGGCTACGGGATGGCCCCTGTCTCGTCTATCAAAGCCAATTGTACAGTAACGGCAAGAGTCACAATACTAATTAAGGAAATGCAGTGTTTTCTTTTGGGATATCAACACCTTCCCAAAAGTCTTATAGTTTGAATCTACAGTATAAAGATATGATGGGAGTTTAATACAAAAGAAAGGAAAATATAAGGTCATTTACAACATAACCTGGACCGTCTCATAAAGAGATGCACATGATCCGCATCCACCACAAGTCCTCAAACCAATTGAAAATTCATCCATTATCTAACACCAAAGAAAGCCAAATCTGATAAAAAGATAAAGTTGTGTTTGGTTTGTTTGTTGATTGTTTGTTTGTTTGGATGGTGTTGGGGGGGGGGGTGGGGGGAGGGTTACCCAACTGTACATGGGTTTTGATGAAATCATTATTCTGATCTTGGACTGTACATCCATCACAAGTCTTCAAACCAATTGAAATTTCATCCATTATCTAAAAGCAAAGAAAGCCGAGTCTGATAGCTGTGTTGTTTTTTGTTTGTTTGTTTTTTGTTTTTTTTTTGGGGGGGGGGAGTGGTTGAGGGAGGGTTACCAAAACTGTACATGAGTTTTGACGACATCATTATTCTGATCTTGGACTGTACAAATTTACTCCGAAAACAACATTTTCACAAAATCCACTACCTTCCAATGATTGTGAATGACCTTTACTGTAGAAAATATGAAAAAGGTAAATATTTGTGAGTGTCATCATGAGTGCAGTGAGCGGAAGGCCGTAAACACCTCCAGTATGGTGGGATCTGTATCGCTTGTAAAGACTAGGTTCTCCAGGGTCGTTGTGTACTTCACAACCTGATGATAATGCTGCATGGATCAAGAAGGAAAACATAAAATCTGTATTTAGATTTCAGCACAGGGGAGCGTTTCATCAAGTGTCTGGTCAGTGATATTTACCGACAAATTTGCTCTCAGCCAATCAGATGCAAGGATTTCAGTAGCTTATAACAGTTGTCGGTAAAAATCACTGACAAAACACTTGATGAAACGCTCCCCAGAATGGATTCAAGGTAAAAAAAAACATATAATTGCAGTTTTTAGAGCTACTTCAAAGCCAAACTGGAGCTGGATTTTGTATTCAGTAATTAACAGAAAGTACCTTACAGCTGTTGTCAAAGGAATTTCTCTCAACCTATGTGTGTTTTTTTTTTAACCGAGCTCAATATATATTCTTTTCAAGTAATACACAACAATCTTGAGATACCATCTAAAAAGCTTAAAGATCACATTGCAAGAAAATTCCATCAAAATAAATATTGGCTTAATACTTATTATTGCATAGATGGCATAAATTATACAAGGTTATCCAAATTCAACGCTTGGAAACATTTGAATTAATGATTATTATCAATTATAAAACGGTAAAATACAGCCCCCGATATAGCAGCTGAAGAGCTCCTTGAACGCTGCTGAGATGTGTGACGACACACGAAGGACCAGTCCTGTCTAAGCAGACGATGTCCCATAACATCTTACACATTTTTCAGTGCCTGTTTTGTCATCTCCTCTTCACTTATTTCTCTTACTTGACTAGCGTCAGTCTTAATGTTAGTCTGTTGCCTCACTCTTAACTTCGTGTATGGTATTATTTTGATGAAAAATGCAGCGTTAAAAAAATAAAAGAATCAGTCACTTGTAAACAAAATAAGACGCCATTGTATTTTCAGCTGCTTGCACCGGGGCATGTTCGGGGTTTCAAGAGGGAACGAATACAATCTGTGATATTATTCGGAGGGCTTTTCAATTTGAAAGTGGGGTTTATTTCATTGATCATTGACCCTTCTCCTGTGTATTTACTATCAAACGGTTTTAGTTATCAGAATCAGTTCACTTTCCCTTTTAGAATGGTGTGAAATAAGGTCATGTTAAATATACCAAACTCTTTATAATTTGATAAATAATTGCATTGCAATTACGTTCATTCATTATAGGACGTCATCTGCTTAAGCAGGATCGATCCCTTGTGTGACGACATCAAAACATCGCTATATTTCTGGCGAATCCTCGGATATTCCAGATGCTTAGAAGAGCTTTTATTTATGTTGTTTTTATAATCATCAGATACGCAGTTGACATAAAACTTATACGATTGCCATCTGTAAGCTTCCCAGTTTCTAGTGATACATTAATTGCCATATTTGTGATTTTCTTGCAATGTGATCTTTAACAGCAGGATAAAACAGATTGCAAACATCACCTAAATTATACCTTTTTTGGCACTACAGAATTGAACATTTTGGATCTCTTCAGTTGGTTTCTCTCATTATTTCTTCTTTCTACATCACATGCTCTGCAGTCAATGTCTAAAGCCCACCGCACATTATACAATCCAACCAAGTTTTCAAGGAAAATCGCCATTATATTAGATATTGAAATTTGAATAATCATCAACTTCATGAATAAAATTCTGAATCATCATGTGATTACTACAGTGCACTGTAAGCCTTCTATTGGGATTAACGGCCAAATCGGCTTCGAATTGTAGACAAAATCGCACGACTGGGCTGACGTCACTACAATTAGGAGCCGATTCCGCTTTTCCTCATATGAGGAAGCTTGAGAACCCCCAAATATTATTCATATGACTATTCAGAACCTCGATCATTTAGATTATACATGCGTGAATGTTCATATAAAATGCTAATGCCAATTCTTCCAAAATCGGACTGTAGTCAGATGGTAGAGTGTGCGGTCGGCTTACACTAATCAAATTCCTAACTTCCACCCTAGAACCAAAACCATACCTTACCCTACATCTGACTCCAAAACTAAACCAAAACTTGATTATAATTCTGACCCTAAACCTCCCCTAAAAACCAACCTTAAACCAAACTCATATATATTAATCTACATTTGCCACTCTCCACCCAGGTGTAGTAAATGGGTGCCTGGTAGGAATTTATTCCTTCAATGCTTTCAGCGCCTTATAGGGCAGCTGGGCTAAAGCCAGGGTAATATTGGAGCGCCTTGAGCACCATTGGTGGATATGAGCGCTATATAAATATCCAATATTATTATTATTATTATTAAATGTCGCTGGAACATGGGTTGGATCATCTAGCTCTTTCATCAATGTTTACCCCTTAAAATGCAAACTTCATCACTACAGTAAATACATAATCCATGCAGTACTTGAATGAAACATATATTCTTTATTCGTAATGATACAAAGAATCAGTGAGAGGGGTGAGATAAACTTACCACAAGAAATATTTGCTGTAGCCTCTGTATGGCATAGATGAACCAAGGAGTGTGGAAATCCTCTCCCTTATTCTCACACGATACCATGTGCTCTCCTAATACCATCACAAATCGCTGAAATCAAAGAAGCACCACAAACATTATTCATCTCATCATCAATATGCAGTCAGGAAAATTAGCTGACAGGATTAGAAGCGCACAAAATGCCTTACAAGGAAATATTATAGAACGGGTCAAGAAATCCCTGCAATCTGATTGGTTGAGAGGCATTGATCAATTTTACTGGATGCATGAATTAAGCCGCGATATGCACTATCGATATCAAGATCAAAACAATATCCTTCTCAATTGCGAGTGCGAGAGAGCTGCGATATTTGACTGTTTACAGACGGAGAATTGCAAGAAATGAGATAAGATTAGATGTTAATTTTTGATGGTAAGCCCAATATGATCCGATTAAATTTTACCCGATCAAAAAAAAACCAACCCAGATACAGCGATAGATTGAAAATCTTCAATGTCAAATTAACACATCTCGCTCACATCACACAGTGTAGTGCAGTGCAGTGCCACTGCTGCGTTACAGTCACAGGCTGTACGCTGCATACATTCACACTGGTTACATTCACTATGCAGCGACACTGACTGGCCTGACTGAAAAGTGAAATTGACGGCAAGACTTTCACTTGAAGTTCTCAGAATCTTTGTATGAATTCTTCAAATTAATTGATAAATTCATTCATTTCTTCTAAATAGACTAGATACTAGATTAGATCTAACTTAGGCTAGTTGTTGACTGTAGTGGATTCTTATTTTAGATCTAAATTTAAAAAAAAACTAGAAATGTGCATTCCTCGTGCCGCGCAATGCGAAATGTATCCCCCGGCGCTGGCAGCGATTTGAAGGAGGGACAAAGACCCTCCCCCATCCCCTCCCTCAAACAAAAGGATGGTGTAGAAATTGCCGCCAGTGGCCCGGAATATTGTCAACACCAGGAGCAGCATTACCAAAACGATTTGTGTAGATTAGAGTATAATGCATTTTTATAGAAAATTCGGAAGAAATATGACCTCAGAGCGCACATAAGACATCCACTAAAATATGACCTTTGATCCTATGAAAGACGGAACACTAGAGGCAGCATCACCAAAAACTGTAGAGGTGTAATCTATAATGGACCTACATACAAAATTTGAATGAAATCCGTCAAGAAATGCAGAAGTAAGAGTGCACAAAAGGGACAAATGAGCTTTGACCCTATAAAGGACGGAACAATGAGGGCAGCATCCCAAACAGTAAAGATGTGTAGATTATACCAAGATACATCTCCATACAAAATTTGAAAGAAATCCATCAAGAAATGTGGCCTGCAGAGTGAACTCACGCCATCCCTTGAAGTATGACCTTTTACCCTATAAAAGACGGGACACTGGTGGCAGCATCACCAAAAACTACAGGTTTTTAGATTACACCAAGGGACACCTTCATGCAAAATTTGAACGCAATCCGTCAAGAAATGCAGAAGTAAGAGTGCAAGAAATGGAAAAATGACCTTTGACCCTATAAAGGACGGAACAATGAGGGCAGCATCACCAAAAATTAAATATGTGTAGATTATACCAAGATACATCTCCATACAAAATTTGAATGAAATCCGTCAAGAAATGCAGAAGTAAGAGTGCACAAAAGGGACAAATGAGCTTTGACCCTATAAAGGACGGAACAATGAGGGCAGCATCACCAAACAGTAAAGATGTGTAGATTATACCAAGATACATCTCCATACAAAATTTGAAAGAAATCCATCAAGAAATGTGGCCTGCAGAGTGAACTCACGCCATCCCTTGAAGTATGACCTTTGACCCTATAAAAGACGGGACACTGGTGGCAGCATCACCAAAAACTACAGGTTTTTAGATTACACCAAGGGACACCTTCATGCAAAATTTGAACGAAATCCGTCAAGAAATGCAGAAGTAAGAGTGCAAGAAATGGAAAAATGACCTTTGACCCTATAAAGGACGGAACAATGAGGGCAGCATCACCAAAACTTAAATATGTGTAGATTATACCAAGATACATCTCCATACAAAATTTGAACAAAATCCATTGAGAAATGTGGCCTGCAGAGTGCACTCACGACATGTCCTGAAGTATGACCTTTGACCCTATAAAAGACGGGACACTGGGGGCAGCATCACCAAACACTATAGGTTTTTAAATTACACCAAGAGACACCTTCATGTAAAATTTGAACAAAATCCGTTGAGAAATGTGACCGCCAGAGCGCACACAAGAGTACACACAAGACATCTATCAAAATATGACCTTTGACCCTATAAAAGACGGAACACTGGGGGCAGCATCACCAAAATCTATAGGGTTCCAGATTTTACCAAGAGACACCTTCATACAAAATTTGAACAAAATCCGTTGAGAAATGTGACCGCTAGAGCGCACACAAACTTTCCCCAAAAATATGGCCTTTTACCCTATAAAAGACGGAACACTGGGGGCAGCATCACCAGAAACTATAGGGGTCCAGATTTTACCAAGATACACGTCCATAGGAAGTCTGAAAGAAATTCGTCAAGAAATGTGACCGCTAGAGCGCACACAAGAATGTGACGCGGCGGCGGCGAAACGCTGCTGAATCCAAAGTATCCTCCGGCATACTGCCGGGGGGCGCATTTCCGTTTTACACCGTTGCCTAGGCATTTTCGCGAAAAAATCCAAGAAGTGCGCTGGTGAAAGAGTCTAAGTCGTCAGCGCCCCCAGTGAGGTCTAGCATGCACAGCATCTGCACAGACAGCAAAGATATGCATTACAGTAACTGTACAGTAGCTACACTTCATCTTGTGCGCAAACGAGCTAAAAGAAATATATAAGGAACGATAAAAGCAAAAAAATATATAAGAGAGACAAGGGGGATGAAAGGAAAAGCAAAACAGAAGGAAGCGTGAAAGGGCCGTCTTCTTTGTTTTTTTTTTCTTTCATGCTGATGAGGCTTCCTCTTCTCTAATTGGCGCACAAAGAGTTACAGCTAGATACGCAGTTATAGTTATAGTTATAGTTGTAGCAAATATAACTATATTTCTTCAAATCAATTATTATTATTAGGTGGTCTGTCATTTATGACAGACCTCCTTTTAATTTTGTCAGAATTTTCTTCTTTATTCTTTTTATTACAAAATGTTGTGGCCACCAAATCTCAAAATCGGCCAGGTCAATATCATCGAGTTTCATGTCATGTATGAGGTCAATCATGGACATGGTCCATTAAGCTTTTGGAGGTCATCAGGTCATCGTGACGTCATCAAGACGCCATTTTGTAAATTTACAAGATCGATTAATATCTTCATAATCGATCGTCATAAATCAACTATATTCACATCACATAAACTTCACCTGACGGGTCATCAAGTCATGCCCTCATAGGTCATCTAGAGGTCAGGACGTGCGCGTACGCGCGCGTCAAAATTTAAAAATGCTCAAAATCACGTAGGATCAAGTCTGCACACGTTTCAGGTCATTTTAAGCATTTCAAAAATTTCCGTGCGTAAGCGTCCGTGCGCGCGTTTAACGCGCGCGCAAGTCGTAAATAACGTTAAAACGCTGTTTTTTCGATTGATTTGCATTCCTGACACGTTTCTTCATCATTTCCATCAACTTGGAATCATTTTCAATCAATAATAAGGTCGTACGGGCGCGTCAAACTTCAAAATCCGTGCGCGCGTCTATGGCGAAAATAACGTAAAAACGTGCAAAAACATGCCTATACAAAATTCACTATAGCTCGTTAGATAGTCCGTTGACCCCCCAATTTTTTGTCATCATCAGGTAGGGTATGAATGATAAATTTCATTTCATGTATCATTTGACCCTTATAAACATTATAACGTCATCAAAATGGCGCCAGAAGTCAAAATTTCCATTTTTCATGTTTTGACGTCATCATATTTATGCAAATTTGGCTCTAGATTCGTAATTATTGGTCGTTTTTCGCCCAGATTTTAATATGTTGTAGCTGAGGCAATTTCCTACAAAATCAGTTGTCATCATTTTTCATTTTGATGACGTCATCACAGTGAAATTTTCAATTAAAGATGCCATGTCAGAATTTTCCCTATTTGCGTGTTATGTCTATGGAAGATGATTTTTTTTCGAATCATGAATCTACATGACATTATTCTCTGAGCTGTATCTCAGTTGTTTTTGGTCTATTTTCTTCCAGATTTTAGTATGTTATAGCTGAGACTATAAGCTTTTATAAGTGTGGTCTCCAATTTTTGATCAGATGTCGGGATCATGCCCAATTTTGAACTACAAAATAGGATTTGAGAATCCCGTTTTTCGTTTACGTGTTATCTCTATGGGAAATATTTTGGTATATTGGTCAAAGCACTTGCCTCTCACTCCGGTGACCCAGGTTCGATCCCCGGTGGGTCCATTAAAATTTTTTTTTTTTTTTGCTTCTTTTTGCCTTTCATTTTACCATCTTGTTCGACTATTAGAACATAAGCAATCACAAACCAAGTAATAAACTGCCTTATTTTGCATGTTATGTCTATTGGAAAGTACTGTGCAGTGGTTTATGTATAACCCTATGGAAAATCTGATTCCCTGACGTGTATTAAAGCTATCCTGCAATATCATTAGTCCTATTTGATATCACAATTTCTCAAAATTGGCCTAGTCAATTATCTTAAAATTTTCGTTAGTCATCAGTCCTAATAAGGTCAAGTTCCCGCATCTTTTTCAAGGTCATCAGATTATTGTGACGGCATCTACAAATCAACTTATGGTCGTATCTTCATAACGAAATGTCATTAGATTGACGTCAGTCAATCTTCTATTCTCGTTCGCGTTCTGCATTCTTATTCTTCTTTTTCTTCTTCTTCTTCTTCTTCTTCTTCTTCTTTTTCTTCTTCTTCCTCAGACCCCATTCGTTTTGCACGGGGTGTTTGTGCGCTCTGTCTAGGTACTTTCCCCTTGTCCATTTCATTTCAAATTTCGTATGCATGTTCCTTGGCATGCCTTCTAGGTCACTGAGGTCTTCGTTTTTCGAACTCACTCATGCATGACCGTCCAGGCGCCATTTTGTCCGTTTTGGGGCCGTTTTCATGCCTTTTTGGGGCCATTTCATGCCTTTTGTTCTCCTTGCCTATCTCAGCTATCCTACATCCTACAGACTTCTAACAAATTCCTGTAGATAGTCCAAGAGTTGCTTTTTACATTCTAATAAAAAAATTAATACGAAAAATGCCATCTTCACACTGTAAATTTAAGTCCGAAATCCGCCATATTGAAAAATGCGAAATTTCTTGAAATTTTCACTCCCGAATATTAAAAATTCCTATAACTTTGTCATATGAATTGATTTCTGTCTCAAACTTTTACCATGTCTTGGTCCTGTCGTTGCTCACATGTCTGCCAAATTACATGCATTTCTGATTACGCATTATATAAACAGCGCCCTCTAAAGTTTTCAAAACGGATCTCTTCATGTGGCCGTATCTCCGTCATGCCTGGGTAAACCCGTACCCTTTTTTGGATTTAGATACTTCAAGATATACCCTTTTCAGCCAAATAAAAAAATATATACCCCATCACTGACCGACTTTGAGAAAATTGCACTTGAAAATCACAATATTTGCATAAATGCCGAAATAAAGACAACTTGCTCTAATTTTGTGAACGTTCAACATACGTCTTTGAAATTTGGTGGGTATGTGTATTTATGTAT
This sequence comes from Heliocidaris erythrogramma, assembly GCA_025617745.1. NCBI lineage: Eukaryota > Metazoa > Echinodermata > Echinoidea > Camarodonta > Echinometridae > Heliocidaris > Heliocidaris erythrogramma. The sequence continues at coordinate 29,046,021 of CM046860.1, forward strand.
TTGACAACTGTTAACCAAATTTGGATGAAATCGATGACGTCATCGCGAAGATATTACGCAAAAACCTTAATTTACTATGCATTACATAATATTGCATAATATGCTTATTTTAAATGGCGCGCTAGTCGCAGTTGGCTCACAATGACCGTAATGAAATTCCCTCGTCAGGGATGCAAAAAAAGATATATGGTCTCACAGAATATTTTGAGTAAATCGCGATTGAAGTCAGGTCATTATACGGATCCTGCACATGTATTACACGTATTGTCTATGGGGCAAATCGGTTATCGCAATTTTATATCCTGCATATATAGATGCCACTACTAAGGAAATATGGCATGCCATCCGGGCCAGATTTCCATTGTGGCCAATTTGTTTTGCATGCAGTGGTTGTGATCACTGTCTAGGTCCTTTCCCTAGGTCCTTTCCCCTTGTCCATTTCGATTCAAATTTCGTATGCATGTTCCTTGGCATGCCATGTAATGCACTGAACTCTTCATCTTCCGGAATCACTCATGCATGACCGTCCAGGCGCCATTTTGTCTGTGTTTCGTACCTTTTGTTCGATTTTGCCTATCTACACTATTCTAGATGCTACAGACTTCAAACAAATTGCTATAGATAGTTTAAGAGATGCTTTTTATTTTACTGTTCAATGACATGCAAAATACAGACGTCAATCTATGCACATCGTTCTGATACGATTGCAATTCTAGTTTGTGTTTCATATTTGGCATGGTTAAGGTCAATGTCATTCCAGTCATGATCATCACAATTATCACCATCATCCTCCTCCTTATTATCATCATCACTGTCATGATATAATGATCATCATCATGATTATCATCAACATCATTATCATCATCACTGTCATGATATTCATGATGATGATTATCAACATCATCACATCTTCCAATGACCGTTTCACACATTTTTCTACATTCCTGTTCTCAAGAAGCATCTCCATGCGTGGCATTCATGACTTCCTATCAGTTTAGTATTATGATCATCATGACCATACAAATTGAAAGACAGACCACCTAATTCGTCCTAATGACGAATTAAATTCTAGTTCTTATTATTCTTATCTTCTCGATATTAGTAAAACACCTAAATTTTCTTTTAAATGTATGATCCTGGGCTATAATTATTATACGTATATTCCTCGTCCCCCACCCCTTCTGTTTAATTCCCTCGCTTTCTGGTAACACTGTTTCAGCTTAGCTGCCTTTCAGCTACATTTTAAAATTCTTTTACCTTGCAATGCAACATGAATTAACTCTAATGTTATTCTTTATCGCCATATAGACAATCCGAGACAGTAGACCAGTGCAGTAGACCCTATAGTACACGTACACATACACCCGATCGCCGCAAACATGCAGAGTAGGAGTACGTGTGTACATTCGATTTCATACTTCGCGCGTGCAGAGCAAGCTCGAGCTCATAGCGCATGAAGCGAGCTGAAACCTAGACTTTGAAACCAGCACGTTCGAAGCGATTAATCGAAAAAATGCCTAGGCAACGGTGTAAAACGGAAACGCGCTGCCGGCGCATACCATAAAGTTGACATTAGTTAGCTTAGGGTCAAGACTCTAACACATGTAAAAAAATGAAATTCTGAAATTTAACCTAAAATAGCCAGATTTTCAGTTCTCTATGGAACTTACTAACTTCCTAAAATCTATTTATGATGCATAAAAGTGATTTAAAAGTTCAAGCATGTAGCATGGCCTTGTATAAGGGTTTTTTTCTCTATCATGCATCCAGTAAATTTGCCATGCACTGGTAATGATTGAAAAAAAATGGATTTTTGGCAAAAATTTGTCCACCGTTCTATAAAACAGATGATGCACATGTTTTTTTGTGTGTCGGTAGGAATAGGATGCATGCGGTAACTATGGAAACTAGTCTAAACCCAATCGGTTAAACATTCCATAGTTACCTTATGCACACAATTCCTACCGACACACTCAGACCTGTGCATCATTTGTATATAAAACCATAAAAAAATGAATACAAATCGAATGTAATTAGTTATAAAATGGAAATTATAAATACATGTATGGCACTCTTTCATTTCTCTCTGAAATCTAATTTGGCTCTTCAGTGACATGTATCCTTCTTTTTGACACTACCAGCATGAATGAATGACCCTCCCCCCCCCCTCCCCAAAAAAAATGCTGATTCCATTCTCTAAAAACTATAACAAAGCTCATTATACCACCAAATGTTTTTTTTTTTTTTAAACAATTTTACAACCTAACAAGCAAGCAACAAGTTTAATCTAGAATGACAGCACATCTCACCTGGAATATGATGAGGAAGAGCTTCTTTTCTTCACTCTGAGCTCCTTCTAGCTTCTCTTGAAGTAATTCAATCTTGCTCTCGCTAGCAGCCTTTGTGATGTCATATCTGTCCTCTTCATCACTCTCCATATCCTACACAAAACATTACATGAAATTATTACAGGTAAAACTTATTTTGAGCAACATTTGCATTATTAATTTTTTTTTTAACACAATATTTTATCTACAATGTTTCTCTCTACCTAGGCGTGACTGACGAAATGTGCTTTTTGGCAAAGGTTACAATATTAGTTGTCCTTAAGCACAGCATATGATAATCAAGGTGCTACAGGGTAAATTCATTTTTAGCAAGGTTTGCACCATTAATTGTCCATAAGTAAGGCATTTTTTCTGAACTGGTTCGTTCTACCCAGGTGTATGGGCACCCACTAGGATGTGAATGCCAATCAATGTGGTTGGATTTAGAATACGTGCGCCTGTAAAATGGCCACAGGCTGGAATGCTCCCAAGAAACTGTACACTATAAATGAATAATAATAATGATAATAATGATGATAATAATGATAATAATAATAACTCTTTTTCCAGCGTTAGGGGGAATCCTTTTATCTCAGCCTATTGTTAGCATTCCCCTTAACGCACGATTTCTTTCCCCGTAACGTTGAATTTCTATTGTGACGGAATAAACCACATTGTTAGGATTCCCCTTAACGTAGGAAATAATGTTGTAATAAAAATAATGATGATAATAATAATAACAGTACTAATGATAATGTGCTAGGATCCGGAGTACTCTTACCGCTATATTTGTGAATGTGCAACACTTATTATGTTTATGCCATGTTCCTTTACTGAAGATTGACAATAAAGTGATACGAAATCAAAAATTTAGCAGAAATCAAAATTCTCTTTAACCGCATACTCACCACATCATCAGGTCTCTTGGCGGTCTGCCTGGCCTCTTCTAGCTCAGTCTCACATGACTTGACATGTTTGTTCATGGTGTTGATAGTAGAGTGAAGGATCTCCCAAACAAACATCCTGGTGAAGCTCGATGACATGTAGGAGGAGAACAGCCAGTTAGCCACAGCGGGGCAGCTGATTACTTGGGTACGAAGCAGCTTGTCGACCAGTACAGCAATCCTCTATTCATCAAAGGAAACAAAACGTACACATAAAGCCAACCTTATATGATCTGATTGCGATCCAATTTGGGAAGAATATGCAATAGCATTTGATATGAACGTTCAAACATGAAAAACCTTAATGGTCGAGGTTCTGAACAGTCAATAAAGTAGGAGAAGCCAAATCTGCTCTGAATCATAGTGACATCAGACCATTCATGCGATTGTCTATGATTTGATGCCAACTTGGCCTTTACTCCGATTAGAAGGCTTGTAATACACTAAATTTTCAATTTCTAGTATCCATATCATTATTCCGAGCCTCAATCAGGAAGATTATATTTATTTGAATTTCCATAAATTACGCAACTGCAATTTCTTCGAAAATCACATCGCAGTGTGAAGTGAGCTTAACAATAAACGTACTTGCTCACTGGAATGCTTTATTTGATATATTGAATATTATGATATTCTTTCACAAATTCTTTCCAAAAGATAACAAGAAACATATATCCAACTGGCAGTTCCACACAGGAAAATTCTGCACAAATATAATTCAAAGTTGATTTAACTTTCATGCAATAAATTTCTTTATCACAAAGAGGAGAAAAAATTAAATACCTTCACTGGTTGACTTGTTAGAAATTCAGAAGAATGTTTTTGTGTAAATTGAAACACTAAAAATGCCAAATTCTCAGAGTAATTCTGCTCCTGTAAACCCTTTTATCTTTGAGCCCTCCGTTTGCAAGAAATAATATTTTCAGAATATGCATAACACAGCAATTTAAAAAAAAAAGGCTATGTAATCCATCACCTCTAAGGTGGAATAAGCCAGTTCATAATTACATGTAGTAAATGGTACAAAAGACCCTGAAATGACCCCAATTTCTTCTGGTAAACGCGCTACTGGTTTAACATGTAAAATCTTACTGGAACGCGTATCATGGTGCGCACATTATGAAAGCATATGACGGTACATATGACCGGTATCTGCACACACGCAAATTGTAATTACGACCTGGCTTATTGCCCAAGTATCAACTTTGCTGAGGTGACTACGAACCTGTGAATGATTTCGCCAGAGTTCTTTAATGACCCTCATGATATATATCTGACTTTCCTCGGTGACTGCGAGTCCTTTCAACACAGGTAGGAATCTAACAAGGAAATTCACATCACATAAATGATCAAAACAACTTTAGTCATAAACAGATAATACACAACTACTCCACAAACTTTTCTTCTTATTATTCTTCTCTTCCTCTTTGTCTTCATTTACTTTCTACTCTTATCTACTTTTCTTTCTTTCTTTTTCTTCTATAATCACTATTGATATTCTCCTGTCATTATGTAACCATTATGTAGAATACATTTCTTTTATATCGCTCCCTCTTTGTTTATGATCTGTTCATATATTTTGGTCAGTGATGCACACATAGATATGATGAAGATGGTGCATACGTTTATCCAGGAAACTTTTATTTCAGTGAAAGGTGTTTTACTACTATGAAAAGGTCAAGCATTCTTGTTCTAACATGTCTTTTTCATTAATTTCAACCCTCCATCGTCATTGGAAACTCTTGTCTCATCATAAAGTTCTTACTATCTTACCAATAAGAATAAATTCATAATAGCTATGATGGAGGCTCACTACACCTTCCAAAGCCATCTATGCAAAGCAGGCCTGGAGGTGCTTAAAATTACTTTGCTTGAGGTATACTTACTTGGCAAGTGCACTGAAGGAATGACTGAAGGATTTACTGCCAAGATGAAGAAGGACCTGAACAAACACATCAATCTTCAGGGCATTGAAGCTTGTCTCATCTATAAACATACAGAAGACAAAAAACAGATAAATTACAGTGAGTTTCCACTGACATAATAAGATGTTTGCACAAGATATAATAATAAGACCTCTTTCTGTCTTAGTGGTTCATTTACTTCACACAGTAACATATGTTACATACATGTAGATCACTGATATTATATTTCCCTTTTAATACAGGTCTTAAGTAATGCAGTAACCACCAAAAGACTACAAAAAGGTCCGCTCCCTGCGAGAAGTTCATCAACACAAATGGTCCTACAAAAGCAACCTGAACACTCTCCAATGTCAGGTTGACCAAGCTCCAAATGATACTACATGGGATAATATCACAGGACTCTTTTTTTTTTTTTTTTTGTTTTGTTGTTGCTGTGTTTGGAATGTTTATAATTCTACCAAGTCCAGTGTGAGTGAACTTTGATGCTTTGCTCATAGAAAATCAAGAGCTCGGTAAATGTGGTGTGATAGATGAATGACATACCTTCCATGCCGTCGACATCCTTTGGATTGGGTGTGTCCTTGAGCACCTCCAGCACCATATCAGGAGAAGCTTTCTTCTTGATCACATCACACAGGTTCTGTGCTATGACATATCCTGGCAGAGATTCTGCAAACATCAAAGAGCAAAGACAAAAGGGACGCATAAATCACACAAGGGAATGCAATTTCCTTAGTTCTTCCGATTTGCCCAGAGCATGATTATGTGTCGAAAAAAGGCATGATAAGGGGGGGGGGGGGGATCTAAATCGAGGTAGTTTAAACTTTAAAAATGTTAACATTTTTAAGCAGTTTGGTTGTAAAATAATGATCTACTTCCAACAGGAAATGGGGAGAGGAATCAGAGTTGGCTGTGTCGCATCGAAAGGGATTATTAGCTTTTAACATAATTTCTCTGATTCGTGAAATCAGTAATAGGTCTTCTGATCTGACCTTGGACACCCAATGATCATATTGATTATATTCGAATATGACGAATACTTTCCACCGCAAATCATAGCAAATGATTTGCCACACTCATAAGCTGGTCCAAAGCTTGTCAAACTCATCAAAATCTAATTCATGCAAAATGTTGGTAGACAAAACATTGCTTGTCAAAATAAATTCAGTTGCTTGGGAGCTGCACGATGGGATTCATCGGTCGATAAGCAAAGAGTCAGCACAAGTGAATACATTATAAATACAGCCTATAGATGTGAAAAATTGCAGAACTGTCTCGGCCTCATATTCACCAAGTGTCTTGTCAGTGATTTTTACCGACAAATTTGCTCTCAGCCAATCAGATGCAAGGATTTCAGTAGCTTTTTATAACACTTAATGCAACTTGTCATTGATGACAAGTTTTATGAAACGGGGCTCTGGCCATCAGATCAAAGGGCTTATATCATGTATTGGCTTAAAATACATCACTACAATACCACGCTTACTTATTATGCATGGAAACATACAGCCATGTATAATGTACCCAAACAGAACCTTTCAGCCATCATATCTTACCTGCGCCTTCCTGGCCATATTTATAAATGGGGTCAGGCTGGTTGGGTACAAGGGGAGCAAAGTTCTCTGGAACGCTCTCAACGATGCGCTGGTGGTAAGACAATCTGTAAAGGGAGATTTGTTCAGCACGGGGATAAATATCTCTATCAAAATCTTGCCTGCTATGGTGTCATCATCATATGCTTCTCATTGACTAATCCTTTGAGAAGTGGACATTTATTTTGATTTTATGTGATTTTAACACTATAAAAACTTAAAAGTGCTTGATTAGTAGATCATTTGAAAAGTAGTTCATGATATCATCATAATATTGTTTTACAAAATCATTATAAAATCATTTACATCATTAAAGTTTCATCTTTCATTGTACCTTTCTCTTCTATCAACCTCCATGTTCTCAATCTCTACATCACCCAAACAAACAACTTACCTCAGGCATTTAGATAGCACCTCAATCACAAACTTGGGCTTTGGCAGATCAGTATCCACATTAAGACAGTCAGTCCTATACAAACAATAGAAAACAGTCAGAGAAAAACAGGAAACGAAAGATAACTAAATCTATAATGAATACACATTGACAATTCAAAGTGCTCTCTATATACATACATGTAGATAGATGGATAAAAAATGTATAAAAAGATAAGGATAGATGGATAGACGTAGAGATGAAGCAATACTAGTAGATTGTATGAAGACATACTTACTTATTTCCAAAAGATAAATTTGACCCAAATTAATTTTCAGACAGTCCATGTTCTTCAACGACTGCATAGAGCCTTCCATACAGAACATAATCTATCGCCATTGATGGAGAGGGGCAAACTAGTCTTTGTGTACTAAACTCTAAGCCCACATCAAAGGTATGATTTCTAAGTTACGATTTTAACAGACTGGTTCCCAATCCCTTCTTACCATTCCTCCCAGCTCCATCTGAACTGAAAGTTACTGAGATGATGGGCAAACCAGTTCACAAATCTGTCTGAGGAATGAAGGTTCATGTGCTCCAGTCTTTCATACAGCATCTCAGAGGCTTGAGCAAGCTAGGTGGTGGTGACTGAATTAAGGACTAAACTGCTAAAATTGATGCTGAATGTACATTGAGTTATATTGATGAACATTAGATGCTATCACAGACTACAGCAGGGAACAAATATATATATATACATGGGGACAGAGAGGTCCACAGGACTGAAACAGGAAATTTAACATTGCATTGAAATCTCTTACATAGTTCTTAATTTATTACATTTACAATATTATTTCTGAGATTCTTTTGCTACTATGACCCTATGACCTTTTGAAATCTACTCTTTGAGTTCCAGGCCCCTGGGAACGATTTTGTTAATGGGGGTGCTGTGAGCAAAAAAAAAAGGAAAGGTCCTCAGCGTTTTAAGGGTCTCTTTTTAACTCCAAAAATCTCTGACAAGCAAAAAAGAAAAAAGGCCTTCAGCGTATTATGGTCTCTTTTTAACTCCAAATATCTCTGACAAGCAACAACAACAACAACAAAAATAGGTCATCAGCATTTTGCTGGCTACAGCTCCCCCAGCTCCCAGAGGCCTGTTGAATTCCCACTCGAAAAAGTTAACCTTTTTCGGATTTATATACACCTAATCTAAGCTTGGCTAAACTCTGTTCAATGTTTCCCAAATTATCACAGTAACCAATATTGGGAGGCACAGACCTCAAAACATAGTGCCCTCTCACATAAACTAGTAAGAGTCAACTTGTAATTTTATGAACCGAAAAAACTTCTTCTAGTTGAAGCTATTTTGTGGATTTTTGATCCAATTTGGTCTCCGAACAATATCAGCTTTGTTGCCTAAAAAGCAATATTGGTTAATTTGCATGATCTCCATAAATAGAAATATGTTGTTTATATTGTGTACGGCGGCGGTGTTCTTCTGCGAGCCCAAACATGGCAACGCATCGCGTCAGGTCGCATCAAATGTAGAGGGCGTTGCTTTATCGACTGGTAGAGATCGATGGTGCTAAAAAAAAATTAATTAGAAGAACTTTTATAGATTCACTATTGGCTACATAGGACTGTCAAATGGATTACAGTGGAGAGATAAAATCATGATTGTATAAGGATACCACTTGGGGGAGGGATCCTGGCTGGAGCTTGCACAGCTCCAGGAAGAGAGACATATAGAACACATGGATCCGTGGTGACTGAGGGAGGTTGAAGAGTTGTCCAAACATCACCTCAACTATCACGTAATTGAGAGGTACTTGCTTCTTGGCATGGTAGTTGAGCAACTGAGCAGCACTGTCGCGAGTAAAGAAAAAAAAAAAAAATTAAAATTAATACAATCATAGGGAAGAACTCATACATCACAGAAAATACAGCTAATTTACTTTACTGGGAAGATATATTAAGTAAATACCCTTTTATAGCAAAGAAGCATGTTTCGATTATGGTTGGAAAAGGATGCATCCAATGCATCTTCAATTTTCTTGATGGACAATGGGCCACATACAGCTTTCATTGCAAAAACATTCTTACTTAGACTTAGAAAATTATGATGATATGTATGATTGATTAAAATGGCATAAAAGTAATTAATTCTTTACCACTGATTTATACCTGTTCTCGGTGGGGGGGGGGGGGGGTCAAGATTAATCAAAAGAAGGTCAAGAAATGCCATCACTGCAGGTATATGGTCTAATATCACTTCATAAGAGAATCTTGCATGATGATGAAATCGAGAATTAATGAGTGGAAAGCCTTGGTGTACTTACCACTCCTTCCGGTCCTTATAGTAGGTGGTGATGAGGGAACTGATTTGGTCCTCTACCAGGTAACGCTCGATGGAATGTGGGCCAGGTAAGTGTGGTCCCTGTATCACAAAATAAACAGACAGCATTAAAGGTAAATGTGATACTTTGTATTAAGCGCAGTAGAGTATATTTGTATAGTAGCTGCGCTATATAAATGGACATATTATTATATTACTATCTGTAAATTTGTGGAGGCTTGATAAAATCTGAGCTGCATGGCCCTAAATGCTATCAGTGTATGTAATATGTTGTCAAAATGAAGCCCTTAAAAGTGCATGTTGAACGCATTATCATGTGCTTCACAAAAAGTGAGAATATATGCAAGTGACCGGAAATGCAGATCTTTTCTCCCCACAAATTACAGTGTTAGACTAAAGCGTACCCCAGGGCGGTTTCATGAATGACAGTATTCGGTCATAGATACCTTGAAAATAAAATAACATCATATATTGCAAATCCTTTATATTCCTGGCTGTTTATTTATCATTATACAACACAAACATCAAAATTCAACAATTTATTAAATCAAACCTCAACAAAGTTACTGATTCCCTTTAAACCTAGGAACACACAAGCACAGATTCAACAATTTACATGTAGCTGTCTAATGGCTGAAAGAAACAGTTCACTAAATTTCTTCTTGGGCAGTCAAAATGTGGGATCCCTAATGATAACACATACACAATTTATAGCCAAAGTCTCCATGCCTATGCCACTTGAGCTGGTTGAAAGTTTATAAGCCCAACAAGGACTTTAAGTGCAGTTCCTAAATTCCCAATTCAGGGTGCAATTGAAGCTATCCTTTCACGTTTGTAGCCTGCTCACAAACTAATAAGCCAATGAAATGAAACAATTGATGCAAAACAAAGGTTTTCAGTGCCAGTCAGAGGTTAATGGCATACTCCACGGTTCAATGGGGATAAACATTCATGTTTTATCTGAGACAGAACATTAAAATATTACCTTACTTTTCCTGTTTATAAAAGTGACACCACGTAGAGACAAATCAAGATGGGTTGCTTTGATATAAACAACACCAAGTAAACCAGTGTGTATTGCACTCATATCCAGCATGCAAGGTGCTCAAGGCGCTCCAATATTACCCCATTTTTTGCAAAGCTACCAATTTGGGAGTGGAAATGTAGATTAATCTCTTGCCAAAGAACATTAGTGACCCACGAGTTTCACAGCTCCAGTAAAGTGTTTAAACACTCAGCTACCTCTAGTTTGGGGTGTTCTAGGTGCTCAAAGGGCAAATACTTCTTCCTGGATACAAGATGGACATCAAATACCTCCATCTGTAAAGAAGCAGGCCACCAATACTTACATCTGGGGCGTCTGTCGGGTCGAACATCCTAAACACCACCCGAGGGATGGGGTAGTTGAGCTCTGGGATGTGAGGAGGGGGTGTAAAGGGGGGCAAGCTGTGGACCGATGACTCCGAGAGGATGGAATGGAAGGCCATGTAGGGACGCATGATGATCTTCTCCAGCCACTCATCCCTGCGCAGTTTACTCACCTGCTGCCACAGACAATCTAGGTACTGAGGATGGAAGACAACAGGACAAAGTGTTATTGTGTTACCTGAGAAAGATCCTACCGGTAATTGCCTAGACCAAAATGACAACTATCAAAAATGAATTCCATATCTATTAATAATCTGCTTTTCCTGCATGCACTAACATTATCATTTCCCCAGCATTACCTGGTACCTATCCTACACCTGGGACAAGAGGGACATAAGGGACAATTTGGGCAAAACACCCCGTCCAAAGATGTAAGCATCAAACCCAGAACCTCTCGTATGAGAGTCAAGAGCCTTCACCATTAGACCACAGTGCTCCCACAAATGATCATACTAACTTTCCTCCTTTTATTTCAGGTCATGACTCATTTGGTATATATACATGAAATTTCTTCATACTCTGGTATGGAAATTTGTCATGTAAGTAAATATAAGTTACACTTCAATTTTTTGTTTCAAACATCACCAGTTTATCAATTCCAACTTTGTCTTTCCTCTCATACAAAGACACAACAAATGAGGACATGATGAACAAAATTACAATTTATATTGAAGAATATCTTGTCTAAATGATAACTTACATCTTGTTGCTCATGGGGATTCTCACCATGCCACACCCTGAGGAAAGGAACGTGATCCTTCTTTCTTTTACCCAAATAGTCTTCGATTGACTTCATCAGCTTGGTAAGCTCTTCTCCTTTCTTCTCATCTAGGGAGCATCCCACCTGGAATTCGAACAATTCCAACAAAATATCAATATATTAATAACAATAACAAATAACATTTGCTATTCATTTCATTCAATTTGATACTAATCAGGTTTATAATGAAAGGCCACATGTAGTGCTATAATCATAGTTTTTCTGCCTCCCAAGTCCACATTTTCTACACCTGGGTCGCAAAATTCGCCTAAAATGCTGTCTCGAGGCAAAGACAATAGTCAGGGCTCAATGAGTTTAGAACAACATTCTTCTTACCAGCTAAAATTTTAGGGGATATATAAGAATAAAATCTTAAACTTTTTGTGTGGCTGTAAATGCCAACATTTCCCCAAAATAGTGAGCTTTAACTGTAGGACTTACTAAAATGCATGCTCATTTTGCCATGAGGCATGCTTTTTTTCCTCACTTTTTATTTTTTTTCCTTTAAAATATAATGACTTACCCATGGCATGCTGCTCAAGACGGAGTAGATGAACCAATCAGAACGTACTTGGGGAACATCTGGCTCCATGGTGACTGCCACAAAGTTCTCGTAGAGTGACATGAGAGAAGCCACATCAATCACATGGCAATTGACCAGATCAGCAAAGAAACGCACAACAAACCTTGCCTTGCTCCACTCATTGGCCTTCATGAAGTCCCTCATGCTCTTCCCAAGCACTTCAATAAACTGTCATAATTTCATGAAAAACAAAGCAACAAAAAAGGGGGAAGGATAAATGTTGATTCATTTTTCTTTGTGATGTCTTTCATGCTCTTTCCAAGCACTTCAATAAACTGTCATAATTTCATGAAAAACAAAGCAACAAAAAAGGGGGAAGGATAAATGTTGATTCATTTTTCTTTGTGATGTCTTTCATGCTCTTTCCAAGCACTTCAATAAACTGTCATGGTTTAAGACAATAACAAGAGAAAACTAGAGTTTAATTCGTCATGAGGACGAATTAGGTGGTCTGTCTTTCAATTGGTATGATCATGATTGTAATCAGGATGATCATAATAATGGGGAAATACTAAACTGAAGATAGGAAGTCAAGAATGCCACGCATGGAGATGCTTCTAGAGGACAGGAATGTAGAAAATGTGTGGAACGGTCATTGGAAGATGTGATAATATTTGTGCAAGATAACAATCATGATAATGGTGATATAATGATGGTGATGACAATAATAATAGCAATGATGATCATGACGGTGATGATATTGTATCATCATCATCATGAATATCACCATGACAGTGATGATGATAATGATGTTGAAGATAATCATGATGATGATCATTATATCATCATGACAGTGCTGATGATAATGATGTTGATAATCATCATCATCATCATGAATATCATCATGACAGTGATGATAATGAAGTTGATGATAATCATCAGCATCATCATGAATATCATGACAGTGATGATGATAATGGTGTTGAGGATAATCATCATCATGAATATCGTGACAGTGATGATGATAATGATGTTGATGATAATCATGATCATCATCATGATTATCATCAACATCATTATCATTTTGAGAAATTGTGATATCAAATAGGACTAATGATATTGCAGGATAGCTTTAATACACTTCAGGGAATCAGATTTTCCATAGGGTTATACATAAACTACTGCACACTACTTTCTAATAGACATAACATGCAAAATAAGACATTTTATTACTTTGTTTGTGATTGCTTATGTTATAATAGTCGAATAAGATGGTAAAATGAAAGGCAAAAAGAAGCAAAAAAAAAAAAAAATTTAATGGACCCACCGGGGATCGAACCTGGGTCACCGGAATGAGAGGCAAGTGCTTTGACCAATATACCAAAACATTTCCCATAGAGATAACACGTAAACGAAAAACGGGATTCTGAAATTCCATTTTGTAGTGAAAAATTGGGCATGATCCCGACATCTGATCAAAAATTGGAGACCACACTTGTAAAAGCTTATAGTCTCAGCTATAACATACTAAAATCTGGAAGAAAATAGACCAAAAACAACTGAGATACAGCTCAGAGAACAATGTCATGTAGATTCATGATTCGAAAAAAAATCATCTTCCATAGACATAACACGCAAATAGGGAAAATTCTGACATGGCATCTTTAATTGAAAATTTCACTGTGATGACGTCATCAAAATGAAAAACCGTGAAGATTGATCTTGTAGAGAATTGTCTCAGCTATGACATAGCAAAATCTGGGCGAAAAACGACTAATAATTACGAATCTAGAGCCAAATTTGCATAAATGTGATGACGTCAAAACATGAAAATTGGAAATTTTGACTTCTGGCGCCATTTTGATGACGTCATAATATTTATAAGGGTGAAATGATACATGAAATGAAATCTATGATTCATACCCTACCTGATGATGAAAAAAAATTGGGTGTTTAAGGACTATTTAAAGAGCTAGAGTTAATTTTGTAGAGGCATGTTTTTGAACGTTTTTACGTTATTTTCGCCATAGATGCGCGCATCGATTTTGAAATTTGACGCGCCCGTACGACCTTATTATTGATTGAAATTGATTCCAAGTTGATGGAAATGATGAAGAAAAGTGTCAGGATTGCAAATCAATCGAAGAAACAGCGTTTTAATGTTATTTACGACTTGCGCGCGCGTTTTACGCGCGCGCGGACGCTTACGCACGGACATTTTTGAAATGCTCAAAATGACCTGAAACGTGTGCAGACTTGACTTGATCCTACGTGATTTTGAGCATTTTTAAATTTTGACGCGCGCGTACGCACACGTGCTGACCTCTAGATGACCTGTGAGGACATGACTTGATGACCCGTCATGTGAAGTTTATGTGATGTGAATATAGTTGATTTTTGATGATCGATTATGAAGATATAATCGATCTTGTAAATTTACAAAATGGCGTCTTGATGACGTCACGATGACCTGATGACCTTCAAAAGCTTAGTTGACCATGTCCATGATTGACCTCATACATGACATGAAACTCGATGATAGTGACCTGACCGATTTTGAGATTTGGTGGGAACAAAAATTTGTAATAAAAAGAAGAAATAATAAAAACTAGAGTTTAATTCGTCATGACGACGAATTAGGTGGTCTGTCTTTCAATTTGTATGATCATGATTATAATCAGGATGATCATAACAATGGGGAAATGCTAAACTGAAGATAGGAAGTCAAGAATGCCATGAATGGAGATGCTTCTTGAGGACAGGAATGTAACAAAATGTGGGAAACGGTCATTGTAAAATGATTATGGTGATGATGATAATGGTGATGATTATAATGATATAATGATGATGGTTATAATGATTAGATTGATATTATGATGATGGTGATGATATAATAATAATAGCGATGATGATCATAACGGTGATAATAATAATGATGATGTTGATGTTGGTGATAATCATGATGATGATGATGATGATGTAATGATGATTATGATGGTGATGATAATCATGATGATGAAGGTGATAATGATGATTATTGATGATGTGATAATTGTGATGATTATGGTAATGGTGATTATGAAGATGATGATATAATGATGATGATGGTAATGGTGGGGATAATGGTGTTGACCATGACTGCAATGACAGTGACCTTAACAATGCCAAATATGATAATGGTGATGATTATGATGATGGTTATAATGATTATGATGATCCCTGATAGCAGAAAATGTTAAAAATGACGTGATATTTACGTCGTGGTTTTCGTCTTTTTTACGTCCTGTAATTACGTCAATAAGACGACAACTTGCACCAGCGCAAGACATCAAGAGGACGTCTTATTTTGACGTCATCTCTACGTCTTGTATACTGTAAAAACTAAAGTGCTACTTTTAGGGGCATATATAGTGACTGCACCTGAAATGCTGTTTATAGCACTTGTAGTGTGCTAATTTACCAGCAAAAAAAAAAAACGTGACCGTGGCGAGCCTCGAACCAGGTTCCGCTGATTGAGAGGCGCTGACGTTACCGATGGACTAGCGAATGCTTCTTGCAATCCAGTTTAGTCATGGGAGTCAAGTAGATAACATGAACTATGTGGTGTCGTAAATTCACTATGTAACAATATGATCTGCTCTAAATAATACAATGTGAGTTAGTCTAGCGGTAATGCCAGCAATTCTCGATCAGCGGACCCTGGCTCGCCCAAATCATTTTTTTTTATGAATGTTTAGCAGTTTAAGGAGCCGGACCAGCTCCCGTGAAAGTGCTCAAATAGCACGCTGTGTGCATTCAATAGCACTCTGAGTGCAGTCCCAATGCATGCCCACAAAAAGTGCTCTATACAGCACTTCAGTTTTTACAGTGTACAGATGACGTCAAAATAAGACGTCCTCTTGACGTCTTGCGTTGGTGCAAGTTGTCGTCTTATTGACGTAATTACAGGACGTAAAAAAGACGAAAACCACGACGTAAATATCACGTAATTTTTAACACTTTCTGCTATCAGGGATATAATGATGGTGATGATATAATAATAGGGATGATGATCATAACGGTGATGATAATAATGATGATGTTGATGTTGGTGATAATCATGATGATGATGATGATGATGATGATGTAATGATGATTATGATGGTGATGATAATCATGATGATGAAGGTGATAATGATGATGATTATTGATGTGATAATGGTGATGATTATGGTGATGGTGATTATGAAGATGACGATATAATGATGATGGTGATGATGATGGTAATGGTGGCGTAAATGGTGTTGACCATGACTGCAATGACAGTGACCTTAACAATGCCAAATACGAAAGAGAAATCACATTTTGTTATGAAGATACGACCATAAGTTGATTTTTACAAAATGGCGCCTGGATGACGTCACGATAATCTGATGACCTTGAAAAAGATGCGGGGACTTGACCTTCTTGGGACTGATGACTGACGAAAATTTGAAGATAATTGACTAAGCCCATTTTGAGAAATTGTGATATCAAATAGCACTATTTGACAGTGTAGGATACTTTGGAGATAAACCCAATGGCCCGTATTCTGAACTCCGGTTTAACTTAAACCATGGTTTAAATCTGTGGTTTAACTATGGGTAGCCAAAAATGTCAAAACTGTGTTTACACTGTATGTTCCTTATGTTTTCTGGATACTGGTCTCGTGCTTTAATGGTCAAGAAAAATATTCTACTTATCATTCCCAGACAGTTTTTAAAAGCTTGAGTACCAAAAATGCTGATAAATTGAATATCTACTGTTTGAAATTTGTGTCACATTTGGCTGCCCATAGTTCAACCACACATTTAGACCATGGTTTAAGTTAAACCGGAGTTCAGAATACGGGCCAATAGCTTTAATACACGACAGGCAATCACAATTTCCATAGGGTTGTACACAAACTACTGCACACTACTTTCCAATAGACACAACATGCAAAATCAGGCATTTTATTACTTGGTTTGTGATTTTTTATGTTAAAATAGTCGAACAAGATAGTAAAATGACAGGCAAAAGGAAGCAAAAATTTTTTTTTTTAATGGACCCACCGGGGATCGAACCTGGGTCACCGGAGTGAGAGGCAAGTGCTTTGACCAATATACCAAAATATTTGCCATAGAGATAACACGTAAACGAAAAACGGGATTCTCAAATCCCATTTTGTAGTGAAAAATTGGGCATGATCCCGACATCTGATCAAAAATTGGAGGGCTTACTAATAAAAGCTTATAGTCTCAGCTATAACATACTAAAATCTGGAAGAAAATAGACCAAAAACAACTGAGATACAGCTCAGAGAACAATGTCATGTAGATTCATGATTCGAAAAAAAATCATCTTCCATAGACATAACACGCAAATAGGGAAAATTCTGACATGGCATCTTTAATTGAAAATTTCACTGTGATGACGTCATCAAAATGAAAAATGGTGATGACTGATTTTGTAGGAAATTGCCTCAGCTACAACATATTAAAATCTGGGCGAAAAACGACTAATAATTACGAATCTAGAGCCTAATTTGCATAAATGTGATGACGTGAAAACATGAAAAATGGAAATTTTGAATTCTGGCGCCATTTTGATGACGTCATAATGTTTATAAGGGTCAAATGATACATGAAATGAAATCTATGATTCATACCCTACCTGATGATGACAAAAAATTTGGGGGTTTGTGGACTATTTAAAGAGCTAGAGTTAATTTTGTAGAGGCATGTTTTTGCACTTTTTTACGTTATTTTCGCCATAGATGCGCGCACGGATTTTGAACTTTGACGCACCCGTACGACCTTATTATTGATTGAAATTGATTCCAAGTAGATGGAAATGATGAAAAAAAGTGTCAGGATTGCAAATCAATCGAAAAAACAGTGTTTTAACGTTATTTACGACTTGCGCGCGCGTAAAACGCGCGCGCGGACGCTTACGCACGGACATTTTTGAAATGCTCAAAATGACCTGAAACGTGTGCAGACTTGATCCTACGTGATTTTGAGCATTTTTAAAATTTGACGCGCGCGCACGCGCACGTCCTGACCTCTAGATGACCTGTGAGGACATGACTTGATGACCCTTCAAGTGAAGTTTATGTGATGTGAATATAGTTGAATTTTGATGATCGATTATGAGGATATAATCGATCTTGTAAATTTACAAAATGGCGTCTTGATGACGTCACGATGACCTGATGACATCCAAAAGCTTAATGGACCATGTCCATGATTGACCTCATACATGACATGAAACTCGATGATATTGACCTGGCCGATTTTGAGATTTGGTGGCCACAAGAATTTGTAATAAAGAGAAGAAATAAATAAAAAGAAAATTCTGACAAAATTAAAAGGAGGTCTGTCATAAATGACAGACCACCTAATAAGGACAAATTGGGGGAAATGAGCAAGAAGTGCTACACTCTCTCATTACCAAAGGTTTCAGTTTTGCACCATCAAAAAAATTACTATGCTACTGTTTGTTTGTTTATTGTTTGTTTTGTCAATACATTACCGTCTTGTTAAGTCAAATTATTCATGGTTGGAATGCTGGAAAAAAAAAATGTCTCGTAATGAGAACTACAATCATCAAAAATACAGGTGTAATACAAAATAAGACTTGCATACCAACCCCACTAGCAGGGGACATTACTTGCACAAGAACTAAATAAGGGTGTGTTGTATTAGAGACCATAATATCTAAAATTATTTTCGTACACTTTACTTCTTGATAAAAACTTTGGATTACTTGAAATTGTTGAAAATATACAGATATTGTCAGGTTCAGGGTGTAATATATCATATAGTGGCTTGCCAAAGCAGCTACATTCTAAGATATTTTCGCGAGGAACAATTTCTTTCAAAAGGAAGATATAACTCCCGGATGGTCATCAAATGTTATATTTCCGCGCAAGCCAGTAAATATCGGATGAATAATATAATTTTACTGAGCCAGAAGTTACTCTGGTTAAAACCATTTTTGAGAATAAGTGTACTAAACTCTTCAATTCCCATAGCTTAGTTTAATGGCATATATTTTACTTACATCATCACCAAAGCTGAAGTTCTTAGCATTGAGAAGACCAACCAGAGTTGTGTAGACTGTGATTTTCTCTGGTAAAGCAACAGCACTGTTGAGAGAAACATAAGGAAGATGTGACTGATATCGAAGAAATTTTTTTTCTTCCAGCCAAATTAAGTCTTATACGTAAGAAAACTACAGCACGCCCGCCCCATATTTTTTTTTAAATTTCATTTCAAAGTACATATTCTAACAACAGGTGAGAAAAAATACACCAAATATTTTCAGGTAAGTCTACAATCCTGACCTTGTAAATACCTGTCAGCCTACAAACCTTAAGTATGATAAACAAATAATTTGACTCAATACGAGCAGAAGATACAGATATACATGAATGAATATAATTCTTGGTTCAAACAATACCATGCTAATTCTAATTTTCATTTAAAGCATTGATTAAATGTATAAGAACTGTGAATACATATACACTAAAGGAAAAAAGAAACTTATAAAAGTTCAAGAGATCACCAAATTAAATTCTCTGCATGGAAATGTACCAAATTTGGATATAATGTTGATTCAATGCATGGCTTTAAATGACAGTCAATAACAAAAAGTTTTCTTCAATGCCACAAAAGAAATGTGCACTGAAACAAAGGACTCTCTAATCCCAAAGTCACAAAGATAAACTGCAGTCTTGTACACCATATGCATGTCAATGAATGAAACAAAAGAATTTCAAAAGGGATTTGCACCCCTCGAGCAAGAGGATATTGATGTTCTGCCATGGTTCGCCCGTTCACCAGACCTTTCCCCAATTGAACATCTCTGGGAAGAGCTTGGTCGACGTGTGTCAAGGCGTGACAATCAACCCATCAATAGGGAGACGCTCATTGCAGCACTGCAAGAGGAATGGAACAATGTTCCCCAGGCTACCATCGCGAATCTGATCGGAAGCATGCGAAGACGGTGTACAGCTTGCCAGCAAGCTAGAGGTGGACATACTGGCTATTAATCTGTTTGGATATGAACTTGCAAATCCCTTTTGAAATTCTTTTGTTTCATTCATTGACATGCATATGGTGTACAAGGCTGCAGTTTATCTTTGTGACTTTGGGATTAGAGAGTCCTTTGTTTCAGTGCACATTTCTTTTGTGGCATTGAAGAAAACTTTTTGTTATTGACTGTCATTTAAAGCCATGCATTGAATCAACATTATATCCAAATTTGGTACATTTCCATGCAGAGAATTTAATTTTGTGATCTCTTGAACTTTTATAAGTTTCTTTTTTCCTTTAGTGTATATATATATATATATAAATATACACCCCTAAAGGGTACATTAGGACAGTTTTTGTCTTATTTCTATGGTCAACTGTCGACCTAATGTACCAACTGTCTACCTAATGTAGGGGGCGCTATTATGACGAAATAAACCGCATTGTTGTGTGTCTACCTAATGTACCCTTCAGTAAAATATACATATATATAATTTGTATATATATATATATATCCATGTACTCTGCAGGAATTTGCAGTGACAATCTAAGGATGTGTAAGGATATATGTACACATTCTACAAAGTAGGCAATTTAATATGCAATAAGCAATAATAAGCAATAAAAATATTCTGATATAAATCTTACCATTCACATAAGATTTTAATGATCTTTGCTTTGTAATTTGGTAGGTCAGCTTCTAACACACCTGACAGCCCCTCCAAGTTACTTTCCAGAGATGAAGTACTCTTTTAAAAAAAAGAGAGAGAAAAGAGAAAAGAGAAAAGAGAAAAGGATTCTATTTTGTTTGCAAATACATGTGTGCTTCCATGTGAAAAACTGTTCAACATTGTATGTATTGTATAGCAAGATACCACATTAGTTCTCTTTCTACCAAAGCCTACCTCAGTCTCAGAGAGTATAAACATATTGTGATCATTTCTCAATTTATGTAAAAGTTCATACATGTATTTCATAATATACACATGAGTTCCACTGCATTACAAAGAGCTTTGTAGTGTTGTCATTTATCCATATCACAAGCATATCTAATTATCTGCTCTTACATGTAAGTCTACTGTGCCATCAAAGAAAACCAAGAATATTTCTCTTATTTTAAAAGAATAAATTACCTTCTCTCCAACTCTGGTAATCAAGGATTCAAGTCTCTCTTCTATTTGTGCATTGTCTGGCCTCCGTCGTTTGGACGACCTATGGCTCGTATCCATATCTGATCAGAGATACAAGAAAGAAGATGAATTCTACTGTGCCTCCAATAAGCTTCTGCCTGCTTTGATTTTAAATTCGCAAATTACCATTATGCACAGCAAATGTGTCATATTCGCTGATTTATCATTACATATTTACATGTACAGGTATTATTCTGCCAATTTCTTCAAAACTGACATGAGTGACATTTCACTTCAATACCTACCACCTACATCTTCATGTATTTCGGTGGACAGAGGCATAAAATTTCACTTTCACATCATGAAGTACTGACTCTTTTCAATAATTCTTGCTGTCCTTTCCCCCTCATTTCGTAAGAGACTTGTCAAAAAGTATAAACCATCAACCCCAAAAAAGTGCTAAGCAAATTGATTTTAAAATTAGCTAATTTGACAGGGTAATCAGGACTCCGGAGCACATAAACCTTCCCACTGCCTGTGTACATAAAAATCTATTCCAACAGGAAAATTTTGTAACAATGAAGATAAACAAAAAGAACCTGCATGCATAGTCAACTAGCCTGGTTTTGTCCCGAATGAAACTGGCTTGCTTGCAAATTTGATTTTTTTTTTTTTTTTTTTAAAGAAAAATCAGATTTAAATGATTTGAATTGATTCATTTAATTTTTTTATATAGCCCTAAATGTTGATACTATAGAAAAGAATCAGATTATTTTGATTCATCTTAATATCTGATATTATTTGGAATACAAAAACTCACTAGGATGAGTTTTTAACCAAATAATTTTTAAAAATCAAACAAATGATTTTTTGAGTGATTTTTTTTTTGTTTCATCAACAAAATCAACAACAAAATTTCTTACCTATTTCTTTGTTTTTTTCAATTTAAATCTGCGATTTTTCAAATAAAATCAAAGCGATTTAAATCGTGCCAACCCTGCTTGCTTGTCTATGAGTCTCTGAGATTGCAAACTGAAGATCGCACACTGAAGTGGTACCCATGTGCCTCCGAGCACCACAAAATTGGACTGCAAATGGCGTAATCCTTGGTGTCAAATTCTAGTACCCCTAAATGGTGTAAATGGTGTATGACAATGTACACAACGTAAATGGCGGAAAACTTCCATTAATGCTAAACAAAAAGTCAACGTAGATGGCACTAAGCCAGTTGAGACCTCAACGTTTAGCATTAATGGAAATTTTGTCAGACATCTCCACCACTGCACCACATCGTATAGTTTTGATTATGGTTGTATCGTCGACAGCGCGCGCCGTCGCACGCAGCCGCCATTTTAAATTTGCATTACAAGAAGAGGCATGGATACACAAACACTGGTGAGTTCTCGGAAATTTCTTATGCTATATTTTGTCATTTTTTAAAGTAAATTAAGAAAATAGTTTGAACACAAACATTCTAAAAGTTCCCTAGGAGGAGACGCTGTGGTTAAGAACCTGTCGGTCGCACGAGTTATCAGGAAAGGGATTTTCCATGGCATTTTTCATGACCTGCTAACCGTGCACCGTTAGATTGGCAGAATAAAATTCCTAGCTTTGTGATGTAAAAGGCGTATAGCCCCTTTTTTTTTTTACACTCAGGAACATGAGGAAGCCGGAAGCTAACTAAATTTAGTTGCTACGTGCGCCTCTACTGAGTATCGCTGACGCTATCTCGCAATCTTTCAGACACCCTATTAAATTGTAACCCTTTTTCCCAAAGACGCCTTGGGTCAGAAATCCAACCCTTATTTGACTTTTTTTGGACACGCATGGGTACCACTTCACTTCAGTCTGCGAGTGATCCCTGGGGGGTGCTTAGTTTCGTATGCCGTTTATTTAGTGTACATCGGTACATGTGGAACATGATGTAGTAATGTAGTTATACGGCATATCATATACAGACGCATAGGGCGTACAAAAGCACAATAGCAATAGGGCCAATAAAGTCATGATTAACGTCAGTCCCAAAATTAAAAAGTGTTAATAATAATATTCTCATAAATATGATAGACACGTCTGCAAAAACTCAATGAATTACACGACACACAAACATGACAAACGCACCACACACTCATAGCTACATTCCTATACTTCGTGTGTATAATTTAGGCAGTCATACACCTCAACTTTTTAAAACACCACTGCACAAAAGTCACAAACATTCACTCAAAATCGGCATTTAATTTACAAAAACCGACCACTAAATATCCAAGAAATACAATAAATTCAACTCACCGATGTTGGAAAAGATATTTCCAAAAATCAAATCCGTAATTTACTGTTGATTCTCGCGAAACGAGCTATCGGAGTCATTGTGTACATTTCCTGGTCGCCGTGGGCGCTGACATCTCCCCAAAAGAGTTTTGTCCTTAAAAATTCGGTCCCTATGTGGCATACACGGAAAGTCCTGATTTTCTGTGTGCGCGATCGTAAAGATCGATGTGCGCTTGCGATCCCGAGTTTCTTCGTGGACAAAAATTTTATTGGCCGATTTTAGTCTAAGACATCGGCAGTATGTAAACAACACGCGATCGCGAAACAAATCGGCGGGGATTTCTCCGGTTTTGGACAAGATTTTGACTTTGGATTTTGCTGAAAATATCAAAAGTTCTTCCTAACCACTCATAGGTACATTCCTATACTTCGTGTGTATAATGTAGGCAGTCATACACCTCATCTTTTTAAAACACCACTGCACAAAAGTCACCAATATTCACTCAAAATCGGCATTTAATTTTCAAAAACCGACCCCAAAATATCCAAGAAATACAATAAATTCAACTCACCAATGTTGGAAAAGATATTTACAAAAATGAAATCCGCAATTTACTGTTGATTCTCGCGAAACGAGCTATCGGAGTCATTGTGTACATTTCCTGGTCGCCGCGGGCGCTGACATCTCCCCAAAAGAGTTTTGTCCTCAAAAATTCGGTCCCTATGGCGTACACGGAAAAGTTCCGATTTTCTGTGTGCGCGATCGTAAAGATCGATGTGCCCTTGCGATCCCGAGTTTCTTCGTGGACAAAAATTATATTGGCCGATTTTAGTCTAAGACATCGGCAGTTTGTAAACAACACGCGATCGCCAAACAAATCGGCGGGGATTTCTCCGGTTTTGGACAAGATTTTGACTTTGGATTTTGCTGTAAATATCAAAAGTTCTTCCTAACGGCCATTTGAGGTAGGAGTGAGATTTTTAAGGGCTGAATTTGAAAGCAAGTATTTAAAATATTTATCTTATTTTCCCCCCCATACCTTTAGTACATGCGACAGAAAATACCAACTATTTTACAGAAATGTACCCGGGAGTGTTCCTAACGGCCATTTGAGGTAGGAGTGAGATTTTTAAGGGCGGAATTTGAAAGTAAGGTATTTAAAATATTTATCTTATTTTCCCCCCATACCTTTACTACACGCGACAGAAAATACGAACTATTTTTGCATTTTGTATTCGTAGTGGTCAATATGACCACTATTCGTGGTGTGGCACCACACACACACACACACACACACACACACACAAGTGACACCAGCACCCAGCTCGCTGAGGTTTGGCTCCAGCTTCCATCACCGACAGCGCCATGCCAAATCCTCATGCTCAGCTGCCGCCCTAGTCTGCTAGTGACTTGGCCGTCGAGGATTTTTCGAGTTGAATGCTCAATCATGTCAATAGCCAACACTATCGTGAATACATGGGACACTGAATTTTTGCAGCGGCAAAAGCGTCGCCAAAGTTACAGCTAATAAAACATCGAATTGTCATATTACTTACCCTCGTCATCATCACGATACTTTCTTCTTCGACTTCCAGACATTTTCCTTCGATGAAAAGTACTGCAAGATTACAATCTGTACTCTAAATATCGAAATTTGTCTCAGGACACGAGCGTTGTCGATTGTCTTTGTCGCGCGTTTGACGCAGGTGCAGGTTATGAGTCGCCAAATCAAAAAAAAAAAAAATTCATAGAAGTTTGACCCGGCCGGCCAGAGGCATAGAATTATGGTAAAGTATTTTTTATCTCAAGTAACAAAAGTTAGGTCCATGTTTTTACGGAATCAAAAGCAAAAAATTTTACCATTGCAATTTCTAAATTTCACAAATTTATCTTCTATTCTTAAAAAAAAAAGAATAATGTAGATTTACCGGTATTCCTCTTTTGGTTAAAAATGAAGGGCCAAAAGTGCACAAGCGTGGGATTTCATTTTGGGAGGGGCGGTACGATCTCATGCACTGAACTCTACACCACGGTCAATCCGTTTTTTTTTTTGTTTTTTTTTAATGGACGGGCGGGGGGGGGGAGGCAAGACCATAGGGCAAGGCAGCCTAACGCAGCGTTTTTTCAACCGGGGTGCCGCTAGAGAAATTTAGTTATGTGAAAAATATATTAAACTTTTAACCAAGGAATAAAATTATGTCAGCTAGGTGAGGAAACTATTACTATTAGAACTTTAGAAGGTAAATTATTCATCAAATGCCAAAAACCTCAAAAATTATCTTCTCAAATTTTCAGGTGACTGTCAGTGAAGCCAAACTGAGAAAATAAAGAGAAAGGGAAACTGCATGGGCGTATCTCGTCATATGATACAAAGCCCAGATGGAGAAAACTTGAAAGCTGTTCGTAATATGATGAAATTGAGCCACGGTCTGAAAAATCCACATGCATACAAACCAATTATTCATGTATTACAAATAACTGTATAATTCATCTGCCCTAAAACTGAAATTCAAAAGAAAATTTGGAGAAAAAAATTGATCACTCGCTTCACTCGTTCGCAAATCAGTATAACTTAATGAAGTTTGGATCCCGTTACTACTTTCCATATCCAAATTAATAATTTCAGCATGATTAAGAAGAGATGGAAATGAAATGTCCAACGCCCTACACCCCTGCAGTCCCGTTGCAAATAAGGGCCAAGATTAAGAGAGTGATTTTCTTGCCGACACTCATCCATTTGGTGTCAGGATGTTCGATTCTTGCTCAGACAGATCACAATACATGACAATATTGCCAAACTTATTCATTGGCAATTGCTGAAAAATCATGGGTATACGACATGCAGTCACCCATGGGAACACCAACCGCAAACGATTACAATGACCAATGAAAGCACCATACTGGAATTGCGGCATACGGTATACTAACGGATCGAACTATCAACTGCAACAAGCCATACATTGTCGTAAGGAACAGAAACACGGTTAATCATCGAGGATTCTGTTCCCCATGACATTAACATCGTCAAGAAAGAAACAAACGCCTCAAGTACCAAGACTTCAGGATAGAGATTGAAAGGATGTGGAACGGGAAAGCGGAGGTTACCCCAATCATCATCGGACACCCAAGAATGGTCAAGAAGGGAATGGAAGCCTGCATCACCAACTTCTCTCCTCATCTTCGCATATATACGACCTGCAGAAGGCAGCTATCCTGCATGGCACAGCCAGACTGATAAGAAAAACACTCGGACATGATTAGCAATAAAGTTGTACTTGAAATACTTGGTGCTTTTTTGTTAAAGCAAAGTCTTTCAAGAAAAAATATACGGACTTGATCCTGTTGTGCGGAATAATGATAATAATAATAATAATAATAATAATTGTGGTATCATGGCAGACAGAACCATCAACTGCAACAAGCCAGACATCGTCATTAGAGAGGGAAATAAAGTTAACATTATCGAAGTGTCCGTCCCCCATACATCAACATTGCAGTCAAGGAAAGAGACAAACGGCATAAATACCAAGACCCGAGGACAGAGATAGAGAGAATGTGGAACTTCAAAGCAGAGGTGTCCCCTGTAATCATCGGACTATATGCATGGTGAAGAAGGGAACCGAACGTCTCATCACCAAGATCTCCCCGAATCTAAAAGTCTGTATACGACCTGCAGAACGCAGCTATACTGGGCACAACGAGACTCATTTGGAAAACACTCAGAAAGTAGCAAAATATCATAGAAAGTTGCACTTGATAGCACAAAGTCTTTCAAGAATATACGGACTTGATCCTGTTTTTCAGAATGATAATAATAATAATAATAATAATAACAATAATAATACTACTACTACTACTACTACTACTACTACTACTAATAATAATAATAATAATAATAATAATAATAATAATAATAATAATAATAATAATGATAATAATAATATCAATAATTACAATAAAATAGTCGTTATCATTATTAATATCATTATTATTGGTGCTGTTGCTTTGATGTATAGTTATACCATTATTCTCATAACCTATACTGTTTCAATGTAGTCTTTGATGATTGAATTTAGGCATATTCTCTTTACCGCCTTGGTAAATGAAATAGACCAAACAAACTTACCATGAAATTATCGTAAGCTGAATAACCATAAAGATCAGATTATTTTGAATTATTTGAACTTAATTTCTGTGCAAATCATAACATACATTATTTTCCAGTATTGGAAATGCTAAATACGGCGGGGGAGAAACAATGTATATCATAATTAGGCCTACTCTTTCGATTTTCCTCTTTTGGTAGAAAGATATAATATGATATCGCTCCAGCACTTCTGGGCTTTACATGAATACAATGATACAAAATACACTGTCGGGCATACAATGCCATGTTTTTTAATCGCGTCATTTCAAACGGAAGGTATTACCGTATATAGTACCCTTCATGATTTTTAACGCCTCTTAATTGCCAGCTTCTCCACGGTTACATTAAGCAGGGAAAATTAGAGAATTTGCGCGAATAGCGCGCGGCGAAATTGACTGATCGTGTTATACCCTTTGTATTTGGTTATTTGGAAGGTTTCATTTCCCGAGTTTTGCATCATTTTTCCTTGTTTCATTTTACACCTTCGGATATATTGGGAGGGGAGCAAAACGATATGTTTGCCCCTCTAATGTTTTATGGGGGAAAACTGCCCCCTGCCCCCACCCCCCGACGACGCCCTGTTCAGTGATCGGAACGCGCAAGCGAAGGGGGAAGCTTTAATATCGAGAGAGAAAATATTCACTTAACGATTATTGTCCTTTTTTTTTTAATCCCCTATTTTCATCTTATTATGAGCGTGTGCTGAGCTGGGGGACCACTGTCTATTGTATTGTATTGTAGAATGATAGTGGTATGTAATTTCCCCCAGCTCAGCACACGGTCATAATCGAATTGCATGCTTTCATACAATACCTCCTCATTGCCTTTGTTTTCCTGCTGATGCTACAGCATGTCTGACATAGCAACTCCTATGTTGGTAATGTAGGTGTCAGTTTGACAAAGTTAAATACCAATTTCACTTGCAAAATCGCTATTAGCTCACTGATGATTGACAGATGATGTAACAGGGGAAAGTGGTCTGGAGGATTTTTTTAACTAGGTGGGGCTTAGCAGGTTGTAGAAAATTATTGCAAAAAATATCTAAAGATCTATGAAACATATTTAGAAGTTTAAATATAAAAATATGAGATGTATGTAGGACTGCACACCAACAGGTATTGAAGATTTGTGTGCACGATTCCATCATAATAAACTTTTATTTGTTAGCTTTTGTCATTAATTAAGTCCCACTGCTAACCAAATTGCCATAAGCAGTGTGCTGATTTCTAAATCAGCACAAAGTGTGCTGATTTCTAAATTACTAAATGTAACAAAAATTAATAAAGCTTTTTGTGATTCAGATCTCAGAATCTGTTGTTAAAAAAAAATCAAAATGGTCTTTTACAAGCACATTTCGATATTATTCAAATAGAATGAGTTTTAAATTATGACTTACTCATTATCTCCCTGGGGGTCATGCATAACCCTAAGGGTAATGCCCAATGTTTTAGTATAAGTAATGTTCCGATATTTCACATTTCCTGTCAGCATGTATGTTGAAGAAAAGTGTATCAAAACACCATCAATGAGTAATGTCTACAATTTTCTCATGATGGGACATGCGGGAAGTGCCCCCCCCCCCCCCCCCCGCGGAAATAAGTCAAGTGATATTCATTCCAATTCAACGTATTGATGCCCATGTAAATAACTGCGTTCCCTGACACCGAAAATATTGCAAGTCTTACTACAGCCCCCCTCATTTGATCATTAAAAAGGTACGCAACAGCTTGAAAGTGCACAGGAAGGCTTATGCATTATTGATAATTGTCCATCATAATTTTTTTATAACTATTCAGATTTAATATATTATGTAGAAACATGGTTAAAAGTTTTCCCTGGAATACTGAATTAGAGGATTTTTCAGCCTTTGGAAAAAGAAGTGTGTATCTTCTGGTCTATCCCCCGCCCCCCTTAATACCCACTAAGCTCTAGTAGCAGTAGGTTGTATACAGGGACGGACTGGGAATAACATTCGAGTGGGGATTTTCGGAGCGACAGGCCTTTTTTGTTGTTGATCTGTTTTGTTCCTGGCAGGGGCGTATCCAGGATTTCCCAATAGGGGGGGGGGGGGCGCCAGGCATTATTGATCGCCGTCCTGGGGGAGGGGTCTAAGGGGAGGGGGTGCCCCCTCCCCTTTGGAAAATTTGTGCTTCTGAAGAAGGGCTGAGATGCAAAATAATCCTATATGTGACCAATTTTGAAGCCTATTTAATGAACAACTTTTTTTGCTAGTTTTTTTTTATTACGACGGCCAATAGGGGGGCGCGCGCTTGTTGCGCCACCCCCCGGATACGCCACTGCCTGGTCCTGATCCTCGAGGTGTATGAATACTGTTGACAAAATAATAAGAACGTTAGTTTTCGAGAGAGTGTGTGTGTCATGTATTTAGTACATTTTGGGGTTAAGTCAATTACATGGAGGGACTATATTTATGCTGCCCCTTTGAATTGCATCCCAGAGTTTATCTTTGAAGGTTTCTACTGAATGACTTGTAACAGCTAACGATGTCAGGAGGAAGTAAATTCCAAGCCCGTACAGTTCGTGGGAAAAGGGTGTAGTGATAGGTATCGGTATTACCCTACAGGAAAATGACTTAGAACTTAATAAAAATCATTTAACCCTCTCGTTACCACACGACTAAAATACTATTCACTTTGTACATAGTGTTGTTGACTTTGGTCCTGATAGGGTTTACCAAACGTATTCAGTTAATAGAGCCCCTCATCATACTTCATCGTGATCACACAAGTTTGACTTAACCTCTTTATGACGTCATGTGCGTATGTGTGTATGCGTTGCATTATTTACATGCATGCAAACAGACCAGACAAAATATGGCATACTAGTAATATTGCAAGTTTAGTACTGTAGCCTATGGGGAAATTCAGCGTCCCGTGCAATATCCTCTCATATTGCATGCGCAAATCAAGCAGACAAAAACATGCGTTTTCAATGCGCCGCTAAAATGCCTTATATAGGTAATAATATATATTACATTATTTCATTTAAAAAAAATATTTCTAAATCATCATTGTTGACAACAGACAATTATGGTGAGACTTATTCTTATCAATAGAATACCGAAGTGTGACGTCATCAAATTTTGATTTTTGTATTTCAGTATTTTTATGACCATATTTAGGTAGAGCATGATGGAAAACGTTCACACATCAAATTTGACATGAATCAGTTCATGGTGGCCCAAGGTATGGCTATATGAATATCTAATTAGCCCCATTGAAGTCAGTGTAAATTGGCCTGGTTCTTAAAAGTTTAGAACCAGGCCAATTTAACACCGACTTCAATGGGGCTAAGGAGGTATTCATGCGGCCATATCTCGGGGATCTGGATGTTTTTCACCATGTTCCTTTGAGATATGGTATAAAAAATGTCAAAATGAAAAAATAGCTTTTTGTGACGTCATCACTTCGGTACTCTATAGTCAGTGATGGTGTATTATATATCACCCTACAACATTAAAAAAACATCAACAACCCCAAAATGAACTTGTTTTACTTGATATTTTTGGCAGACTGCACCAAATCGTTTCGAGGGCCGAATCTGGCCCGTGGTCAGAGTGTGAAATACGGGAGAAAGTGTTGTATCTATCCTTGGTAAGGGGACATGCCAGTATACACACCAAAGGTTTACAAAACCAAAGGACGATGTATGGACTTGTGTGCTTTCTGGTTACCGAGTCAGACCACAAGGCCAAAGGAACACAAGCACAAACTATCGGACCAGTGGATCTTTAATATCATGGACTGTCACCCCTTCAGATATCATCTTTTAGAAAATTTTCAAATTACATGTATAATAAAACACTGTTTTGTGTCTGATTTGTGAGGTGTGTATGAAATGGGCATGCATCCTTCCAATCAGTGATGAACATAGGCATACAAAGAGGACGAGCAGAGGGGGCTGCAGCCCCCCCCCCCCCCCCCCCCAAGAATTTTGAAAATACCAAGTCAAG
Source organism: Heliocidaris erythrogramma (assembly GCA_025617745.1). Classification (NCBI taxonomy): domain Eukaryota; kingdom Metazoa; phylum Echinodermata; class Echinoidea; order Camarodonta; family Echinometridae; genus Heliocidaris; species Heliocidaris erythrogramma. The sequence goes on from CM046860.1 coordinate 29,077,810, forward strand.
CATCCACCTCATATTTAGGTAGCAAAGTGATCTATTTTCACGTATTAGGTACATTTTGCTAAGGTTCATTGTCAATATCTTAAAAAGATAATTTCGGGAGAGGCATCAGCTCCCTGACCTGTCCTTATGAAAGTATCTTTACAAAATTTCTGTTTACTCCTATTTGCATTTGTCCTGAACTTCAGTTTTCCCTCATTATTGAAATAGTAAGTGTGCTTTTATAAACAGTGAAAGACCTGATAAACAAGGTCTACCTCAGTCCTTTACATCATCAACTCTCTCTTGAATCATATGACTAAATTCTCACTGCATCTTGCATTTGCTCTCCTCTATTTACACGTACTTCGTTTATCAATTGAAATACTCTAATAGTGTGTCCCTTCACTCAAAAACAATTTCTTTCTCTCTCTCTCTCTCTCTCATCTCTCATTTGGTTGCTGCAGCTAAAACCTGGGTAATAATATCCAGTCCTTTGCAGGCGCATATAGACATGTTATATCATGAAAGAGATATGCACTGCACAAAAACAGAATATTATTATTACTATTATTATCTCTCTCTCTCTCTCTACCTCCCTCTCTCTCGCCCTCTATCTCTCTATTTAAATACTAACTGACTGAGTTAATTAGATTTTAAATTGTACCATGGTAAATTTCCTACACTAAACAAAATACTTACTTCACTACCCTAAACATAACCTAAAACACACAAATGAAGCTCTCAGTAAATGCCATCAAAACAAATTTTGGGTCACCGAAAAGCAATATCGAACGAGCCATTTGTCATTCTTTGGACAGATCACTCTCTGAATGCAAAGTTAACTCTCTTTCTAGACATACACAAAATAAGTAAACATATCAACAAATGTTTACAGCTGGGTTGAATTGTGTCACTTTATTCTAAGTGAGAATTCCATATGAATGCCAGGGTGATTTATCACAAAGTTCTTCACTTGTTCACAACACCTCTATGTTGACTATGACAAGGTGGAAAACACCCAAGGCAGAGTGTGTTTGACGCTTTATCGCTTGGTATCGGGTGTCTAAGAATGATGCACGGCTTCATTCTGTTGGATGGTGCGGTGTTCTATGTAAGTCTGAGATCCCTTTTCAGACTCCTGAAGTTTGAGTACTTGAAGGTCGATTGTGGGAAGTAGCTTATAAGCGGGAACCACGGTAGGCCATTCCAGGGGCTGCTGGCTCGGTAACCTGGAGGTTGGTGATGTTGAAGTCCTACGAGAACAGAAGAAAATAAGAAAATTAACTTGACTGAATGTTACAGGTGAACCAGTGTTGATCATGACCTTTACTCTGTTGAAACTTTGCTTTCCTTGATGCATCTATACAGCTCACACAGGCCACATTCAAAATGGAATTTCAAAACAAAAGATAATCAGTTGGGCAACACCACATGTAAGCAATATTCTGTTGAAGAACCCTAAAGATGCTAGGGCAAGGCCATCATTAGTAAGCATGGATTATTGTAATTTCTGTAATTTGGGAATATGCCAGTTCGTAATTAGTACATGATACAAATGACCCTGACAGGACACCTATTTGTACGCGCATATCTGTTTTGGTGGATAAGCTACTTGTATAACAACTAAAATCATTTGGTGTGCGCATCATGGTGCACACACTATGAAAGTGTATAAAGGTCAATTGTACTCGGAACGGCCTATTCGTCTGCAATTAAAGATAAAGTTGAGTTCTGGTCATAAGATTGAATTGTGAAAGAAACTGTCTTAAAGCAATTGGGAAAGGTTGATTTTACATATATAGCAAATAAGAATTGATGTATACTGTAAGGTTTTGTAATCACCAAAATAAGAAATTGATTCAATTCTGCTGAGAGTCACATGCACTAAACACAGAAAGGTGTATATGGGACTACACACAAATGTTCGGCTGTTCGGCCTGAACATTTCAGCTGTTTCTTGTCATTATTTTGAATGTGAGAGCATTGGAAGAGCGATCCTTTACAGGGGACATATCTACTATGATAATCTTCCAAGCTACATAAAAAGAATGAGAAAGCTCACAAATTATTTTTTACCTTTCCCAGAACTCAAGCTTCCCTTAATAGCCAAGCCTTCAATTTATTTCAAACAATATTAATTTAAAACCTTTGAGAGAACTCCACATCACTCTTAAATATCTATTTAGGGCATACCACATTATGATTGATACACTCTTTATCCATTGTAACTCCACTAATGCATGCTGAGTATGCAAAATAGCAAAATACTCTATAAATTACTGTAACTTTTACATACACCTGATGTTGAGCAAGATTTTATTAGCAAATGAATAAAATTTAAGGCTGCACATCTCTTATGTAAAATAAATAAGTTTTTATTTTCATCTGCATGAGGGCTTCAAGCAGATTAGTGCACTGCATACATACATGTATTATCGACTCTTGTCATTACTGTATATTTCTCTCAAAGTTAAAAATTAAAAACATTGTGTTGCGCAACAGCAAAAAAAAACTCATGCATCCAACTCACCAGGAGTTTCAGCATGTCCTTGGTGTCGGGATCAACCTCGATGATGTCCTGTTCCAGGGCAGAGACCTCAGGGACGTAGTTATCCCTCCTCTCACGCTCCTCCTCCTGCAGCTTGATGGAGATACCACGGACAGCACCCTTCTGGATACGCTTCATCAGATGCGTCACAAATCTGTGGGAAGATGGAGATTGTACAACTTGAACTAACAATCACTTCAGTCAGATGCTATCCTACATTAAAGGGGCCGGGGAAGTCCACCCTGATCTTCAATTCGTTTTAATAAGAGCAGAAAAATGAGATCAGTGAAAGTTTGAGCAATATCCGATAAAAAAAAGGAAGCTATGAATTTTTGAAATTGTAGTTGATGTAATACAAATTGGCAACTCTGTGACATATCTTCTGAGGTCCTCTCCTCTGTAATAGAAATTTCATAAATTTCCAGTTTCCTGGTAATCTATGAAGGAATAGATTTATGCTCAAAAATTCACTGATCTCTTTCTCTGCTTCTGTTAAACCAACATTATGTCAAGGTGGGCTTCCCCTTTAAGCTAAAATGCAAACTTTTATAATTTGCTCTTTACTGCACTTTTATGAGATCCACAATTTTTTTATCAGATATCTTTTGAAGGCCAAGCAAAGTAGATTTCTACATTCTTTGTAATATTGCTTAAAACTGCTGATTAAAAGAGCCTTGTCATTTGGTGTCTCACAGCCAGTGAGGGACGATTTTGCCCCCTCCTCCCCCTTCGGTTATTTTCATTTTTGACAGAAAAAAACTTTTGTCAATCAATTAATTCCTTTACATGTGTACATGTATCCATGTAATTTTCAAACATACCCAGCGATCTGGTTGCGCAGCCGCTTGCTCGGGATGATTGCAATCTCCTCACATACTCTCTTGTTTGTGTGGAAATCAAGTGTAAGGCGGGTGTAGTACTTCTCAATGATAACCCGCGCAGCCTTCTTCACCGTCTTAGTCCTGACACGACCCTGCAATTTAAATAGTGTTAGCATGTCTGAATGAAAATGTGGTTTAATTTTAACTCCCTTCATGTTTATCATCATTGGGCTGTTTTTTGCCTTCTCTCTCATTGTGATAAATAATTTTCACAATGACGAAACAAGATTTCAGGAAACATTACAGGCATTATCGTGGTTGAGGAAACCACCATTCATTCCGCATAGAAGCGATTAATTGCCATTGATTTCCTCATTCCCCGTCCAGTCATAAGACCCTGCACTTCATTTTTGAGTGCTAACGAACATGAAGAACGAGTGGTCTCCTCAACTACAATATAGCCCCTTTACATCAGGAAAATAATATGAGATTTTGTGAAGCTCAGTGTGAATTTTACTTAAACTTTTGTTTTCATGACTCAATTCTCAAATGTCAAAAGACTTCATTCATTAATTCACAATCATGTCTGTCATCATGCATCAGATGCAGAGTGTCTGGTGTCAGACATTTAGCCCCCCCCCCCCCATAGTACATGTACAAGCTTGTCTGAAGATAAGCTGTACTCCATAATAGTTTTCACGGGTGAACGGTGAATAGGCTTCAATAGCTTTTCAACCTTTTGTGTGTATCAGCATGATCAGCAGGCCTTTTTCCAGCCTAGATTATTCATACATGAGAGGAAAATAATTATTTAAAACTTTACTTTCAACTCTGAAACCCCAAATTTGTGCCTTGTCTGCTTGTGGCACAGCACAGTGAGTAAGAGTTAAAGCCAAAGGGTCCCTGAATCAGGTAATCTAGCAAATTTTAGAAAATTTAACCTTGCTTAGAGCAATTTTGTTGTCTGTTTTTGACTGCTGCAAGTTTTGCAACAGTGAATGTTGGACACAGTCCCACATCTAGGCAAGGGCTAACTATTCGCGACAGCGCTGTACAAGCTGGCCATTCAAAAGCGTTGCGAACTGCGACTAGGCCTACATGCTTTTTTATTAAAGGGCGAGTCAATTAGAATTACATTTCATGATAATATTAAAGTATTGTGTCAATATTGCTAGAAATCGCATATACTTTTTATTAAAAAGATCTGTGTATTTCTCTAAGCTTCGTTGAAATTGCCTAAATCGCACGTTTATCAGCTAGTCTGTCACGCCCCTCGAAAAATAGGGCCCAGCCACGTGCCTTGTCAGGTGACCTGTGACGTACCATCGGGAACGTCTAGCTAGCGGACGACGCTTGTCTGTGTATATCCAGTGCAGGGAATTTTGGATAGGCATGATAGGAGTGCATATCTCAAGAAAATGCCGCGGAGATGTGTTGTTGCTGGGTGCAGCAAAGGCACCAGCGATGGTGTCAGTCTGCACACCTTTCCTAAAGGTGATGCAACTCGAAAAATTTGGATTTCAAGGATCAAGCTGACGCGAGCTAGCTCAGTGGGATGGCCCTTCCGCTCACAGTACTGTTTGCAGTGACCACTTCAGGGAGGAGGACTTCGATAGTCAGGCCCTCAGGCCAGGGGCTGTATGACCAGCTCGGATTTGCGCCCAAGAATAAAATGCTGCAGCCGACAGCTATCCCTGTCATCAGACTGGGAACTGAGGGCTGTGGAACTGGAAGCCAAACACAGGGAGCTAAAAAAACAAGAGTCGGTCTGCAGTTCTGAAGCTGGAGTCACTGGAGAAAAAGAGGGTAGGTCTACCGTACCGTACCGTAGAGCCCGGGGGGGGGGGGGGGGGGGCACTCAACCTGTTTTTGGATGTGGGTGTGCCGCTGCCAATCTCAAAACAGGGGGCTAAGGAGCTAAATGGTTAATTGAGGAAGCTCATTTTTGAGGGTCTAAGGAGAGAACGGGCTCATGGGCAGAGCTAATTTTAGCTGCTCGCGATCTCACTACTCTGGTACACATACGGTGCATGAACTGAGTCAGCGGTCGCAGCGCTGTTTTTAACGCTGTACATGCCGCGCCACTGCACTGGCTCGATGTCGCATGCAGATTGATCTCGCTGAGCCGCCGCTAGCACTAGTAATACCGCGTTCAGTTAGGGGGCACTAGGTCGCCCAGCTCCCCGCTGCGCTGGCCTGGGGGGCTAGGGAGCGACCGTTCCCGGACAATGGGCTGTGCGCATTGTTTTCTCATATTCTAGGGAGCGAGTCGGAAGCCATTCGAGGTGCGGTTAGTGAAAATCTGAAAATCGCATATCATGGGAGCGACCCGAGAAGGTTGAAAATGGGGGACGTCACAGCGGCACAGTTACATGTGTGACATATATATGTGAGTGCCCCCCCCCCCCCCCCCGGAGGCAGCTAGCTTGCAGCACACGATTTTGCTGTAATTGTTGTAATATATTTAGACTTTCATCCAGTCTTTCAGTGTACTTGGTTGTTATCATAAGCAAGCACACAAAGATTCGCAAGGTACGGTCAGCAGTAAAGCGACTGTCCACACGTCTACTTGTCTGTAAAATATTACGTTTTTCCAAAACATAAACCTAATCCAAAAGAGGAATTATCATGGGTAAAGTGTTTGAGAAAATGCCAGACTTGTCATTTGACCTCTACTAAAATGTCTAAACAACCTATTCAAATCCTTTTGGGGGACTTAAAGATTGTCGAAATTGTATAAATAGTGATATGAAAATGGATAAATTATCATTCATTTACATTGCCAACATATTAGTCAACCTTAGTGGCTTCGCGGGGGACTTCCCGATGCTACGTCAAATCGCTCTAGCCAATCAGCTGTCAATTTTTGGGGGCGTTCCCAAATTAGTGAGTTTTTTGACCAATTTCTTGTTACTGGGCAATTTTTTTTCTGTAAAAATGTCAGAATTGTGTCATTGGACCTATGTACTACATTTTTAGCCCCAATGTTGATTCTAATTGACTCGCCCTTTAAATTACATCCATTCTTGAAGTAATTATAGTACCAAATCAAGCTTAAACTATTACTTTATTGCGCTCCCTAACTTAAATTTAGTTAACTTACAACTTACCAAAAAAACGATGATTATTGCGTCGTCTGCCATGTCTCCCCACAGTAGCTGTACTAACGTCCATGCGCATTGAGTCGCCACCCGACGGCCTTAAACTTCCTATACTGCTAAATTAAACTTTATTCTTGATTTAAATCTTGATTTAATATGAAAACATCAATGTATCCCCTAAAATATCTCAAAAGCATGATTCATGAAAATTCTCCATTTTAAAGAGAATGACGTCACTATATACGTACTTCCGGAAGGCGACACAATAGGTGGCTGCTGTTGAGTCGCGCCCATCGATCTCTACCTGTAGTTACAAATCCAATACTGCGCGCATGCGCACACCACACAGGCACGTCATACACGTGTGCCAGATCTACGCAGACTCGCCACCTTCTTGTAGAGAGTTCTACGTTAAAGCGCCACCCCCTTCTATTTTTTTAGATCACACCACCCCCTTTTAAAATGGTACCAGCTTGATCAGTATATTTTAATCTTCATCTCGATAGCAAATTTAGTCAACTTCCGTCATCATATTGGGCTACAACTATTGTTGAGTAGGGAAGTCTCGTCTTTGTCGCCCGAGCTCCATCCACCGGCTATTGCAAGAGTGTGTGTGCTAGTTAAACTTTGATCGCGCCCAACTCTTATTCATGCGCCGGATCTTACAAGAGACTTCCAACGGCGGAAGAATATATTTTGACCTATTCAATGTAGCCACAACAAAGTCTGAAGCGATGCAGATAATTTTTAGAGGACGAGTTCGGACCATAAGTGACAGGTGAGTGGCGAGTTAACAACGGTGGCGAGTCAATGCGCATGGACGTTAGTACTACCTCGTCTCGCAAACGGCAGAGGTGATAGTACAGCTACTGTGGGCAGACATGGCAGACGACGCAATAAATCATTGTTTTTTGGGTAAGTTGTAAGTTAGTTAACTAAATTTAAAGCTGTGAATAGTTATTTAGGCAAGGGCATATGACATACATGAGTGGTGTCACTATCACTCAGACATCGATCTCAACTCTTCATCTTCATTTTCTTGCATAAATTCTGACAGTCACAATGACAAGATTTAACATCTCTCAAGCATACAGACTTGTTTAATAAGATAAATAGGTATCTGTTACTCCGTTTCAAGTCAACTTCATGGACTCCGATCCAATCATTCGTCCCCTAAAGGCCTTACTCTGACTAATTCGTAAACTCTCCATGAATATTACGAGTATTAAAACTGCAGCACAATATTCTCTATACGTGGGACAAGTTACTAATTCATGTTTTTTTTCGGACAACACGTCTTTCAATCAGTGAAAAATCATATTTAAGTACAGCATAAAGGCAGAGGAAACGATAAAAAGATGTGATTTAAATAACTATCTATATTACTATTCCAGTAAAAAGTACGTCAAAGGCCTATATAACTCAGATCATAGGGATATATTTTCGGGATGTTTTCTACCAACCATTTTGATAACAGCGTAAAAGCAAGAGATAGTGAACTGTAGATGGCGCTCTAGCTGCGATTGCGCGAAAAATTTGTTCCTATGCGTTGTGAAGGGGTCGACATTTTTTCTTTCGCCAGCCCTCCAATAATTTTTTTCCGCAAGCCCTCCAGTAGTCGCTCAGAGGTGGTGGTGGGGGGGGGGGGGGGGGGAGGGAGGTTAATGAGAATGCCAGCCCTCAAAGTTTTTCTTTCTTTTTTTCTTTTTTTTGGGGGGGGGGCATCCCACCACTTCTATAACTTGCACACTATTGGCTCGTGTTGACGGAGATTTGAATAATATGCAGTATGTCCAACAAAAAATAAAAATACAATCGGACGTTCAGCATAAATAGCTTTCAAAATTATGAATTAATCAGAATATGTTTCGAGATTATATGTGATACTACAGTATAATTAATTATCTGAATCTCTGCGAACCACCCCCCCCCCCCCCCCCCCCTGGGATTTTCAAAGTTTCGATATTCGGGCAACCACCACTTCATATTTGGGCAGCGGGGTTAGCAAAAACATTGGAAAGTTAATATTCGGCCAAAAATACGTCCCCATGCGGCAATGGGATGCAGCCCCCCCCCCCCCCCCCACCCCCGAGGAATTTCAAAGTTCCTGTATTTGGACAACCACTACTTCATAATCCACATATTTGGGCAGAGAGGTTCCCTGATAATTATGTAACTTTTGAATGTAACTTCTGTACATTTTCAATACGAAAAAGTAAAAAAGAAAAAGAATGAAAAACTGGCCAATTTTTATGCTCGCTCACAAAAAACACTGTAGAATGTAATATTCGGCCAAAAGGCGTCTCCCATCGGCAATGGGCAATGTCCGCTCGTAAAACGCTTACAACCGCTCCACCAAAGTTTTTTCGGAGCGGTAGGAGGGACCATCAGCGGTGGCCGAGCGTATACGGCGTTGCCTTAACGGGGGCCAACTTCTGTTAAACGGTTACGAGCGGTGATGATTTTTTTTTCGCCGCTCCAGGAACGCTCCAGCAAAGTTCTGGCGGTGTATTAAGATAGGAATCATTCCTCTAAAATAAAATGGTTGGCATTTGTGATGTTGGTCATTCGTAATTGAAAGTGAATGATTCAACCTTCCACAGGGAAAAACAAGGTTCTTGCGAGGCAAAATTAGAAATACAGTGCATATTGTATGCTTTCACACAGTAGTTTCTATGAAAAGAGAGGAATCTAATGCTCTTCGCACTAGTTTGAAGGTGTAAGATAGGAATCATTACTCTAAAATAAAATGGTTGGCATTTGTGATGTTGGTCATTCGTAACTGAAAGTGAATGATTCAACAAAATTATGAACCTGTTTTATAAAATGATTTGTCTTGATCTTTTTAAGAAGATATTCTTTCCATGATTATTTACCTTTTTAACTTAAAATGGTACATATGCAAATAATATTATGATAGTAAACATGTCTGTTGTAAACAAAATACTTCTATTCATGTGGATGCCAAGAACATCCAAGTGACAGAAGATGCATTATGGAAGATTGGGACCCATGACATGCTTTTACATAAATCCCTATTTCTTCGTGTCTATTGGATCAAATCACTGCCTGTTATGGTGGAGAATTAGTTATACTTTCTTAATCCAAGATTTCTTTTTATATTGCAAAGAAATTTCTTTCGTAAAATCGATACCCAAATGTCGATTGTATTTTTTTCTGGGACATACTGTTCAAAGGAGAATGGGGTTCTACTGGATGTGCGTTAATGGTTGCACATTTGGAGGGGGCGCATGGATACGAATATAAGGTGGCCGTGTCTACATGATATTGGTAACTTCGAAAAATCTCTGGGGGAGAGGCTGAACTCTCATTCGCACGCCTCGTATACGCCTGTGCCTGCCCAACACATTCACCGGAACGCGCGTGTTTTTTTTTTGGTAACCAAGCCTAGGCAGATTTCGCATTTTTTCATACTAATACGGTTTATTCCGTCAAGACTAATCGGCATGAATATTCATGAAAACGAATTTTAGCTATATTATAATAAAACGAGCAAGGGCATCGAGCAGCTGTTCTGTGTGGCGCAATCGGATAATCCAGTCCTCTCTTGGTGAAGGATCCACGAGTTCGAACCTCGGCAGAAGATTATATTACGAAATTTTCTTTTGCTTATTAGGGTTAGGGTTAGGGTTAGGGTTTGCTTATTTAAAAATAAGGTGACTGAGTAAGAAAATACAAGTCCGATACTTGTAGTCTGTTTCAAAGTCTTCAAAAGGGGTTTCTGCCTAGGCTTGGTTACAAAAAAAAAAGACGCCACCCGCACACCACACAGAGTTGGGATGACCCTAGCCTCTTGTCGATGCCCTGGCGCTGTTGAAATCCTTGGCGATAAAACCGAGGCGCAAGCGCCTCGGTGTTTCTGGCTCGCTTCTCTCGCCAGAAATTTTGCCTCCATATCGCCAAGGATTTCAACAGCGCCAGGGCCTCGATAAGAGGCTAGGATGACCCCCGCCATGCACGTACATCACAGAAGCTAAGTTTATGGGGCAATTCCCCTCAGATGACGAAAGAAGGAGATAGTGAGAGAGAAAGAGAGAGAGAGGGGAGAGAGACTAAAGAGAGCAAAAAGGGAAGAGTGGGAAAGGGAATATTATGAACAAAAATGATTCGCCCCCATCCATACCAATGGCCTATAGTAGTAAGTTCGATCTGGATTCATGCTAACACTGCACCCACCAGTACATTGGGGATACTCTTAAAACGTACTATATTCTGTATTTGTTCTCTCTATTTGCTTGAACGCAGGCGCGTAGCCGGGGGGGGGGGGGCGATGGGGCCGATCGCCCCCCCCCCCCCAAAAAAAAAAAAAAAAAAACGCCAAAAAAAATGCGAAAAAGCGGGGGGGGGGGAGTGAGAGAAAAAAGCCTAAAAAGTTGCTACGAGCCGTTATCTTTTTATCCAAATTTGCTAAAACGGCAAAGTTTTCGCGCCTCGCGCGGGAAGGGGATACTCCCCCGTTTATCTTTCTCTCAAATTTGCCAGAATGTCAAAAATTTCGCGCTCCCTGATGAAATAGCACATTCTTTTAACAATTTCTTTATAAATATGAGATTTAGCATCAAAAATTCAAACAGACCATGGACATTTTTCCCAATACCTTCCAAACAATAACAACGCCTCTTTGTTTTTTAATCCAACTAATGACCATGAGATTTAGAAATTGTCCGATTATTAAATAATACAAAATCAAGTGGACATGATGAAATAAGCGTTCATCTCCTAAAACAAATTATTTATTACATAACATCTCCCCTCACTCACATCTTTAATTTAGCCCTCTACTCGGGAATATTTCCTGATGCACTGAAAATTGCGAAAGTAATTCCCATCCACAAAAAAGATGATCCATCTTTTATAAGTAACTATCGTCCGATTTCTTTACTGTCAAGCATATCCAAAATACTGGAAAAAATTGGCTACAAGAGATTATATTCTTTTTTGGCTACAAATAATGTACTTACTCCCAACCAATATGGAGTTCAGCAAATTTTTTCCACGACGATATAATAATTGACGATGTTACCCTTACTAGTAAAGATTCAACAAAATTCTTGGGGGTGTTAATTTAACGTGGAAAAATCACATTGATAATATATCATCTAACATGTCAAGAGGAGTAGGCAGTGGCGGATCCAGGGGGGGGGGCACAGCCGGCCCGTGCCCCCCCCCCCCCCCCCCACACTGAGCGACTTTTGGAGATGCTGGCGAGACCAAAAAAATACGGGTCTACCTTTTCACAAACTTTCATTTTTGTGGCCCCTCTTTTACTCAATCCTGGATCCGCCCCTGGGAGTAGGTATATTAAACAAACTAAAAGACAGTTTACCTCAAAAATCCTTATTTATATTGTATAATGCGCTAGTTTATCCGTATTTATGTTACTGTAACCTGCGCGCCCACCGCTGTTAAATACAGTGCGATACTGCGTCCAAATAATTGAAAAGCAGTCAGGGCACTTTTCGCCGGAAAAAGGTGCAGCACGAGCCGTCATCTTTCTTTCATATTTGCCAGAACGTCAAAGCTTTCGCGCTGATCGCGCAGGAAGGAAGAAACTCCCCCTCGATCCCTGTCCCCCCCCCCCCCCCCCCCCCCCCCCCCCCGTTGTTACATATAGTGCAGTATTGCACCCAAATAATGGAAAAGCAGTCAAAGCGTCGAACTAACTTTCCGCCTAAAAAAAAGTTGCTACGAGCCGTTATCTTTCTCTCGAATTTGCTCAAATGTCAAAGCTTGCGCGTTTCGCGCGGGAAGGGGGGAAACCATAGGGGGAAACTCCCCCTCCCTGCACCCACCTCCTGGGGAGCACGCTTCGCGTGCTCAACCGCACCCCCTAAAATGAAATCCTGGCTACGCGGCTGCTTGAACGGGAGAGAGGATAGAAGGGATGCACCCCATGCACACCACCCCCTCTTTGATGTCTTTTCGATTTCCCCCTTCATATCTCGACAACTCAACTCCTATTCATCCTATTCTCCAGTTTTTCACTTTTCCCTTTTTTCAGGCTCAGGACAGAGCACTCACACAAAAAATGATCTCGCTGAGGTGCCCGAGGTCACTGATGAGGGGACACTCATTTGTTTTTTCCCCAATGGTTCATAAATTTCCCATACCAGGGGGTACATACGGATAAGCTCAAAATAGGTTCAATTCAAATCAATTCAATTCTTTTATTTTACTCAGCATAAAAAAAACAATACAACAAACAGGATAATTTACATAATGATATAAGAAATATATATCAGTACAATATTTAAAATACATATACTGAGAGGGTGTCAGCCAAAAAGGATTATCCTTATAATAGGCCGACCCAATTTAAAATATTATAAAAGTGTACAATTAAAAAAATTGATATTTTAGGGAAAGGAAGAAATACCTAAAAACCCATACTACAAAATACACACAAAAAGTTAAAAATGTTAAGATGAATACAAGCAAATCATATAATTTTTCAATTTTCTTTTGAATATGTTTAAGGAGCAAGAGTTTTTCAATTCCTCTGACAACGAGTTCCAACATATAGGTCCACGATAAAATATTGATTTTAAAACTAAATTGGTTCTTACTTTTGGTAAATGAAAGTTAGTGTTATTTCTTGTTGCATATGAGTGTAATTCACAATTTAGTTCAAAATATTGGGAAAGAGATTGTGGTAAAAGGCATTTATGACAAGTAAACATGAATAATGCAGTTTCATATTGATATATATCACAAAACTTTAAAATTTTATATTCTTTAAAAATAGGTTCTGTATGAGCAAGAAATGGCGAGTGATTAATAATTCTTATTGCACGTTTTTGTAGTTTAAAAAGTCTATCCAAGAGTGAATTTGAAGCACTTCCATATGCAAGTATGCCATAATTTAAAAAGGGTGCAATTAGCGCATAATAAATCATTTTTAATACATTTTTTGAAAAGTATGCAATTTGTACATTATACCAATATTTTTAGATATTTTATTGCATGTTAAATCAATATGATTTGACCATTGTAGTTTATCATCTATCATGATTCCAAGAAATTTTACACTTGATGTTTTGGAAATAACAGACCCAGCTAATTCTATCTGCAAGTCAGCTGTATTAAATTTCTTATTTGTAAATATCATATATTGTGTCTTAGAAATATTTATAGACATTTTATTCAAATATAGCCAAGAAGTAACTTTTCTCAATTCATCATTAAATTGTACTTGTAAAATATCTAAATTATCATGTGACATAAAAATATTGGTATCATCTGCAAATAAAATATATTTTAATTTAGTAGAAACATTGCACAAATCATTTATATATAATGAAAACAAAAGGGGCCCAAGAATAGATCCTTGAGGCACTCCACATCTTAGCTCCTTATAGTTAGATTTCTCATCATTGATACATACAAACTGTTGCCTATGAATTAAATAATTTTGTAAAATGTTCCACATTTTCCCCCTGATTCCGTATTTGAATAATTTTTGCATTAATATACTATGGTCTATTGTGTCAAACGCTTTCTGTAAATCTAAAAATAATCCAATCGACACACCTTTATTATCAATGACTCTTGTAACACTTTGAACAAAATCTAACAATGCTGAAGAACAGGAGTGCCCGGAGCGAAACCCATGTTGATTTGGACTAATTATATTGCACATATTAATAAATTTCAATAATCGATCATATATACACTTTTCAAAAATCTTAGAAAAAACAGGTAAAATGGAAATTGGACGGTAATTTGTAAGTATTTCAGGACAACCTCCTTTAAAAATGGGAATAACCCTGGCAGTTTTTAGTTGATCAGGAAACACTCCTGTATCTAGGCAAGCATTAAATATTGCACATAATATTATTTTTGAATTTTCTTACAATTTCAAGAATTTCACCAGTGGTAATTGGGTTAACAAAAATTGATTTCACATTACTTTTAATATAGGCAGTAACATCTGAACCATCATCACTATCAAAAGTATTATTTATATTTAAACCAATACTCACGAAATAATTATTCATAATCTCAGGAAATAATTTTTTGTCTGTGACTTCATTTCCATCAACAAGAATTTTTTGTATATTGACATTTTTACGTTCCTTTCCCAAAGCTGTATTTATTACACTCCATGTCTTATTCATATTACCTCTTGCACAATCAAACTGGTCTTTATAATACTCAGCTTTACGAAATTTTATCTTGTTGGTTACAAGATTACATATTCGTTTATGTGCCGTTTTCCTATATTCAGTTGAATTCTTCAAATAAAGTTTGTATAAACGAGATTTTTTCTTTATCAGATCACGAATTTCTTGTGTAATCCATGGCTTATCTTTCCTCTTTTCTTTTATCAAAATTCTCTTTAGTGGAAATGCACGTTCATATAATTCAAAAACTTGTTCCAAAAATAATTTATAACAACTGTTTGGTTCATTCAGTGATAAAGACCAATCGACTGTACTTAAACTTTCAATAAACTTAGTAATATTTGCATCAGATACAACACGTTTTTCAACACATTTATTACTTAAACAGCTACATTTCAAATCACATATAGAATAAACAGGAAAGTGATCGCTAGTGTCATTTATAAGAATACCTGATGACATTTGACTAGAAGAATTTGTAATGATGTTATCAATTAGAGAAACAGAATTGTTTGTAATGCGAGTAGGATAATAAATCAATGGTGACATGGAAAAAGATAGTAATAGATCTAAATACATATTAATATATTGCACTTTTCCGATATTGAGTAAATCCAAATTAAAATCACCTATTAAATATAAAATTTTCTTTTCAAGATGTACAAGACTAAAAATATTTTCTAAAAATGATAAAAATTCAGGAATAGACTGGGAGGGTGGCCTATAAATAGCACCAACTACAATTGATTTATTACACGATTGAATTTCAGTAAAAACACTTTCCACATGTGAATCATTTACCTCTAGATCTTGACGTCGTTTATTAACGACATTATTTTTTACATACAGTCCAACACCACCTCCTCTTTTGATTTTTCGTGCATTGCTAAAAAAATCATAATTTGGGATATTATAAAGATTTTGGCAAGTACTATCCTTGAACCATGTCTCGGTTACACCAATTACAGTAGACTGAAAGTCCAAAGAAGATAAAAAAGCAGATATTTTATCAAAGTTTTGAGGGAGACTACGGCAATTAAAATGCAAACAAGAAAATATATTTGTCAATTGGTTATTAGTCCAAGTGTTATGAATTAAATCATTGAATTCGTCTAAGGTATAATATGATTGGGAAGAATCAAACTCATTTCCAGAACTCGCTGGAGATAAATAATCATGTAGTCTAGTTAAATTAGCATTGTATTCATCATTTTGCATTACTTGATTAAAAACATTGGAAACAGACATTTACAAGTACAATAATACACAGTAAAAAGAATTAGGAGAAGAAAATGCAAATTCAATTTAAAACAACCAAATTAAACAACAAACAAAAAAATAAAAAGTGTTTCAATAGTCAAAACTTGTAGACTATCAGGGAAATGCTCACTTGGAGATATAAAGATCATAGATCATAGATTTATATAATGCATAATAAATAAACATTTTTTTTTGCAAAGAAATTACCAGGTGTGCATGCAGTCGCGGTGAACCCTGGTGATTACATACCTGAATTCAGAAAAGCAGATGTATAATGCTATGAAAAGTAATATACAGTAATTTTGCATCACGAGCACCACATATACATGCACCCTTAACCTTCATCTTATGGTTAATTATCTGTAGAATATTAAATTGCCAAAATATTCACAGAATCACAGATTGTCTAAATCTCTCTTTGAGTTGATTTGTTTCTTTATTTCTCGTCCATTGGTTTTGACAGACACCAGAATCCTTCCATCCATTGACCACGCTTTTGTGATCTTGTCATTTTCTGTGTTCCATGCTTCTGTCTGTGCTTGCCAAAGAAGAAGGCGATTGTTGTCTGTCAAGTCTTCATAGATACCGATTCCAGTTTCATCATCCTTGAGCTTCTTACGATTTCTCAGCAGAACCTGACGATATTTGTATGAAACTAGTGTAACCAAAATGTCGCCTGTGCTGCATGACAATTCTAGTTCGTTTCAATTTTAACCCCAGTAATTAATATATTATAGGTATTCCACTATATTTTCATTATTTGACATTTGTAGCAATATTGCAATTATATATCAATATCTATGACATAATTTCCTTAATCACCTGTCTATATACGAAAAAGATTCATGACTAAAATCATAGTGATGTTTTACTCTATATTATTGTTCTTTCATTTTCATCTTCAAAACAGTTCATGGTGCCATTATGGACTCAATGGTATTCTTTCACTAATTTCATCTTCTCATTATATAATTTGTTAAACATGTTTGAGACTGAGCTTTGCGATTTATTTTTTTTGGTGATCACTTTTTTTTTTTTTTTTTGTTGGGTTGTTGTTGTTTATTGGTGGGTTGTTTCTTTTCTTTTCTGAGCTTGCGATTTTATCCCTTAGGTACAATATATCTTTCTGAATTTCAAATATATGATTTCAATATATGTTCATTTATAGCTCTCCTTACTCCTCCTTAAATTCAACTATGAATGTAATTACTATTTTTTTATTTTCATTTTTCTTTTTCTTTTTTTTTTTTTTTTTTTTTTTTTTTGGGGGGGGGGGTCTTTTTTTTAAAGGATTTAAGGATCGACACTGCATTCGTATCACTCGTGTATCTGTTAAACGATAGATTCATAGGGCATCTGCTTCGTTAGTAATGTGATACATGACATATTTCGTTCTTATTTCTTTTCTTTTCTTTTTCTTAAATTGGTATGCTGTACATTTGGAATATTACACTTGATTCTTCAAATGAGTTTTTTTTTCTAAATGGATGATTTAAACCTTGGGTACATACGTGTTTTCATATTTTCAATGTATTGCTGTTGTGTTTTATACTATATGGATTTTTACCATGTAACCTGAACAATTTCAGCCTTTTAGCTGCTTGTTTGATGTGTTTTTATGACAATAAACCAATTCAATACAATACAATAATTCCAAAAATTGATTTGTTCCATTATTCCGAAGGTTCATCATTCCTAAGGTTCTTTTATCCCAAGGTTCATTTTATAAGTCCAGAATTGATACCGGGTTCATAATTCAAGGTTCGTAATTCCGAAAATGAAAATATGGTTCATAATTCCGAAAGGAAACAGGATTCATAATTCCGAAGGTATATAATTCCGAAAATGTTTGATAGAACCCTACATCATTTTCGGAATTACGAACTTTTGGAGTAACGAACTCTATTTCATTTTCGGAATTATGAATCTACAAAAAATGACATGTTAACAGTCAGTGGCGGATCTACATAGGGGGGGGGGGACCGGCCCGTGCCCCCCCCCCCCCTTTGAAACTCAACTGGCATATACCTTAAGTCCACAATTTAAAAAAATTGCCTCCTTAATTGCGTATTTTTCCAGCTCTGTGCCCCCTCTTTTACAAAATCATGGATCCGCCCCTGTCAACAGTTTTATCTCTCCTGTGCAGGTTACCACGACCATGCGCCCACTTTCTCACATTCTTTATTAGGCTGTTATAATAGGAGTACCGCAGCTAGAAATAAAACAAGTCACTAGGTTGAAATTCGTTGTATTTAACTTTTACTTATAGTATTCACATCTGATTTTCCTGTCGGACCAGCTAGGTTAATCGGCGGCTCTCGTATTCCCATCTGATATAACGAGATTGGTATGGATCTCTATGGATGAGGAAAGGCCAACTGATACCATACCTGCCAACTGTCCCTATTTAATAGGGACAATCCTGATTTTTGGTAAATGAAAGAGCCACTTCTCCCGCTGTGTCCCTATTTTAGCAAAAATCGGTCTGTAGTAATGTATAGGAAACTCAGAAATGTCCCTATTTTCAGCCGCTGCCATGTCATTTGTCCCTATTTCTTGAGTTTCAGGGTTGGCAGGTCTGTGATAGCCAGGCCTGCATGTATGCTAGTGGCGGATCCGTAGGGCTTCACAGGGACACGTGACTCTGAGTCTGTGCTCCCACTCGTGACCCCGGCCCGGGAACAATTTTAGAAGCCATTATAGGCGCCTGAAATGTGGGAACCTTGTGTTTATCCCATTTATTTTCAGTGAAAAGACACCCAAGAAATCTGATGACTTTTGTTTTTAACTTGTCGAAGTTATTTTCAGACTTGTGCCCTCCATCACTACATGCAATGAGCAAACTAGTCCAGCCAACCCAACCACGGGAACCCAATTCACTATATATGTATTGTCATTGACTGCCGCTTTCAGAGTTTCAAAAACGTCATAAATCTATACAACAATTAAAAACTATCTAATTTCACTAGACCCAATATCATTTTGTAGCACAAAAACACTGAAAACCTGCCACCAGCTCATTTAACAACGATCAATTTTACAAGACTACCCATTTACGACCATAATGTATCAAGGAGATATATCTTTGTCATTTTTTCAAGCCATTAATGACATACATTTATCAAGACATTTTTTGATATAATATTTACACAAATATTTACATATAAGCTCTATCTTAATTGACAATATAATTATTAATTGATAATAAAGTAAAATAATAAGCTTTATCAAAAACTTAGTGGTCGGACGTTTGATTTTGATTTTGATATCTATATTAATTGCGTATACATCATCATGATTATATTTAAAAATATTTCTGTTTAATCACAGGAAATTATACATAGATTGGGGGGGGGGGGGGAGGGTGTCGAAAGCACAACTTGAGTTGACGTTCTGGTGATAAATACTAGTTTCATATTATAATAATGTAATATGCAACGATGTAAAAGCGGAAGGTGAACAAGAAGAGGAGAGTCAGAGAGTGAGAGAAACGGAGGGGGCTGCATCAGATAGCATCAGGTGTAAATATAATTTTTTAACCTTCATGAGAACAAAAGCTATTGACAACCGACAATGGTACACTGAAGGTTATAAACACGCTGCTAAGTTACAACAGCTGTATGTTTTATACACCAGTGATACCAGATTGATATATTCATACATTACTCTTTTGTAACATAGATTGGAATTTAAGTTTAGCCTTTATATTATGGCAATTTGTTTTCTATGAGAGGACAGTATTGCCTCTACAATAACAGCACTTATAATGTATGTATAAACATCTAAATAATTAGTTGTATGTTGTTGATTGGCTAGGTGAAAACAGAGCAGAGAGGGACGTTGCTATAGGATGTGGGGTGTCACACCCCCTCAAAATTGCTGTCGGCAAATCCGCCACCTCTGTCGGCAAAAAAGGGGAGGGGGGAAATTGAGAGGGAAGAGGAAGGAGAAAAGTAAAAGGAGGAAAAAGAGAAAGAGGAAAGAAGGGAAAAATAAAAGGGAAAGGAAAGGAAAACAAACACAGAGGTATACTGAAAAGGAAATGAAAAGGGAAGGAAAGAAAAAGAAGGAAAAACTGGCAACTCGGTTCGCTCGCTCGCAAAAACACTGGAAATTTAATATTCGGGCAAAAGGCGTTCCCTTCGTCAATGGGCTGCAGCCCCCCCCCCCCCCCCCCCCCGAAATTTTCAAAGTTCCGATATTTGGACAACCACCACTTCATATTTGGGCAGCGAGGTGCCACAATATCCACATAAAAAAAAATTATTTGGGTAGCGAAGTTCCCGGATAATTATGTCCTTCTGTATGTAACTTCTGTACATTTCACTTCGAGATGTCAAAAAAGATTTGCTCACAAAAACTTAGAAATTAAAATATTGATATAAGGGCAAAAGGCGTCAGCCCCTTGTGAAAATGAGCCCGTATTATAAAAAATCTCAACATCTGCGACTTTCTTTCATTATTATTTGTGGGGGGGGGATTAGCCAGCATTTTTGTCGGCAAATTTGGGTGTCACTGCTCCATTCAAAATGTTCTACCGACGCCCCTGGGAGCAAATTAAACGTCAATCTTATTTTATGAATTTGAATCAAATCTGACATCTTCAAACATTTCAATCATTAGATTATGCATAAATCATAAAAATAACACCTGATATTAAAAAAAACAATTAAAACGAAACATGTCTAAAATCTTAACTCTCTCGCTTAATTCACTCGCTCACAAATATCGATGCAATTGATAATATAATTATGTTTGTTGATGCTAATGACAATACAATGAATAAATCAAATGAATAAATTATATCAAAACCATATCATAATCGAACTGAGGGTGAATATTCTAAACGCTGAAAGAAAACTGTGTCAAAAAGAAGTATAGAAACGAAACCTACATGCAATAATTATCGCTGTGGATATGGACAAGTCGAAGGCTTTGGTCATTTTGGTGTCCCACATTTTGGAGTTCTGGGTCTCGTTTCATAATCCTTGCATAATGATTGGCTGAGAGCAAATTTGTCGGTAAAAATCACCGACAAGACACTTGATGAAACGCCCCCTGAACATAAATTGATATCAAACATGTCATTTCACTTCATATTTCGTCTGACCAAAGCTTCATCAGTAGGGTTATCGACTACACGTGTATACTAAAATCTGAGATGCGATAGTCTGATAGTATTATTGGACAAAATAGCTTGGACTTTCCCATGTGAACATGCATCAAGACCTTTTGTAGGGTTTAAAGCACTTGATGTAAGTTAATACATTTTTTTAAATTCTCCGATCATGCAGAGGAGATGTCCCATTTGTTCGCAGCCCAAGTTCTCCCCAAAATGAAACACAGAAATGTAGAAAGTTATAAAAGGTCTACGTGGCTGTAGCCCATATATCAGGTATTGTGGACGTTCGTTCTTGGATAGCCTGCATGGAAACGCTAAAATCCCTGTCTTATTCCAGATTGCTCTAAAATTTAGCTGTTGAATTCCAGTATACAGCGTTGGCTTATCTATTTGTATTTACCCCCTATAGGTTTACAGGCCTACTAGCAAATCTGAACCATTATAATGACTTGAAGGGAAGGTTGAGTTCCCTTAAGGTAAAAAATAATTTGTGAGCTTTCTCATTCTTTTTATGTTAATTTGGAAGATTATCAGAATAGAAATGTCCCCTCAAATGTGCGCTGAATATACCCTCATATTCAAAATATGACAACAAACAGCTGAAATGTTTGTGTGTAGTCCCATATACACATTTTTGTGTGCAGTGCATGTGACCCCCCCCCCCCCCCCCCCTATTCAGTCACTAAAAAAAAAATGAGAGAGAGAGCGAAAAAGCGGGGGAAGTGAGAAAAAAGGCCTAAAAAGGTTCTACAAGCCGTTATCTGGCTCTCAAAATTTGCTAAAACGTCAAAATTTTCGCGCTTGGCACGGGAAGGGGAGAAATAACTCTCCTATCCCTGCACCCAC
Source organism: Heliocidaris erythrogramma (assembly GCA_025617745.1). NCBI lineage: Eukaryota > Metazoa > Echinodermata > Echinoidea > Camarodonta > Echinometridae > Heliocidaris > Heliocidaris erythrogramma. The sequence continues at coordinate 29,099,631 of CM046860.1, forward strand.
CCCTGTTACCATGGGTGTCGATCCCGGGGGATCGACATATCCAAACAAAAAATTGAGGTGGGGGAATGGCCTGTATTATCACCCCCCCCCCCCCCAATATTTTTGGATAAAATAAATATGAATTATGATACATTAACTTAAAACTAATAATTATCCAAACTCATGATGTTTGATCTTGAAATACCATCACATTCTTTAATGATTAGAAGTAAGGAAATAACAAATGCCATAATTTCAATGCGAAAATATCGAAGAAAATTCGTTCGCTCGCATTGTTATTCTCCGTCCATTGGCGTAGATCCTTGCATTCCTTCTTTTCATTAAAAACCATTCTGGGATGCTCTAAAATGCAAGTTTTATAGACAGATTTTTGAAAAATTTCGTGATGTAGGAGGAGGATACCCCTCTCACCCCCGCTCGGTCTCTTCGCTCAGTGGTGTATCTAGGGGGCAGGGGGCACGTGCCCGGGGTAGCACTTGGAGGGGGCACAAAAAAACGCAAAGGAGAGAAAGAAAAATAGGGGGAAATGAAGAAAAATCATAATCTTTACGGATCACGCGCCCCCAAATCCGGAGGGTAAATGCACTAGAAATCTAGTGAAGGTTTGCAATGCGAAATTTTCCAAAGCCCGGTCGCTTTGCCCCCTCGCATAATTATTTTCTTTCAAGATCTCGTAATTTCGCTCTCCCAGTATATAGTTCGTAAAAAGCTTAAAGGGTTCAAAAAGTTTGAAAAAATAAAATTGTAATTGCTTTGCTCGCTATATCATGTAAATTTCATATGACTTCTGCTAAATATTGCGCTCCCAATATAGGATAAAGTGTATAAAACAGCATTTGCAAAAGTTTAACTTTTGAAAGAAATCTCAACTGCAGGTCGCCTTGCTGAATTTCTCGACTTTTTTCCCAAGCCTACAGGGTTTTCGTTAGTTCTGCTCCCGATTGTAGAAGTGAGTGAATAGAAAACCGTTTATCAATGTATACAATTCGAGCTTCTCTACTCCTCAACTGCGGTGGTCAAATGCACAAGAAAATGCGTTTTTAGGGTTAAAAATTGAAAAACTTGCCGCTCGGTCGCTTTGCTTCCTCGCTTGCACAATAACGTAGATAAGTTTGGGCACTCGGGGGGAGGGGGGGGGGGGGATGGGGCGCCTAACTTCATTGTTTGCCCCGGGCGCCATAATCCCTAGATACGCCACTGGCATCGCTCCCTCGCATGTGAAATGTTGTGTCCAAATAATTAAAAAGCAGTCCGGGCGTCGAACTATAACTTTCCGCCTAGAAAAATTGTTTGCTACAAGCCGTTATCTTTCTCTCAAATTTGCTAAATCGTCAGAGCTCCCCCTTCCCTGCACCCACCTCTGTTACATACAGTGCAGCATTGCGTCCTAAATAACTGAAAAGCAGCCAGGGCGTCGAACTAACATTCCGCCTAATAAAAAGGGTGCTAAAACGTCAGAACTTTCGCGCTTAGCGCGGGAAGGGGAAAACTCCCCCTCCCTGCACCCACCCCTGTTACATACAGCATTGGCGGATCCAGGGGGCACTTCTGGCCCGTGCCCCCCCCCCCCTTTGGAAGAAAAGTATGCATTTTGACCATAGACGATCCGTCATTTTCTCGATTGTGCCCCCCCCCCCCCCTTTTAGAATGAAGAGCTTTTTTTTTTGCTTTTTTTTTTTTGCTTGAATTTGAATTATGGAGGGAAAATTTGCTAAAACATCAGACCTTTCGCGCTTCGCCCTGGAAGGGGGAACCCCCCCCCCCCCTCCCTGCACCCAACCCTGTTCCATACAGTGCAATATTGCGTCCAAAATAACTGAAAAGCAGCCAGGGCGGTGACCTAACATTCCGCCTAAAAAAGATGCTTTAAACGTCTGAGCTTTCGCGCTTCGCGCGGCAAGGGGGAAACGCTCCCTCCCTGCACCCACCCCTGTATAACTGAAAAGCAGTCAGGGCGTCGAACTATAACTTTCCGCCTAAAAAAATTGTTTGCTACAAGCCGTTTATCTTTCTCTCAAATTTGTTAAAATTTAATGTAACATTTAAAGTTTTGAACTTTATTAAAGATAATGACCGGTGCACTCTCTGACATCAGTAGAAGCATAGAGATGTTGTCTCTCCATGCAAGGAGTTATCACTCCTTGGTTTCTCACTCTCTGATGCCAGCAGAAGTAGAGATTTCGTTTCTCACTCTCTGCGTATGGGTGAATGTGAGAATTCCTGCATGGCATAAACACACTGCACATTTATTTATTGTTACAAAAAAAAAAAAAAAAACGTGGCAACCTCAACACTGAGATAAAAGCAATATCGAATGAAATAGATTTCATGAACAGCTGGAAATTCATACCCCAGCTTTTCACTCAGTATACAATAGTAATCCATCTATTTTTTTGTTTTGTTTTGTAAAATACTACAATTGATGTCCATGTTCTTATTATCATGATGATTGCTGTACAGGCGCGTAGCCAGGGGGCTGTGGGGGCGGTGTCCCCCCCCCCCAAAAAAAAAAAAAGCCAACTAAAAAAAGAAGCGAGAGCGAGAAAGCGGGAGAAGTGAGAGTAAACAAGTCTAAAAAGGTGCTACTAGCCGTTATCTTTCAAAATTTGCTAAAACGTCAAAGTTTTCGCGCTTCGCGCAGGAAGGGGGGAAACTCCCTCCTGTTATGGTGGAGTATTGAGTCCAAATAATTTGGAAGCAGTCAGGGCGTCAAACTAAATTTTCGCCTAAAAAAGGTGTTATACGAGTCATTATCTTTCTCTCAAATTTGCTAAAAAGTCAAAGCTTTTGCACTTCGCGTGGAGGGGGAAACTCCCGCCTCCCTGCGCCCACCCCTCCATCCTTCACGGGAGGGGTGGCAAAGCAGTCTCTCCCCCATGCACTTTAAATTTTGCGCTATTGCGATCACCTTTGTAGGACTCTATTATATAGAAGGCGAATTTTCACCATTCCAACACCTAAACTTTCTCGCAATGGTCGCTATACGCTCCCTTACCTATATGCACAGATATATATATAGTTAAAGGTCCACTGCAACCCAAATGCAAGTTGATTTCTGTTGATATGCAGGGATGCATACTAACTCATATTTTGTTATTCAAACATCAAAATATTTTTCATAGATTTTAAAATATTTTTTGAAATAATTTTCTCAAATATGCTAAGCTCCGCCCTAAAAAATGCTCCAGATCTCATTTATGCAGTGACATCACCTGTCAATCACTAGTGAGCTATATAGGCCCTAAGGAGAGACAGTGGCAGGTATGAGCGTTGAGCACTATTGTCAGTGTACCGGGCGGCCGAGGTCACGACTGGTTTGGCTGAGAAAACTGCCTGATGTACTAGGCTCGGTTTGGCCGATGGTACTATAGAGAGCAGGCATTTAGCTGCATCAATAGCTTTACATACTAAAAGCTTTGTTATCCATTGAATAAGATAATGAAATGATGTTGGGCTTTAAATATTCTCTACTTGGTTTGTTAAAATAGAAAACCAAACAGATGTTGCAGAAGTATTACAATGTATATTCCTTTTCAACATTATATGCTCATGTGGAAAATATTCTATAAACATATTTGAATTACGATTGATTCTTAAAGGCATGTTTTGGAAGATATTTTATGAAAATTGTACTAGTAGAAATGATTGATAAAATTTTATGATAATGATTTATTCTATGACTGACCTACCGACTGACTATTTATATATACATGATAGCTACTGGCACACAGGACTCTAGTGCTCAAAAGTGCCATTCCTTTTACTACAACAACAACAACAACAGTGGCATGTAGCTTTGTCAGAGATTACCATCTGTTCTATAGTAATAGACCATACAATGCCTTCATAGTAGTTGCTATGTCAGACATGCTGTAGGATCACCAGGAAAAGAATGGTACTGAGGAGGTATTGTTCGAAAGCATGCAATTCCGATTTTGTGAGCCAGTGTGCTGAGCTGGGGGAAGTTACATTCCACTGTCTATTGCAGGGGTGTATCCAGGATTTTCTAATAGGGGGGGGGGGGGGCGCGCCAGGAATTATTGATCGCCGTCATGGGGTCTTTGGAAAATTTTTGCTTCTGAAGAAGGGCTGAGATGCAAAATAGTGCTATATGCAGAGCTGCCAACCTGTCACTTTCAAAAAACATATTATTCAGCTAGAAAAAAACATTTTTAGGTGAAAAAACATATTTTGCCGGTTTTATATGTTTTCGCTATTTTCCTTAAAAATGCTAATGCGACTACTGTACATTTCTTTAATAAGAACGCCTTCAGTTGCATAAAGTCGTTTCATGTGAATGCATTAAAAAATAAAAAATACTGGTCAAAATTGTGCCCCGCACAGTTTGCAACAGGCACTGAACTCGTCTCGTCTCGAAGCAGCTCCATTTTGCTGAGCTGCATACTCGGGTTTGAATGTTTGCTTCCTTCAGCTCAAAAAAATCCTGAAAACCAAAGCCGGAGGTACAGGGGCCCGCTCAGGGCCCCTGATGGGGTCGAGGGGCAAAGCCTCTTTTGAGGGTTCAGGGAGCGAAGCCCCCTGAAGCTGGTACGTTTTCTTGTTCTTTAGAGGGCTAAATTCATTAATCTACAGTACATTATAAAGAAATATTGACATGATTAACTTAATATTTTAGCCAATTGATCTGCTTTTTACCACACCACATGCAAATTCACCTTGCCCAGTTGCCTAGTAAGATCTAAACTAAAAACCAGGAACTAATTTTTTTTCGATGGAAAATTACTTTATCTTCATTCTATAACATTCCAGGAATTCCCTGATCGTATGTAGTTAACCACAGCTAAATTCAAACACCCCAACATAAAGTTAAAGAGTAGCCCGCCCCCCCCCCCCCCCCCCCCCACTCGGAGGTCGAAGGGACCGCATGCGTGTTCCCAAAATCTCCGGTAAAGGGGTATTTTTTGGGCGACACAATCCGGCCCGTGAATTGTAAAAAAAGGGGGTGTTTTTTATCTTTCACCGGAGATTTCATTAAAAAGGGAGGTGTTTTTCTTTCTCTCTCTCTCTCTCTTCGACACCTGAGAAATTAAAAAAAGGGGGGTTATGAAATATCTTGAAAAATCGATCAAATCCCAGGATCAAATTCCTGAAATCCCTGCTAGTTTTGATAGCTCATTCAGCCAGGATTATTTCATTTTGAAAAGTAGAAACACTGGCCCCCATCTCTTCCAAGGTATTGTAATGACAGCTTACTTGGGAGGGGGTTGGTGGGTTGGTGTCTGTCCTGAGATATGGGGTTGGAATGAGAGCTTACCTGAGATAGGGAGGTACATTGAGCAGTGTTCTGAATTTAGGGGGGTCTCCAAAGCAGGAAAAGCCCGCGCAAAGCCCGCGATAGGGGGGGTTCAGAAATTTTGGCAGCCCTGAGATAGAGGGGTGCTTTCAAAGGGAGGGAACAAGCATACGCGTACCCTAAATAATACTGAGTGGGGGCGTGAAGAGTAGAAAACAAGCCACAAAAGCCTGGTCATGAAGAACGATTCACGATATGCACGCACTGTACCCACCACACTACCAATTGTCTAGGCCGCTGGTGCTGGGGAAGACTTGGCACCTGTATCCTTGTACCTTGATCATAGTGATACTAGGTGTAATGTCAGCGCTGAGTGTACAGTGGATAGTATTGTTGCTTTAAATCTCATTTTCCTAACACTTTACTGGAATATTTTGTGATTTTACTCACTTTTGTTGCTGTTTAACACCTGAAGCCTCATTAGGATAGGGTTTCATGGATTATTTGTGCAGGATTGCATAGATTTTTACTGATTGCATTCTCACCTGGATATGGACCTTTTTGGGAACTTTGAGCAAGCCAGTCCCATACCTGCACCCTTGCGTCATGTTGTGTGTCTTCAGATATCTTGACATTTCTCCATCTTGCCTCATGGACTTTTGAAGATGGTCTAGCTCCACAATTGACCCTGATGTTTTTATGCAAGGTGGGCAATACAGGTCTTGATTTACTTTAGTGCTTCTTATAATGTTCTTGATGTAATTTTTGAGTCTGTAAAAGATGCTTGCATGCTACCAGCTGCCTGATATCAATTGTCAGTATGTCAAGTCCCTTAGACTATTTCTTTTGGCTCATGTTGGCATTTGCAATCATCAGCATCCATCACAGCCGATCGATGCGTAAGCCTTTCAGAGCAGAGCAGGATTTTATCGCTCAAGACCTGTCACAACTGCAGCACCCTCGAAATCCTTCAACATCTACACACAGCTCATGGATTGAAGAAAGTCTCTACTGGTCAGCCTGTACATCTAGCCGAAGAACCAGAGGATGTACCGTTTCTTCACCACAGTATGGAAAGAAGCACGCCCTGCTGTATTTGACTTTTCTTCTACTCTCCGTCGCTTCTGATATCGAGTCAAACCCAGGACCAAGAACTCCGAAATATCCATGTCAGATATGTTCTCGAGCAGTGACCTGGAAGCAACGTGGTGTAGCTTGCGATGATTGCGATGGGTGGTACCATGTTGAGTGCATGGGTATGTCGACGCAGGTGTATGACGCCCTTCATGAACCCAATGTCTCGTGGCAATGTGTGAAATGCGGTATGCCACAGTTCTCTAACAGTCTTTTTGATCAGACTCAACTCGAAACATCAAACACCTTTGAAACATTGGACTCACTTAGTGACAACATCACACCTAGCAACACCAGCCTTGACACCAGCAACAGCTCTTCATTTGGCTCACCGCAGCACACATCCTCCCCTCTAAGTCTCAGGAAAAGGAGAGCAGAGAAGGAACGACAAAAGTTGCGGAGTTTGAAGGTACTCAATGTTAACTTCCAGAGTGTAAGAAACAAGAAAGAAGAGTTGGCGGTGCTCATTGACTCAACAGATCCTAGCATCATCATAGGGACAGAAACCTGGCTAAGCAGTTCAATTTCCACCTCTGAGATTTTCCCACCAAGCTTCAGCGTTGTGCGAAAAGATCGAGAAGATGGCTATGGAGGAGTACTACTCGCTGTACGTTGTGACCTGGTGTATGACATCATTCAGGTGCAAACCTTAGGAGAGCATGTCTTCATCAGGCTCCAATTTGGTAAAGGCTTGAGCCTCATCGTTGGAGCCCTTTATCGCCCTCCCAACACTGATGCACAGTACATGGACAATATCTGCTCAACGGTCGAGGAGATATCCGCCCAGAATAGGAAGTCCGTCTTGTGGATAGGTGGTGACCTCAACCTACCAGACATCAACTGGGAAGACTTGAGCGTGAATGGACATAACAACCCAGCTCCTGTTAACAACCGGTTCCTAGATATGGTCCAGAACTGCAACCTACAGCAGATGGTTTCCTTCCCTACACGAGGAGACAACTTACTTGATCTCTTCTTAACCAACAGGCCAACACTGATCAACAAATGCACCCTTCTCCCAGGCCTCGGGGATCATGACATCGTAGGGGTTGAGTCAGATGTTACTGCAAAGCGTTGCAAGCCAGTGAAGAGGAAAGTGTATCTGTGGAAGAAGGCTAGCCTTAAGGAGATGAAACAAGATTGTCGCCTGTTTCAACAACAGTTCCTGAACACATACAGTGAACAGAGCTCAGTGCATGAGATGTGGAACTGTTTCAAGACCAGTCTACTGAACATCATGGACACCCATGTTCCAGCAAAAACTACATCTTGTCGCTTCAGCCAACCGTGGGTCACAAGGTCTGTGAAACGGCTCTCGAGAAGGAAAAAGCGGGCCTTCAATCGCGCTCGAGCATCTGGCAGACCTCAGGATTTCAGCAAATACCATCAGCTTAAGAGGTCATCACAGGCAACCTGCAAGCAGGCGTACAACGAGTACATCAGCAATATCATCAGCCCTGACTCCACTACAAACCCAAAACGATTCTGGAGCTTTATCAACAGTAAGAGGAATGATAACACTGGAGTATCTCCACTGAAAGACATCAATGGGAAGACACACTCAGACAGCAAAGAGAAGGCCGATATCCTGAATCAGCAGTTTACATCAGTATTCAACAGGGATGAAGACATGTCAACATTGAAGGATAAGCGACCCAGTCCATTTCCTGGTATGGATGACATCGTGATCTCCCCAGCTGGGGTACACAAGCTACTGTCTGCTCTTGAGATCCACAAGGCTACCGGACCAGACAGACTTCCTGCACAACTTCTCAAGGCGCTGTCATTGGAGATAACACCAGTGTTGACTATGCTCTTCCAGGCCTCACTACATCAGGGCGTGGTTCCCATGGACTGGAAGAATGCAGATGTTGTCCCTATCTTCAAGAAGGGTGAGAGATGCAAGGCGGTCAACTACAGGCCTGTGTCGCTGACATCAATCGTCTGCAAGACTCTGGAGCATATTGTCTGCACAAGCATCCATGAGCATCTTGATGATCACCACATTCTGTCAGATGCTCAGCATGGTTTCCGCAAGAGAAGATCCTGCACATCTCAACTCCTTCTCACCATCCAAGATCTCACTAGCAGTGTCGACTCAAAGGACCAGATTGATGTTATTCTGTTAGACCTATCAAAGGCTTTTGATAAGGTCCCGCATGGAAGACTCTTGCATAAAATCCACTACTATGGAGTCCGTGGTAAAGCCCATAACTGGATTAAGGATTTCCTCACTGGTCGCTCTCAAAGGGTTCTACTCAATGGTTGCACTTCTCACACCTCTCCTGTCCTCTCGGGCGTTCCGCAAGGCAGCGTCGTCGGACCTCTTCTCTTCCTTCTCTTCATCAACGATCTTCCTGACTGCATATCACCCAAGTCCACGGCAAGATTGTTCGCAGACGACTGCATCCTGTACAGGACGGTGAAGAGTGAGGAAGATGCCCAGAGCCTTCAAAAAGACCTAGACAACCTCCAGGAATGGGAAAAAGACTGGCTGATGCACTTCCACCCGCAGAAATGCCACATCATGCATGTCTCTAACAAAAGGAAAATGTCTCAGACATCCTTTCCTTACTTCATCCACGGAGAGCAGCTACAAGAAACAGATTCTGTAAAATACTTGGGTGTCAACATACAGAGTAACCTGAAATGGAATCACCATGTACATGTGACAACCAAGAAAGCCAACTCAGTTCGAGGCTTCCTGCAGAGAAACGTGAGAGCCTGCCCTCCGAAGACAAAGGCATTACTCTACAAGACCTTGGTACGCCCTGTGATGGAGTATTCTGCAACGGTATGGGACCCATCTACCCAAGAGAACATTAGAAAGGTGGAAATGGTTCAACGTCGATATGCCCGCTTTGTCCTGGGTGACTATCGGCGCACAAGCAGCGTAGCCACCATGCTGAAACATCTTCACTGGATAAGTCTACAAGAGAGGAGGGCGCAACAGAAAGTGTACATGGTCTACAGCATTCTTCATGGTTTGGTTGATCTCCCTGTCACCAACTTCATCCCAGTTGCTGGCCCACAGACCCGCGGGAACCCACATAAGTTCAGGGTTCCCTTTGCTAGAACTCACCTGTACCAAACAACGTTCTACCCAGACGCTATCAGACTGTGGAATTCCCTGCCACCTGCTGTTGTCAACTGCACCTCCTTGGAGCTCTTCAAGCAGAAGGTGCAACATGTGAAGCTCCGTTGAGCTTCAGGACTGTTTTTTAGCTGCACATAGTTTGATTGTAGAGCAATTTTTACTTGCACTGTACACTCGGCACTCGACAAGCACAAGGTACGATAATACGCCAGCGGCGGTCTGTACCAGACTGGAAGAAGAAGAAGAAGAGTCTCTTGAAAAAATCCCTGCTGGAATTCACTTTCCAGCAGGGATTTTTTCAAGAGAATATTTCAACAAATTAACCAACAAATTAGACATTATCTCTCACCTGAATCATGAAAAATAGCGATGATATTCCATTTGGACTCATTTGTGAAATTTAGAATCAGTTCTCAGAGGACAAATGCCGGTTATTAGGGGCTGTGATTTCCCTATCTCGCGATAGCACAATCGTGCACTGCCATCATGCATAACATGGATTCACTGCACAGTACGTTATCTTGTCAATGTACACTGTTTGTTCTCACACCCATGCTTCGTATACACTGTACATGTTAGCACAAACAGTGCACATAGACAAGATAAGGTAGTTGTAGGGTATCTACGTAGTGTAAGTTCGAACAACCATACTCGGAATTTTCAAAAAACGTATTAATACGTTAAAAACGTACTACTTGGCAGTTCTATATATGTGACCAATTTTGAAGCCTATTTAATGAACAATATTTTCAATTGGTATGAGGATTTTTTTTTTTTTTTTGCTATTTTTTTTTTTTTAAGACGGCCAATAGGGGGGGGGGGGGGGGCGCGCCTGTTGCGCCCCCCTGGATACGCCACTGTATTGTAGAATGTTAGTATAGCTGACTGATCTGATGATGTCATTGAAGGCATGCGATCTGGAACTTTTTTAGGGTGGAGCTTAGGAGGTTGGAAAAAAATATTTGAAAAAATATTTGAAAATTTATGAAACATATTTTGATGTTTGAATAACAAAATATTAGTTGTATGCATCCCTGCACATCAACAGCTATAAACTTGCATTTGGGTTGCATTAGGTGATTGGAGAAACCCTGTCTACCAGTGGCACCGGAAGCGAGGTGGCAGATTTTTCCCTCCATCAAAGGGGGTGAATGGGGAAAAATAAGTTCCCCCTAGAATTTAATTATTGCAGTATAATGTCTTGCCTGCAATTAACTATTATGTCCCTCAGTGGAGCCCCTCACAAGACAAAAAAGAAAGGATTTTGATGTAAAAAAATGTATAAAAAGCTTTCTTTTAAAAATAAAAGGCCTCAACATTAAAAAAAAAAAATCTCGGTCAAACGGCAGTCAATTTTCTCCGGAGCTAGCTAGCATGTATGCATATATGACAAACACTTTGCTTTCGACCAATCAGAGGCCGCCAACACAAAGTACACGTGGATCGCCATCTTTTATACTTTGTTCATAATAAATTGTTAGCAGTGGCTAGCTCATTTGAGAGAACGATAAAAAGGGGACCGACAGCGTACAAAATGAACGGACTTTTGCTTATGTCGCTCCTTTTTGGAGTTGCCTACGGTAGCAATGTTATAGAATTTACAGATGATGACTTTGAAGACAGGATTGGAGACCATGATCTGATATTAGTCGAATTTTTCGCTCCGTGGTAAGTACAGGTTATTTGAAGTCGTCAATTTTGTAGTCCCACATATTGAATTATGAGTGTGGGCGTAGATAGGAATTAGGTAGCCCCGGGACGCTGCCACGAAGTGGCAGCGTCCTGAGTGAAACCAGTACGATTCGGTGGGTCTCACAATCTACCAATGTTCAAATGACCATTTAAAAAATGGCCATGTAATTATTATTTTTTAATTAAAGTATCATATATACGATGCCACTTACCTAAACAGACTTTACGCAAATCAGCTTTTCCTAAAAAATGTGTAGAATCGATGAATGTCACTTTTTACTCTCAATTTTCGAAACCAGTCCCATTCGCCATGTTGTTAAAGCCAAATTGAAAATAGGCACTTGCGCATGCGCCTATGAATGTTTATTACAATGACGGCATAGTTTTCGTCAATGGATAATGAATATTCATATACCCACTGTAATCCGCCGATCGCTAGCGTATAGATTTAGTGCTCTCGCTCAAGCTCGTCTAATGAATATTCATAATCCTCCCTTCTTGTCTGTATTATAATTGGAGCTGCTGACGCATGCGCATTGCAAGCAAAACACCGACCTTCGGAAGTTTTTACTACAGGCTCTTGGAGATAAATATGCCTTTTTTGTATCATCCTCATTGAAAAGAAAGACGACAGTCAATCGTAAAGTATTGTAAGTACCTAAAATAGCCTAAAATCAACTGATTTCATGTTTCATGGCTATCATTTTGACAAACGACCTTGTAATTATGTGACATCCATGCGATCAAAGGACTGCGAAGCGCAGCCCGAACACTACGTGTTCGGGCTGCCGCAGTAAGGAATAAGGATAACCCTGGCCTCTTTCTTCATATACGATACGAGGACGAGGTTATCCTAAGTTAAGATGGAGATTTCCATTAATGCTAAATGTTGAGGTCTCAACTGGTTGTTAGTGCCATCTAGTGATCTACGTTGACTTTTTTCTTTAGGCTAGGTAGGCCCACTCCACTCATAGGCACTCCCGGGTACATTTCTGTAAAATAGTTGGTATTTTCTGTCGCATGTACTAAAGGTATGGGGGAAAAAATAAGATAAATATTTTAAATACTTGCTTTCAAATTCAGCCCTTAAAAATCTCACTCCTACCTCAAATGGCCGTTAGGAAGAACTTTTTATATTTTCAGCAAAATCCAAAGTCAAAATCTTGTCCAAAACCGGAGAAATCCCCGCCGATTTGTTTCGCGATCGCGTGTTGTTTACAAACTGCCGATGTCTTAGACTAAAATCGGCCAATACAATTTTTGTCCACGAAGAAACTCGGGATCGCAAGCGCACATCGATCTTTACGATCGCGCACACAGAAAATCGGAACTTTTCCGTGTACGCCATAGGGACCGAATTTTTGAGGACAAAACTCTTTTGGGGAGATGTCGGCGCCCGCGGCGACCAGGAAATGTACACAATGACTCCGATAGCTCGTTTCGCGAGAATCAACAGTAAATTACGGATTTGATTTTTGAAAATATCTTTTCCAACATTGGTGAGTTGAATTTATTGTATTTCTTGGATATTTTGGGGTCGGTTTTGAAAATTAAATGCCGATTTTGAGTGAATATTGGTGACTTTTGTGCAGTGGTGTTTTAAAAAGATGAGGTGTATGACTGCCTACATTATACACACGAAGTATAGGAATGTACCTATGAGTGCTCATAGGTAGATTCCTATAAAGGCGAAAATGTCCGCGAAGTTTGGACACCCCATCATACTTCGTGTGTATAATGTAGGCAGTCATACACCTCATCTTTTTAAAACACCACTGCACAAAAGTCACCAATATTCACTCAAAATCGGCATTTAATTTTCAAAAACCGACCCCAAAATATCCAAGAAATACAATAAATTCAACTCACCAATGTTGGAAAAGTTATTTCCAAAAATGAAATCCGTAATTTAGTGTTGATTCTCGCGAAACGAGCTATCGGAGTCATTGTGTACATTTCCTGGTCGCCGCGGGCGCCGACATCTCCCCAAAAGAGTTTTGTCCTCAAAAATTCGGTCCCTATGGCGTACACGGAAAAGTTCCGATTTTCTGTGTGCGCGATCGTAAAGATCGATGTGCGCTTGCGATCCTGAGTTTCTTCGTGGACAAAAATTATATTGGCCGATTTTAGTCTAAGACATCGGCAGTTTGTAAACAACACGCGATCGCGAAACAAATCGGCGGGGATTTCTCCGGTTTTGGACAAGATTTTGACTTTGGATTTTGCTGAAAATATCAAGTTCTTCCTAACGGCCATTTGAGGTAGGAGTGAGATTTTTAAGGGCTGAATTTGAAAGCAAGTATTTAAAATATTTATCTTATTTTTCCCCCCATACCTTTAGTACATGCGACAGAAAATACCAACTATTTTACAGTAATGTACCCGTGAGTGGGTAGGCCTAGGCCTAGTGGCTATTCTCACACCACGAATAGTGGTCATATTGACCACACCACGAATAGTGGTCATATTGACCACACCACGAATAGTGGTCATATTGACCACTACGAATACAATATGCAAAAATAGTTGGTATTTGCTGTCGCGTGTAGTAAAGGTATGGGGGGAAAAATAAGATAAATATTTTAAATACTTGCTTTCAAATTCAGGCCTTAAAAATCTCACTCCTACCTCAAATGGCCGTTAGGAACACATCAGCAAGCAATGGTCATATTGACCATTAGAATCATATACATGTGTGTATACTGGGTATTGGGGATACAGATGTAATTTTGTTTGAAATTGATGTTTTTGTGGGCAAACTGATACTTAAGTAGGCCCTATCATTCTTTAGATTTTAAGTTATCAGTTCGTTAAGATACAAAATGTAGAAAGTTATAAAAACTTACATTTACAGCCCTCTTTTTGGTACTTGTTACCCACATCTCCATACGGATCACGACTGCTCTCAATAATGTTGCGCACTAGTGAGGCCGCTCTACATGGTTACGCACCGTAGATACGTACGCAGAATGTTACGCACACAAGCTATTCTACGAAGACCTGGAAGGGCCAAACTGACGACGTACGTACGTAATATTTTTTCTTTTTTTACGTCGTCAGTTTGGCCCTTTCAGGTCTTCGTAGGAGATCGACGAACCCATCGCGCCGGTACTACTACGAGCGCTGAGGGCTCCCTTCATCATAATCGTGAAAAATACAAACTGGATGCTGACGGGACAGTCTCGATAGCAGTTATCGACAAAAAGGACCCAAAATTTCAGGAAACCCTCTTCAAAGGTCACAAAACAACCTGGTAAGTTTTAATCATCTATTATTCAATATAATTCTTTGGATGTAAGTAAACTGTAATATATTATATTCAATTAAATATAGCCAAAAATGCACAGTGATGCAGTTTAGGTATGGGATGTGTGTTGGCTGCGTTACTACACAGTCGGCAATGGCGTGTACCTATGAGTGGTTAGGAAGAACTTTTGATATTTTCAGCAAAATCCAAAGTCAAAATCTTGTCCAAAACCGGAGAAATCCCCGCCGATTTGTTTCGCGATCGCGTGTTGTTTACATACTGCCAATGTCTTAGACTAAAATCGGCCAATAAAATTTTTGTCCACGAAGAAACTCGGGATCGCAAGCGCACATCGATCTTTACGATCGCGCACACAGAAAATCTGGACTTTTCCGTGTATGCCACAGGGACCGAATTTTTAAGGACAAAACTCTTTTGGGGAGATGTCAGCGCCCGCGGCGACCAGGAAATGTACACATTGACTCCGATAGCTCGTTTCGCGAGAATCAACAGTAAATTACGGATTTCATTTTTGGAAATATCTTTTCCAACATCAGTGAGTTGAATTTATTGTATTTCCTGGATATTTTGTTGTCGGTTTTTGTAAATTAAATGCCGATTTTGAGTGAATGTTTGTGACTTTTGTGCAGTGGTGTTTTAAAAAGTTGCGGTCTATGACTGCCTACATTATACACACGAAGTATAGGAATGTAGCTATGAGTGGCTATTCTTACGACGAGTCGTAAGAATAATTTTCCGGCTATCATGGCTATTCTTACGACACGCACACGCTCCATTTTCGTACTCTACCATGTCTACGCCGTCGTAAGACTAAGAATAGGGTTAGGGTTAGGTTTAGGGTTAGGGTATTTATATGTTTTGAACACCTTCGATGTCAACTCGTTCTCACAGGTACATCGTTAAGTCAGAGGACTGGCAATATCGAGGACCCAGGTTCGATTCCCAGCTTTGTCATTTGTCATGTTTGTCGTTTTTTTCATTTTTTACTAACCTATGTTTTCTCTCTACAGAATTACAGATATAATATGGAAAAGGCTGAGGAGACAGAGACAGAGAGATTTTTACTCAACAAGTGAAGTGTGCCCAGAGTACGAAAATGGAGCGTATGCGCATGTCGTAAGAATAGCCGGAAAATTATTCTTACGACTCGTCGTAAGAATAGCCACTACCTAAACAAAAAGTCAACGTAGATCACTTGATGGCACTAAGCCAGTTGAGACCTCAACGTTTAGCATTAATGGAAATCTCCATCGTCGTAAGAATAGCCACTGCCTTTTGTTTAGCATTAATGGAAATTTTGTCAGACATCTCCACCACCATGACCACTGTACCACATTGTATAAAAATGTAGTTTCGATTATGCCTGGTTGTATTGCTGACAGTAAGTGTAGCCAGGATTAGCTTCGTGAGTGTAAAAAAAAAAAAAAAAAAATTGGCTATACGCACACCACGAATAGTGGTCATATTGACCACTACGAATACAAAATGCAAAAATAGTTGCTATTTTCTGTCGCGTGTAGTAAAGGTATGGGGGGAAAATAAGATAAATATTTTAAATACTTGCTTTCAAATTCAGCCCTTAAAAATCTCACTCCTACCTCAAATGGCCGTTAGAAAGAACTTTTGATATTTTCAGCAATATCTAAAGTCAAAATCTTGTCCAAAACCGGAGAAATCCCCGCCGATTTGTTTCGCGATCGCGTGTTGTTTACATACTGCCGATGTCTTAGACTAAAATCGGTCAATAAAATTTTTGTCCACGAAGAAACTCGGGATCGCAAGCGCACATCGATCTTTACGATCGCGAACACAGAAAATCGGGACTTTCCGTGTATGCCACATAGGGACCGAATTTTTAAGGACAAAACTCTTTTGGGGAGATGTCAGCGCCCGCGGCGACCAGGAAATGTACACAATGACTCCGATAGCTCGTTTCGCGAGAATCAACAGTAAATTACGGATTTGATTTTTGTCGGCAACGTATAGTTTCAATTATGGTTGTATCGCGCGCTGTTGCACGATACAACGAATAAATAATAACAATAATAATAATGCATGGTATGTTTGATATGTGGCATGCTATGATGTATGCCTTTTAAAGTGACTTTGCTATGAATATGATGAACCAGCTGAAATCCTCTCCTTGTCGTAAACACCCCTCTTTAATTAAAGCTTTATTCTGCTTAAGTTCAGAAGTTTGATTTTGGTGCTAATGTTGCGCACACAATGTCAATCGCATTTGTTTGTGTTCATCAGGTGTGGCCATTGTAAGAAGCTGGCTCCAGAGTATGAGACTGCTGCTAACAACCTTCAAAAGGAGAGTCCCCCCATACCCCTGGCCAAGGTAAGGAAAAAGAATTTGTATGGATACCATATGGCATATTCAAAAGTTCCTTTTAACCCTTTCAAGACAATTGACCACATTTTCTGGTTTGGCTCAGATATATACCACATGCATGAGTGGAAAAGGCAAACATTTCTGCATATACTATGTCCATTCTTGTTGCAAGACCATATTGCGTTTGATGCCAGGAATTTTAAAAACGAGAGTAAGCTTTAAAATCCTTAAATTGGCAACACATTGAGAGGTTTAAAATCATTGTTTTTTATCAAAATACACAATTTTTTCAACTTGTCAACAAAATATGTAGCCCTGCATATTGTTTTCTAAGACATTACACCAGGGGTTGTGAAAAAAGGTTAGCAAACGATGAGCGAAACTAGCAGGCGGATCATGAATATGTATTAAAGGGATACTCAATCACAGATTGTGGACGTTTTTATGCCGCAAGAGAGCACCGTGTTCGTTACCTGATCATGCCTTTGCCCAGTGGGGTGCAATCTTTGGACAGACTAGTCGCTGTGCTACATGCACGCTCCGCCTGAGCTCGAGCTCTCGTGCGAGATTCGGTCGGCTTCGTGCAGTCTGCAATATAATCCCAGTAGTCCAACGGACGCGTTCAACGCACAAACTTTGTGTACGAGTGAATGAGGCTTACGCAATCCTGACTTTCCCCACAGCCGCCTGGTTGCGTATCCCTTTAACTGACGTCATAAAATTGATATAGGGCGTGCACGATTTATAATGCATTGTGTATTGGAATGAGGGAACAGGGAATTTGATATGAAGTATACAGGCTAGGAGCGAAACTAAAGGGTGAATGAGCAGAACTAGAAGTCGGATTGAACATGAAGACACATAATAACAAATGGAGCGGATCTAGAGGGTGTAGGTGAGCAGAAGTAGAAGTCGGAAATGAACATAGTCATACAATAACAAATGGAGCGGAAGTAGAGGGTGAATGAGCAGAAGTAGAAGTCGGAATGAACTTAAGCATACAATCAATATATCAATTTTATGACGTCGGTTAATACATATTCATGATCCGACTGCTAGTTCCGCTCATCGTTTGCTCCCCGTGAATAAAGTTAAAATGGGAATTCAGGGGGGAAATGATATGAATGATAATGATATTTGATACTTCTATAGTACTCATATCCACCACACAATGTTCTCAGGGCATTCCAATGTTACCCCAGCTGTGCCAAATGACGTATGTGCTGTGCCAGGGGTTGTACCACACATGCTATACAGCGACAATTGTTCTTAATCTTGCTTTTTGGTAATGACAGAAAATACCCAACAAGAAAAAGAACCCAACATGAGTTTCTGTTTTGCTGGTCCGAGTTTATGTTTTGCAGTTCCGAATTAAAAGATAAACGAAATAACATATCGCAACATACCGTACACCCAGTGTATATGCATGGAGCTTTTAATCCCCCCCCACCGTTCGTGTCTGTCATTTATTAAAGAAAGTCCCCAATGGCCAGATTCATCACTTTTAAAGTACCGGTCCATTTTTATTTTTTATTTTTGTTACACACCACTTGTATACATGAATTTGTATCCAATGTCATTTGTATATTTATGATTATGTATTGTATTTATTCTGTATCCTGTATTTATTACTGTAAATTGTTTGTAAAGGATTTCACAATTCACCCTTCGGCTGCAAAGAAATTTTAATAAATAAACCATTTCAATTCAATTCAATTCTATTGCTCCTCATCAGTTTGGTACATTAACCAAATTCTAAAATTTAGTTTTGAACCAAACACTATACTTAAAGTAACCTTGAGCCTAACCCTATATCTTTGACAAGATAAAGCACCATGCCAGGGCCCTGTTTCATAAAACTTGTCATCAATGACAATTTGCAATAACTGTTATAAGCTACTGAAATCCTTACATCTGATTGGCTGAGAGCAAATTTGTCTGTAAAAATCACTGACAAGACACTTGATGAAACACCCCCCTGGGGCCCGTTTCATGAAACTTTACAATAACTGTTATAAGCTACTGAAATCATTGCATCTGATTGGCTGAGAGCAAATTTGTCAGTAAAAATCACTGACAAGACACTTGATGAAACACCCCCAGCTCTCAAACCCATGACCTTTTGCATCTCCAGTCAAATGTTGAAAATGCTAAAACTACGACACATCTACAGAGTAGCAAGAAAAAACATTGCATAAGATAATTTTTTTTTTAAAGTATTTACGTCCTCTTTTTAGCTACAGGACATACAGATTTTGTTGAGGAGCATTCATATTCTCTCCTACATGTAGTAGTACATTATTTTACAAGATAATCCAACCACAGATTATGTGCTGATCTTCTATAAATGAACAGAGTAATGATTAGAGAAGTGAAATGTGAATAGATCGTAATAATGGTGTCAGGTGTTGTTTTGGACCTAGATTTGAATTGTGTGTCTACATCTTCCAAATTTATTCAGGTTGACTGCACAGCAAGCAAAGATACCTGTGGCAAATATGGTGTGTCTGGTTACCCCACACTTAAAGTCTTTCGCAGTGGAGAACCCTCAGACTACCAAGGCCCTAGGGAGGCTGGTAAGTATAAAGAGCTTTATCGCTATTGCCTAATGACGGTTTCATGTCAAGGGTGCCCTTTCATTATAAAGTGATTTTTTTTTTTAAATTCCCACTTCTTAGAGGGATTCGGTAACTTTGTGGAGGCTTGATTTAATTAATTGTTTTGATATCTGTCTTGTATAATGATGTTCAGAAGGATAAATAAATAGCCAGACATAGAAAGGTTTTCACATATATAATGCTATTATTAAGATTTCTATGACTGAATACTCCCATACCAGGTACAATTGACCTTCATACACTGTCATTTTGTACGCACCATGATGCGCGCAGCGGTATGATTTTACATGGTAACGAAATCTGAGTGCACGTACAAATTGGGGTCATTTTAGGGTCATTTGTACCATGAACTAATTACGAACTGACTTATTGAAAAGTATTCTCGCTGCATTGTACTACTAAGGAAAATTCCCAATAGGATTGGGGACAGTTATTATTTCAGGATGTGACAGGAGTAGAGAAGGATATGTAAGCGTAGTTGACACAGGCCTTCACGTTTAGAATTTGGGTGGAGCTCCATAAATCACACTCCTTATTTTCTCGAGGAGCTCAATTGAGCTCCTTACAATCACTCTCCCGAGATTTTTGAGGAGCTCAATTAAATAAAAAGGTGCTAAAATGCCAATTTTCCATGAATTTGAAATTCCGTATTTCGATTTCACGATTTGGCAGAGCTGTCAACCTTGTGCAACCAAAAAAAGGAATCATCATCATGATGGCAAAAATAAAAAGGAATTTACAGCAAAAAAAAACGAATACCTGTCTTCAATAAAAGTTCAAACAAAACTAACCTCGCGCGACATACTTCCATTGCAAAAATGCTCATTTCTTATGCTGAAATGTCTCGTCACATTTTCCCCTTTGATGTGTGCTCACTCACGCATTATATACTAAATTGGATCATATTGATTTTTACACACACAAGCTAGACAGATAGTTCAGAAACATTCCTGACAAATTGCATTGCTGGAAACCAACTTGTTAAAAAGTTAAAATTATAATTAGCCTAGGCCTATACTAAATATAACTTACACATGCAAAATGCATATTCAACGGCTTTTGTGCTTGGCTTTATGAAAGGAAATCGTTGTTTGTAATGCTCTTTAAACTTCTGTGACCGTTTTCTACTCATTTTGATCAAATCCTCTCTAGTTTCGCGAAATAATTCTGTTAAATCCACGATCTTGACAAAGCCGGTGCGCAGTTCAGCAAGCGTTAATACATTGCCCCACATATAGAGATCGGTGCTGTGCTTACATGCGTTTTGCATGGCCTGTACGCTACGTGGGCACCGCTGCATGCGAATAAAACATGTTTTCGCAGTCACACGACCCAGTCACACGACGGAAGAGCGATCGAAACTTGCGTTATTTGAATGATATACCGTACATGTACCATCGATCAGTTTGGGGTCGGTTTCGTCGGTGGGACTGTAACATTACGTGTATCGATAGCTCAAACCCGGAAGTCATAGACAACACTGTATTTTCGTATACATGTACACAAAAATGATTTTTCAAGTCGAGTTGCTCCGAGTTGTATATGCAACAAATAAGGAGCGCTGTCGTTAGTGCTCCTGACTATGGCTTCAGGAGCGCGGTAGGAGCGCCAGCGCGATCGCGCTCCTCAAAAATGAAGGCCTGGTTGACAGAAATTGAGTTAATGTCGGTGTACTTATAAAAGATACACATAGTCTTGCAGCATTTTCATCCTTGAAGAGAAGGTTGAAAAGGGGAAAAAAATTGGTAACGTTCATACTTTCTAGGTTTGCTTTCACATTTGAAGTATTTGTTGTTATTGGTAAGCATAGACAGTCTGGATTTTGCTCAATAAGTAAATGGAACATTTCATTTTAGAAACTTTGGTCCATTTGAATGCATGATTTCAAGGGCATGGTATCACTGTGCATACGGGTGTGGGTTGGGTGTGTGTCTAACTTAATGTATACACAGAGTGGTGTGTGGCGCTAAGTGCACATATATTTTCTAAGAAACCTTGAATTGAATTGAATTACCAGAACTGAACTTGATCTTTATCCCATTCATTACTACAGGGAGATATAAACCAATGTCATTCTCGGTTTGCGATAACAAGAGTGTGCAATGCTTTCCTCTTTGTCACAGGTGGTATCACCTCCTACATGAAGAAGCAGTCAGGACCCAAGGCTATTGTCATTGAAACTGAAGCAGAATTTGACAAGTTCGTCTCTCATTTTGATGCTTCCATTATCGGTAAGAACCCTTCAAATCATTTGTACAATGGTTGTAATTCTTGTAATGAATCAAGGCTCGAAATGAGCAGTTGCCCGGGTGCCATTGACCACCAGTTCTCCTGGGAACCCTACAATTCCTGCCTCTGTTGTCCATATGGTAACAATATAATCTCACCAATATTTATGTTTTCATGGGATTATTATACGATTCCCTGTAAATGACCATCGAAAGTTGAATTTTACGAATCGAGCAATCGTGCAGCCTAGGTTACCAGCTGGCAACCTAGATAAAACCTCAGGCTTGCAAGATTACTTCCTATCTCTACCTTAGAATATGACCACATGGAGGAGACAACAGTATTTTTATAGGCAACTATTGGCTCGTAATTGTCCTCTTTACTATGAGCTATGTGAATGGACGTCTTTTGAGCGCACCCCTCGTAGAGATCGATGGCACCCCTCCACCTCCACGCTATTTCAGCACGGTCATATCCTCGCAGGATCCTTCGCGGACATGTGTGTATTTTGTATGGAGAACAGACGGTCATCGCAGTGAATTTTCATAGCGCACATGGCGTGCACGTTAGATTGAACTCTTAGGTCATGTCCTACTTCAGCTCCCGCCAAACATTGATTTGACAAATAAAATAATAATAATAAAAAGTTGATTTACTCCCCTTTTTTTTTTGCCTTTCATTTTGCACAGGATTTTTTGCTGATGAATCCAGCAGTGGATTGAAAGAATTCAAGAAGCTTACTGATGCTCTCTTTGAGGACTTCAGGTTTGCTTACACCTTCAACTCAGAACTTGCCACAAAATACTCAGGCACCGAGTAAGTCCATCGACCAATTAAGGTTTTTGATTCTCAGAAGACTAGTGTAGCTGTAAATGATAATGTCTATGACTTGCAGTAAGATTAAGACTTTCTGCTTTATCTTCTTCCTCTGCTTCTTACTCCATTTCTTTTATGCTAGATTTATTTGTCTATATACTCTACCTCTCTTATTTCCATCTTCTGTTTCCTTCTCATTATACATAACTTATATTTGTTTGAAATGAATTAAGAATGATATGAAATTTCCACTCTATCTGTTAATCCTTGTTATACTTATGTCCTCTTTTTATCCCTTTCTCTTTTCCTCCCTTTCTCTTTTCCTCCCTTTCTCTTTTCCTCCTTCATCATCCGGATTTTCTATCTTCTCATTATTGATGATAACTTTCTTTTGAATTATTAATACCTGGGGGGGGGGGTTCATGAAGTGTCTTGTCGGTGATTTTTAGTGACAATTCTGCTCTCAGCTAATCAGATGCAAGGATTTCAGTAGCTTATAACAGTTATTGATGACAAATTTTATGAAAGAGGGCCCTGTTCATATGGTCTTGAAGGTGTCTCAGAGAGTAAGGGAGCTTATCTAAATAAAGTGGTACGAAAAGATGTGTCCGGAACGAACGCAAACTACATAATTGTTGAAAATCATATTTTTATGGCATTGATGTAGAACCATGTCATTAGGACATGGAGCTAGTAAATATCTCTGTACATCTTACCTTGATTAGGCATAATATGCCAAAAAATTTCATTCAGATATGTCAACTTAGAACTTTTATTTACCAATATCATCAACTTTTGTGCCTTTTTTAGATCTGGATGCTACCTAACTACAAGGAATATAGAGATTAATTTTTTTTAAATATGAGTGTGCATGAAGAAACGCAGAGAAAGACAGCATTATGATGATATTCTTTACATTTTGTCTTACTTTCACCCTCTTTCTCTTCTTTCCTTGATAGTAAAGTGATTCTCTTCAGACCACAACGTCTCAAGAGTAAATTTGAAGAGAGTCGGGTGGTGTATGATGGAGATATCAAGAAGAAGGACGTAGAGAGATTCATCAGGGAGAACATGTAAGCAATACCTGGTTCTGTCTCTGCTCAAGTTCCTGTCCTGTTCCTTTACGCAGGCTTTGGGAGAAGTTGCATCAATTGTAATATCAGTAATTGGCCCAGCATAATTGCTCCAGGCTTTATTTCATCAAAGACATAGGATTAGGGTTGCAGTTGGGCGATTCTGTGCAAAGTTTCACATACAACATATGTCTTTTTCCATATATTTCATCCAAACGTGAAAAAAATCTTTTGATATGACCATTAAATAATGATACCAAGTATAATCTTACTCATATCAAGAGATTTTTCATATGGATGAAACATAATGGATAAATATCATATGTTGTACAGAAAACTCTGCACGGAATCGTCCAATTTGGTTTTAGGTTAAGTTTTAGGGTTAGGGTTAGGTATTCTCTTTTGTGCAGGGTTGAATTTAAGAAATGGGTAAGTGTGGAAAATTCACTTGAGAGCATGTGTGTACCAGCAAATGAAGTGTCTTGATATATGTGTGTGAATTATGTTCGATTACTGCAGTCCCTAAATGGGACAAATGCCACACTCATTAGTACCTCCGAAATTGGTTGACATGTAAATTCAAGGTTTGAACAAGTGAGCATGGGATTTAGGACATGGGGTGGTTTGTTTGATTAGAGTAGATTAAACAGTGAAGCTGTTGACATTTCTAAAACAAACTGTTCCTCTTCTGAATGATGTATTGATTGATTGATTGATTGATGGTGTTTTAATGGGCTGCACCTGAATAACACAAGTAAAATTGAAAGGTACCAAACACATGGAAAAAAATGTTGTGTACAGATGGTGTGTATAAAATCAACCTATATTATATGCCAATTCATACATTAGATAGAAGGTTGAGTTCTGGCAAAGCTGCAGAATAACTTGTGAGCTTTCTCATTCTATTTATTCCCATGAGGAAGAAAAGCAATCCATGAAAACAATTGCTCTTGAAATTCCCTCATCATCTAAATAGTAAATACGAATAAATATGACCGTGGACCAATTTATGCATCCTGTGTGTAGTCCGATGTATCAATATCTGTGTGCAGTGCTGTAGGCTGCTTGTAGTTTTCAGCATGATTGCATCAATTTGTTATCATTTTGAT
This sequence comes from Heliocidaris erythrogramma, assembly GCA_025617745.1. NCBI lineage: Eukaryota > Metazoa > Echinodermata > Echinoidea > Camarodonta > Echinometridae > Heliocidaris > Heliocidaris erythrogramma. Next base: position 29,124,259 of record CM046860.1, read on the forward strand.
CATTTCCAAAACCTCACAGTTCACAATTATCTTTCTATATTGAATGTTCCTGATCAGCCATTCCCATAAACTTCTGGACAGTTTGTTTCACAGTGCAGTCGTGCAGACACCATTCATCTTTACCTTTAATGATTAAATTGACTTCTAGTCATGTAATTAAATTGTGAAATTAACTGTTTCAAAGTGATTGGGAAAGGTCGATTATGTAGTAAATAAGAATTGATGTATACTGTGAGGTTTTTTAATCATCAAAGAAGTTGACTCATTAAAGTTGAAGAGCACATGCACTGCACAGAAAAAGGGATATATGGGACCAACACGCATGTGGCATGAAAGTTTGGCGTGGAAACATTTCAGCTTTTTCTCATATTTTGAATGTGAGGGCAATTGAAGAGTATTCTTTTTCAGGGAACATATCTACATTCTTCCAAACTGATATAAAAGCTAACAAATTATTTGTCATGTTTACGAGAACTCACCTTTCTCTTTAAACGCTATGCTATACTGTAACTTACTGTTTTCTCCTTTGAACTGCTTGCAGCCAAGGCTTGTGTGGTCACATGACACCAGATAATCATCAGCAGTTTGACAAGAAGCCTCTCCTTACTGCCTTCTACACTGTCAATTATGAGCTTAACACAAAAGGTCAGTTATGGTTTTGGTAGCAAAAAGAAAAGTGGCATGAAACATGTTAGTCTGAATTATTTGAAGCTAAATCTCAAACAAGTATCGTTGAAAGTCAGTCAATCAAATATGAAATAGCTGATTATCCTTACTCATCAATTAACCATGTGCAAATTATTTTAGGATATATTTCTGTCGCATTATTATGTTGTTATGCCACTTTTGTTCGATCTTGGACAAATGTTGAAAGAATGGAAAAGTGTGGTTGAGAAAGTTGTTTATTTGGACAAATTTGACTTCAAAACAACTTCAAACAATTTCTTGAGACTAAAGAGAATATCACTGCAGTGATCATTTGATTTCATTATTTCTGCTTTAGAGTTGGTACAATGATGTTCTAGTGTGAAAAGATTTAACATCTGTTGGTTGTTGTCTTATTCCCCTGGTGTACAGGAACCAACTACTGGAGAAACAGGTTAGTTGAATTCTGGAAATTTATTCAGTTTGAATATTTGATGATGCAGAATTTCCTTGCTCAGTCTGAGAACATACAATGACTGAAAGCATTTCTAGGAGTGAGATATTGATAGTGAAATGATAAATAAATAAATGAATAGAGAATTAATAAATAAATAAATAGATAATCAGTGGATAAATAAAAAAATTGATAAATAAAAAAATATTATAAATGAAATAAATTATCGTGTAAAATTACTGAGTATCCAGTTTAGTGCAGACAGAAAAATGTGTTGTCAATTTTTGATAGAACCTTTTTGCATGACAGGAAAGAATAATGAATGGTCACATGACATGATTTGACCACTTACATTGCCTACTAACTTGAACCTACTGTGAAACCAGAAAGTTTTGGCCGCATGAAATGTTCACATATTTTGCGAGTGATTCATATGTGGGAAAGTTTCATCCTAACTGACCCAACACTGAATTTTTGCAATTTGTGAATTCTTGCTGCAAAAACTGGTCGTTGTTACAATTTTTGAAAGTTTGTGTCGCGAAAGTATCAGCTTGTACAGGATGTCATAGTACTGAATTGCCTTTCATCTTGCGACTTTTTTTATTCTTGATTTTGTTGGTCTATGCCAGGGTGATGAAGATTGGGAAGGAATTCAGTGATCAGACGCTCTACCTGTCCATTGCCAATGCTAACGACTTTGCAGGCAAGCTGGACCAGTTTGGCACAAGTCCTCCCGATGATGGTGGTGCTCCTGTGGTTGCTATTGAAGGGTCCAAGGGCGAGAAATTTGTCATGAAGGAGAAATTCACGTGAGTTTGCTTCAATATGTACCTTGTCCGTTTGGCTGCTGTAAAACCCCTTGGTCCGTATTCTCCAAAGCCGCTTCACTTAGTCTACTGATTTATGGAAAGCCAAGTGTGAATCCCTCAGTTCTGTATGAATGACTGACATACCGTCATCATATATTTTCTTCATTAGTTACAGAATAATGGTGATGTGTAAAGGAAAATAAGGTTGTCATTTGGCACTCCATAATTGGTGGACCGATAGACCCGTTCACGAATGTATTCATAGCCACACCCACAAATATACTCTGACAAACTCTGAACCATGCCCGTGGCAGTTTCTTTGTTTGTTTTTCCGTACTCTAACCCACCACAAGTGAAGAAATGTCAAGAGTTTTTCAGAGTAATATCACCTATTACATAAACTGCATAATTCATAAAAGAAAACACAAATTGATCCAAAAAAGAGAGCTTTATTAGAACTTTTTAATCAGTCGTCTGCATTGCTTGCATGAATTATGTAGAAACCAGTGCGTGTGTGTGTCATGCGTGTACCGGTGTTCAAACACCCCCTTTTGGTGTTATTTGGTGTTATTTGGTGTTAAAACACCCCTTTCTAATGTTCTCCTTGCCTTATCTTCGCTTGTGATCAAAATAAAGATGGATAAATGAAGAAATAAACGAGAAAAGCTCAGAGTTTCACACGTCCCCCATAGACATTGCACACACACACACAAAGCTTATCTGACCCTCTTTTGTTGTGGTTGCATATGATATGAATACTTATATGCATACATTTGTGAACTTTATTTAGGCGGGTTTAAACCTGGCCAAAAGTTGATGGCTTTCAAGGATAAGAGCCCTAGTGTCTCTGCCATAGGGGGCTTATGAATGCTGATCAGGCTTGTTTTTTTGCATTGCTAGCCTTCTTCCCTTGCACTTACTCTTTACATAAGCAATTGAATTATCTTGTTTCCATTCTTCTCCCATGTTCAAATGAGTCTAGCAAAGTTGGCAATTGAATTAATCAAAAATATGATACGACTGTCAGAGAAATAACCCGTGGATTTTATTCCTCTTCTTATTCTTCAGATCCGATGGTTCATCACTTAGAACATTCATCCAGGCTTTTGTAAATGGTGAGCTGGAGCCATACCTCAAGAGTGAAGATGTACCAGAATCCAACGATGGCCCGGTGAAGGTAAATTACCTAGAAGTTCAAAGATATATAGTGTGTACTATGGTCAAAGATAAAGTTGACTTCGGGTCATGTGATTAAATTGTGAAAGGAACTTGCTGAAAGCAATTGTGACAGCTTGAGTATGTAGAATTGGTGTAAACTGTGAGGTTTTAGAATCACCAAAATGAGGAGAAATTAACTCTGAACTTGGTGAACATTATGTCACTTCGAAATGTCATGTGACAGAAATTTCCATTTGAAATTTGTAGTATTCGGTTTGCCTCAGATGATCTATGAGAAGGAAATGAAATCTGTTATTTAAAAAAATTTCGTCTGCAATTTTGCTGGTGTTCATTTGAATTCATGTGCGCTTTGAAGACATTTGGGCCCTTGCATACACTGTGTGTTTATCCTGTACATGGAGCTACGAGCACCAATATGATTGCGTGACTTGGCTCAGCAGAAGTTCTGAATTGCTGTTGCAAGATTCAAACTAGCAGTTATTTTGTGCTACATCCATGATGGAATGTGTGGACAGAAAAGAATGCAAAAGTATCTTGGCCATAATGTATCTGTTAAGTTTCGTTTTAATGCATGTTCATCACCATAACTCGACTTCAAATTAACTTTATAATCTGACCTGTGAAAAATGGGTGGCAGATACCAAAGAACAAATTAAAATATATATTTCTCCAGAATATTAGTGATCTATTAAACATATTAATGTTGTAGTGATTACATGTTAATATTGTAGTGTTTAGATGCATGATACTTTGTTCTGTCCCTGAATCTGATTTCCTATTTATTTGTGTGATCAAATCCCATACAGTTACAAATTCTTGTGAAATTTAATTTTCTACATCTTTGGAGACCTCAATATCAGTATGCTTGTGGGTTGAGCTGTCATTGGTGTATGCACGGTGATTCGTGATATCAGTTGACAGTGAACCCCATATTGGTCGAGATACATGAAAGTAGATTGTTATCTACATTTCAAATTAATACAGAAGTGTCAATTGAATATTGGAAATATATATATCACACTATACACATATAAACAAAATACCCTCTCTATACCACCATTTCCAATAAGTAACATCTTTTTTAATTTTATTTTTTTAGGTTGTTGTAGCCAAAAACTTTGATGAGATTGTCAATGACGAGACAAAAGATGTCCTTATTGAATTCTATGCCCCGTGGTGTGGGCATTGTAAGAGCCTGGAGCCCAAATATATTGAATTGGGAGAAAAGGTAAGAAAACAGAATTGAGCTATATCATTTTCTTTTGGTCACGATTATCATCTTTTTCATGGTATAATCACTGCTAGTATTTTTGAATTATCTTTATAATATTTGTAAGTTTGTTATCAGTTCTATCAAATGTTATTGTTATTTTTTTTTAAATCTGTTTATTTTGTTTTGAGCACTATTGTTATCTTGTTATCACATTTATTTTAGACATTTGTATCCCAAGATAAAGGCACACAAATACAATGAATAATAGAGACAATAGAGTCTATGAAATTGAGATGTTATGAATAGTAGTTCTTAATTATTTTTGTTTTTGTTTGGGGTTTTTTTTTTTGTCATTATTTGCAAGCAATTGTTTCCCCAAAACTTAAAAATTCATATTTATTTGGCCTAAACAGATCTGGAATTTCATATAATTTTTATTCTATACAATTGTATCAGAAGCATCAGATTTACCTTGCAATTATCCTGTAATGAAACGACAAAGCTGACATTGTCCTTTGATATGTTAATAAGTTGTTTGAATGACTATGTTTTTGATATTACAGCTTAGCGAAGATGATAACATTGTCATAGCCAAGATGGATGCCACAGCCAATGATGTACCACCGCCATTTGAAGTCAGAGGGTGAGTGTGGGTTTACACTGCATTAAGGTCTGGGGAGCGTTTCATCAAGCGTTTCGTCAGTGATTTTTACGGACTAATTTGCTCTCAGCCAATCAGATGCAAGGATTTCAGTAGCTTATTAACAGTTGTCGGTAAAACTCATTGACAAAACGCTTGATGAAACGCTCCCTAGATCACTGTGATTAGGGCCATTGTCGACAGGCTTGAAAATTGGGGCTTGGTTGACATAGTTTCCCTTTTGTGACAGAAGAATTTTTACACCACGTCTTGTAGGGGTTTCAAAAGCCGACCCAGGATGTCCGAGAGTATAAAATATAAGATGCATTAAACCATTATCCAGTAACAAATTACAATGTAATTGTTACTTCGTATTCTACAGATACGTGGCAACCCTACTTTTAGTGTTTACTTTTGGACCTCCATAACCCATTGTTCTTTTTTCGGATTTTCTTTGTTCTCAGACATTTTGGAACAAACTCAGAAATTGAACAAATTTTTGTTTTTTGATAGGAATGTGTCATTTTTTTACAAATATCACAGCATGTATTCAAATGTATTTAAACATTTGTAATAAGCGTCAATTCTCATTTATCTGTTTATTTCTTCAGTTTCCCAACTCTTTATTGGGCATCAAAGAACAACAAGTCGAGTCCTAAGAAGTACGAAGGTGGCCGCGAGGTCGCTGATTTTGTCAAGTTCATCAAGAAAGAAGCCACATCAAAACCAGTCAACACTGGAGGAAAGACCGAGTTGTAGATCCAGCAATTAACAAATAATAACAGTTCATCAGAAATAGACATTCATTCAACTGAAGGGTAGTGGATTGGGGACCATTTATGTAGAGATACATGTATATCTTAATATGGAGAGTACTTTAAAACTAGAAACCCTCTGCAAATCATTATCAATGGCCATTTTCACGGCAGGAAATTATTCATCTGTTGAGAGGGAGAAGGGTGTTATCTCTCTGTTAAATTATATGATTTAATGCCCTTCTTGCTCTCAACTAACGTTTTGCAAAATCTCAACCGCTTGGGAAATTCGCAGAGGTTGCATGCATGGAAAAGTTTCTGGGTTAACTGGAGCTAGGCAGTGACATGGGGGAGGGGGGGTGTTGTATGTGTGGTTTAATAAGGTTGACATAATTCGGAACACATAATTGTATACATCATTAGTAGAAATAAGCCTTTAATTAGATGGCTTTTTATGAGAATTAAATGGCCATTCCATAGTTTTAAATGCAGAGTTAATATAAACCCTTTTTTTTATTTTTGTACTGATGTCGTCACTATCCAGCATTCATGCACGATGTATTGCTATACATCGCTTCTATGAGGTGGAAGTGAGTAGAAAGATCAAGATTTCATAGAGATTCATTATTCTGTTGTGAAATTACAATGAGATTCAAGTTAGGTGCTTAAGTTCTGTGCATGGCTATCTGAATGGATGAGTAATGAATGTCTGAAAGTTTCTTATTTTTGTAAGGGTGGGTCACTCGTAAATGTCTGTATTTTACATTTTGTTGAATCACCAAAATCTTTCTTTTCAGTATGTTTGTACTTATCACCTGTTAAAGAAAAAGAAGAAGTAATGACATTTAATCATATTTTTTTTCTCTCTCTCATTCTGAACATTTAGATAGCTTCATTGTCGTTAGAATCCTATTTGAGATGAAAAGCATGTATTCTCCACATTATTATATCGCTGTCATGAAGGACATAGATGTTCTAGAAAATGTATTTTCAATTATTAATTGAAGCAGATTTAGCCGCAGCCATTCTATATGTTGTTCAGATGGTGTACATTCGCACTTCATGGGGTTTAATTCACTGAGACGTTTATATACCTTGTTCACATAAGCTGTGTTGTGACCAGAGGTGGTGTTAAAACTGTCCGGCAATCAATTTAGCTGCATTTCTCTTTTAATGAAATGAATAGGAAATCACCTATTTAAAGGGGCTGGAAGCTTGATAATGCTCCAGTCAGAAAAGGAAATTGTCTAAAATTCTGCTTCCCAGAAATATGAACCAGCCGCAGTTAACAATCACGTTGCTGGTTTTAAAAAAACGGAGTTACCCTTATAGGCAACATTCATTTGTGAACCTACCTAGCAAGTGTGAACAAGGTATGTTAACTAGATTGAGGGAATGTTATGTTTGGTTTCTTTCTTTCTTTTCATTTTTTTTGTAACTTAGTACATTTATAGAACCTTCCGTTGTTTCCAGGAAGGCTGATATGTAGCTGTATCCAGAATTATGAGTTTCAAACAAAAATTACTCTTTATTTATTTCATGTATGGTCAGAGTTGATAAAGATATTTGTGTAGATTTTTTATGAGACCTATCAATTGCATTTTTAATGTGCTGTGCTTTGAGCAATACTGTTATAAAAAAAAGTGATACCTTTATCAAAGATTTGTGTACACTCTCACTGTTTTGAGGTTTGGTACGGTCTTGTTTTCTAACTTTCAAAGAGAGCGTATTTGATACTAAATAATTTTATGTTTTGTGGGTAGATTTGTTGGAAACATAATAATGATTGAGAAATAAATAATGAATTATACATTCTGACTGTCTTGTTTTATTTTCATGATGCAGCGAGAAAACTGCAGGATATCATGTTTTTTTTACATGTAAGAAGGATGGTAATATCCATAATGAAGTATGAAAATTATAAAAATACACATGCAGTCATAAGAGTGATAGCATACAGTATACAGTGGAAACTCAGTATAACAAGGTTCAGATTGGGACCATCAAAATTACCTTGTTATAGCAGGAATCTTGTTATATTGGGTTAAAAATACAATAGAATATAAAGAACTGGGACCAGGAATATTACCTTATTATATCAGGAATATTGTTATATCAGACCTCTTTATACTGAGTTTCCACTGTATAATTTTGAGGAGGGGGGCCCCAATATTCAGAAAATTTTCTGACAAAAGCATAAGTTTTTTTTCCTGTTTCAATTTATTTCATATTTCACATTTACAGTGCTTTTACAGTATAAATGGTATAAACAATATCAATGGTACAGACAAGATAAATGGTACATGTACAAAGAAACATGAAATATATTGTCAGAGAATATAAAAGAAGTTGAGTACCTTGTATCTATATGTTTGCATGCAGTATCGATTCAAAAGACTGGGATAGAATAAAAGTGCAATATGGAGGAGCCTAAGAAGAAAGCTATGCTGGTGAATTATAGGCTCCAAGGTGTAATACATGTATGATTCATATTAGTCTTTTAAAACATTAAAGAGTCATTAGCTTTGGGTGTGTTTTTACTACAAACTTCCCTAACAAGCAAACACATGTACATGTAAAAAAAAAGTCATCAGCATTGTGGTGTGTGTTCATACTCCTAAATTCTCGGTCAAGGAAAAAAAAAAAGGTCATCTGCATTTTTTTTGGGGGGGGGGCGCCCCCTGGATCCGCCCCTGTAATGCACCCTTCCATATGTAATACAGTAAAATGTCATTATAAAGAACATTGTTTTAAAGCGATTCCTTATATTATAGCAAGGTAGCTTTTCTGACCCAAATTTGTTGTATGCTATTGTTTTGAACCCCGATGCTAAAATATAACACAAGGCTTAAGAAAAAGGTAACATGACTGCTTTCTCCACAAGGAGTTTGTTATAACGAAGTCCCAGAGTATTCACTGAATAATCGGATGGTCGCCATCTAAAGCCCATGTGCAGTGATGACAAGAGTCTAAACAATAATGGAATAACAGTTTGATCAACATATTTTTATTATAAAAAAATTGTAAGAAGCCACTAGGAATATACGGCAGAAGATACATGAAATAAAAGAAGAGAGATGTGACAAAATATTCTATTGAATTGCCAAAAGTATACATGACACCTGTACATACTTATTTAGGCTACTGTAATCCTAGTCATAAGCTGAAAAGAAGACAACTGCACGTAGCCTAAAAGGTTTTTTCATGAAGTACTTTTGATCGTTATTCAAAATGGAATGAGAGAGAAAGAGAGCGAGCGAGAGAAACTTAATGTTTTTGAAATCCGAAAGAATTATGGTGACAAAGTAAATTAAATGAGAAAAATGTATGTGTGTATTGAATAGCATTATCGATACGAACATAAGTGTTAAGTTTGGATAACAGACGTGTTTACTAGACCAAGTGTATTCAATTTATGCAAGTTTCTTACCAATAACCTCTGGTTAACAACGATTTAATTCACCTGCTATGCATAATGGCATTTCTAGGGATGGAATACATTTTGCGCACATCAGTGGTTGCTATATCTGGCAAGCGTCTGGCAATATTTTGTTCAAGAAATAGGCATAAAATTAGTAAACAGGTGACAGGTCTATTGTTAAATTGGAAAAAAGCCTAGCCCTATATAGTGCTTCACAAAGTGGTCTCAAATAGCAGGGAGTTTTTCCGAACTTCTTCTTTCGCAACTTCGATTCTATTGTTATGCGATTCGGAGACAGGGTTGTAGTTTCCTGCAAGACAAGTGAAGAAAAATGAGAGTGCATGTTCAGCTATTTTCTTTTGAATCAGAAACATTGTCTAGATGTTTTTATTCTTCAAAGTGTCCTTATCGTTTCTTGTCTAACTTGAACTATTTCAATACAGGCCTATAACTTTTCATTTATCAAGGCCCCGTCTTATAAAAGAGTTGCGATTGATATCAGTTGCATTTTATTGATAAAGCAGATAACCGGAGAAATGTCCCATGAAATAAGAAATAGGACAAATTATACATTTTTGGAAAGCTAATCCCCCAAAGAATACGATGTAACATTTCCAAGGTTGAAAAAGAAACTGCTCGCGGGCGAAAATATGCGAATATTTTGGCACACATTTGAAACAGAATAATATTAATTTATGAAAACCTATGGATTTCGAATGTTGATGGAATGTTTTAGGGAATCTTCCCCTTTCCGTTGATACCAAATTTATTGCATTTTGATTTGTTTGTACATCTCCGAGTAACACCTTTAATCAATCGCAAATCTTTTATAAGACGGGGCCCAGATATAAAAATTCAATTTCGAAAAATGCAAACGAAAAATACTTACCCCTAATCTTATTTTCTTTATTTTCATACATAATTTATAAATGAATTGCTATTGAATCTGTCACAGAACTGAAAGAAGAATGAATTAAACTGAATCAATCAAAATGTAACTTTAGTCGAACCAGTATGCCTAAGGCTAAGCAGTAATTATTACCATATTCTAGTTTGCCCATGCCGTCACGATGATGTAATCTTATGACGAGTACGTAGGACCAGGACCCAAGAGCACTGCCAATGACTGACCCTAGAACGGGTATCCACCACCAATGAACACCACCAGGTCTACCGGGTCAAGAAAAACAACAGAGCTAGATTATTGACATTGGGTAGTATCGGTGGTAGAAGGGTGGAGGGGCTGATCGAGGGTTTTGCAAAAACCAAAGTGGGGTCCAATTTCCCAAATACTCTGACAAGGAACCAAAATGTATGGGTGTACAATACAATTCACTAAAAATCTCTGAGAAGAATAAAAAAGTTATCAGGAAAAAGGGAGGTTCCATAAAAAATTCCACAAAAATCTGTAACAAACATAAAAATGGGAGGGGGAGAAAGAAAAGAAAAATGGGGCCCCAGTTCACAAAAAATCAGATGACCACAAAACAGGCGGTCTCAGACTCCCGTGACCCCCTTCCCCTTTAGAACCGAGTATGCTGTAGAATCGAGTGAGATGGTATTGAAAGAGAGAGAGAGAGAGAGACGGGGGGGGGGGGGAGGAGGGAGACATCCTGAGTGCGACGTACAATATCTATCGAGTAAGTTAAATACTATCATAATATCAATCGACTGATGATCTAAACCGCAATCGGACACATGCACAACACCCTTTCTTATCAACAGATCAAGCACCAGAATAATAGATCTACTTCCAGTCAGGCATATAAATTACCAGTGATGAACACAACGTACATGTTATAAGAAGGGAAATAGTATTTTCTCTCTTGAAGACAATCTTTTCAATAGTTGTGTTCAAAGTGACCGCTACTCCCTGTGGGAGGCATGCTTAGAGGTTCAGTGCTCCTGATATATCGCATTGCAACTTCGCGAAAGTTTGCGTACAACATAAAAAACGTAATTGGGAAGCAATGAGATCGTAATGTAAACGTCTCTAATCGTAATAGGACGCATTAAGGACGTAATATAAACGCCCCTAATCGCAATGGGACGCAACAAGGACGAAATGTAATCGCTCATAATCATAATGGCACGCAACAATTGCGTACCTACTGTAAACGTATCAACGTACGTCCAAACCTCCTTTCCGTATCCAGCGACAGTTAAGAAGATTCTCCCAGAGAGATCAACAGAAGGATTGAGAGGCGCCCCGGCATTGACTCCATAACTCATCGAGATGGTGAAGACGATGAGCCCGAAGAAAACCGGGGCGAGGTTTAGAGGTGGGGCACTGTTCCTCTGATCTGTCACAGCTTGGGCGACGGCAAGTAAGAGAGCCGTATTGAACACCTAAATAGGATTTAATCATGCATGGACATACAGCCATGGAAAAATTATTAGACCAAGAAAGGTTACTCATAAATGTTATTTTTCTAGTAAAACGTGAATTGTTAGGCCTATATCATTGCTGTAATGAAAGTGACAAAATCATCCAATACTATTTCTTTGAATGCGATTTTGATTACTGCGACTCAAACATTTTATTTATATGGCACGAAAAAGAGACATGATAACGAAGCTTTTCGACCTGCACTCATCAGGTTATCACGCAGGTATAAAACAAATTACTTGAAATCAACTATATTATACTCGGTGAACCCGGACGCAACCTAGACGCCGTAATTTCAGAACAATCGCAAAGCTTGGACGAACTCCTTTTGTCTGCACAGAAGAGGTTCTTGCGATTGGATATAAGCAGCTTCCAGAAAGCGTAAATGCGCTGAGCTTCTGGCCCGGGACATAATTGAAAATTGATCGTCGGCATAGCTTTGTGCGCAAGCTGGATTGTTCAGCAAGTGGAGACCAATCGCTGAATCGCATTTGGCTATCTTTGGTCTGTTAGCGTGCATTTCAGATTTGCAGGCACGGACGGGCTGCGTGCGCTGTCCCAGAACATGATCGCACAGCCACTTTGGAAACCAAGCTCCAACGACATTTATTAGATTTATGTAAACGCGGCGATTTGTCTAAGCCAGTTTATGATAGAATTCGACCACATGGCTCGCTAAGACCCCGCATGTACGGCCTCCCCAAAACTCACAAAACAAACGTTCCGCTTCGTCCTATTCTATCGATGGTTGGGTCAGCGCAGCATGAACTGGCAAAATGGCTAAGCGAGCAACTTCAGCCAGTCTTAGATTGTTTGTCTGTTCATACTGTTAGAGATTCGTTTACGTTTGCTAAACTCGTCCGCGATCTGCCCCTTGATAATAGTAATTGTGTTATGTGTTCATTCGATATCTCTAGCCTATTTACCAACGTGCCACTGAAAGAAGCTATTGACATCTGTGCTTCTTATCTCTATCATGGCGACTTAGACTCACCACCTGTTCCTGAGCCCGTATTCATTGATCTCATGAACTTTGCCACTCGCGCGGTTGAGTTTAGTTTCAATGATACGATGTATTCACAGATAGATGGTGTGGCTATGGGATCCCCATTAGGCCCCGCGCTTGCTAACATCTTTGTTGGCTTTCATGAAATGCGCCTGCTACAGAACGCCACCGATCTTAATATAGTCCCACATGTGTATTGTCGGTATGTTGATGATACGTTTGCAATTTTTGATAACCGCGCAGCGTGTGAGGTTTTCCTTACACAACTGAACCGGCTCCATCCCGCGCTAAAATTCACATGTGAAATTGAACTGTCCAATGCGCTCCCATTTCTCGACGTTCTCGTTGAGAGAAGTGATGGGAAATTCATCACTTCCGTCTACCGCAAGCCCACATTCACCGGGCAATACACGAGATGGGACTCGTACAGTGCAACTTCATACAAGATTGGGCTCATTAGAAACTTAGTGTGCCGCGCCCATAGGATTTGCTCTGCGTGCAAATTAGCTCCCGAAATCGCGAAAATCAAAACTATCCTCCTTGACAATGGTTACCCTGAGCATGTTATATCTCGCACCATAACACGGACGCTGGAGGCACAATCCAAATCTGACACCAGATTTGGACCTGCCAAATGCCCCGTGTATCTCAAACTACCCTGGAGGGGTAAGGTATCTGACAAATACGCCAGTCAGATCAAACACGCAGTGTCACGTTGCTATTACGCGGTTTAGACACGCATTGTGTTTTCTACACACAGGATGCTACCGTCAACTAGCAAGGATGTACTACCCACCCCCCACTTGAGTAATGTTATTTACCAATTTCAGTGCCGGTGCGATGCCAGGTACGTGGGCCGTACTTCTCAGCGGTTGGCTGATCGCATTATAAACAACACATTCCCTCGATTATTCGGAACCGTACACCCAATCAGCGCACGCAGCCCGTCCGTGCCTGCAAATCTGAAATGCACGCTAACAGACCAAAGATAGCCAAATGCGATTCAGCGATTGGTCTCCACTTGCTGAACAATCCAGCTTGCGCACAAAGCTATGCCGACGATCAATTTTCAATTATGTCCCGGGCCAGAAGCTCAGCGCATTTACGCTTTCTGGAAGCTGCTTATATCCAATCGCAAGAACCTCTTCTGTGCAGACAAAAGGAGTTCGTCCAAGCTTTGCGATTGTTCTGAAATTACGGCGTCTAGGTTGCGTCCGGGTTCACCGAGTATAATATAGTTGATTTCAAGTAATTTGTTTTATACCTGCGTGATAACCTGATGAGTGCAGGTCGAAAAGCTTCGTTATCATGTCTCTTTTTCGTGCCATATTGAAATTTTGCAGTACCAAGAAATTATTTGTGTATTTTATTTATATACGAATATTGCTGTATCATGCATTGGTCGTTCCCACTATTTTTAAAGACTATTATAAATTTTATTACTCTTTGGAGCCTATAAAGCGTAGCTTTCTCCTTAGGCTCCTCAATATTTCACTTTTATTCTAGCCCAGTCTCTTCAATTAATACTGCATGCATACGTAAAGTTATGAGGTACTCGCCTTCTTTTAATTTCTCTGATAATATATCTCATGATTGTTTGTACCATTTATCTTGTTTGTACCAATTATATTGTTTGTACCATTTATACTGTAAAAACACATTGTAGATCTGAAATATGAAACAATAAACTGAAACTAATGTAAAAATAAAATACCACAGCAGCAAGATGGATTTGCTTTAATATGACATTCATTCAAGGAAATGATGACATAAGTCCCTTTTTGTTAGTTACATGCGTAATAATACCCCCAGAAAAGGAGCTTGGTCTAATTTTTTTCACGCGGGGTACTAAACCCAAAAATCTGGGACAAGCAAAAACAAAAACAAAAACAAAAACCTAAAAACAGAAAACACCACCACCAACAACAACAACATTAACGACAGCAATGACAAGAGCAAGAACAAAAACATTCTTTTGGTACTTGATTTTAATATAGGTGCCAGATTGCGCTTTGCATGGGGGGGGGGGGAAGGGGGTACTCCCTGGTTCCGCCACTATTGTCGTTGTCACTTAAATGTTAATGAGGGACTTGAAGTTAGGTCCAGAGCTTCTTGATATTGAAATAGGGAGTGAAACCTTCATATTTTAGTCAGTTATTGATATTAAATAAAAACAAGTGTAAGTCGGAAGTTATATTTAACGGGTGGTGATTTAAGCTGTAATAAAAATGAAATTATAAACAAATTAAAGTGTTTATCAGTCAATTTTATGGATGTATATAGAAACGAAGATGGCTAGTGGTATAGAGGTTTTTTCCCCAGACCCTGCCGAAGTTAAGTGCTGATTCAGTGATTCTATAAGGAAATGTGTGAAGGAATTATTTATTTATTATTTGATACTTCTAACCATGTCTTTAATAGTTCTACATAATTCACATTATACTCAATCTGAAAAACATGTATTCAAGACAGTGAAAGCAGTGAACGAGTGACATCCAACATTATAACTGGGTCAAAGTATGCCAAATGTGCATCGTCGGGCCATATATGACACGGGGGCTTTCACGTTCCCATATCGAATGACAAACAAGAAGTAGAAGGGGAAAATGCAGGAAGATAGAGAGAGGGGCAAACAGAAATCCCTCATAATTTCAAATCTGCCGACAAGGGTAAAAAAAATAGCCATCACTTAAAAATATGTTAAATGTTTTCTTGACAAGTGTATAGATTTTTCTTCCAGCAAGCAAATGAAAAAGAAAAATACTCAAAATTGAATTTACAACAATGGCAAAAGGGTCTTGATATTAAAATTTGCCAACAGGAATTATGAATGGACAAACAGACCGGGAATGTACAAAGATTCAGAAATCAAACCTACCTGTTCAAGGAAACCAGTAGTGACAGAGAGGTATGGTTGCGGGAATGTAGCAAAGATTCCCGCGGTCCCATTCTCACCGAACACCTGCCTCGTACCGCCATCAAAAGCATCGAAAGCATCTTTAAAAAATGATTACCAACATTCTTAGTAAATAGGTATAACAAAAATCTACCATGACTTAGCGATATGCCTAAAGTTCATTGGTCTTGTTATAAATGAATAAGTTTGAATATGGACAGCAAGTACGTGTTAAACCCGAAATACTAAATTTGGTATAAATTAAAAACTACACGGAGAGTATCTCCGACACGGTTTCAGATCTAGGCAAAATAATAATAAAATAAAGAAGGAAAAGGAGAAAAAAGGAGAAGAAGAAATAGAAGAAGACGGAATGAAGAAGAAGAAGAAAAAAAAGAAGAAGAAGATGATGATGATGGAAAAAAAAAGTAAAAAGAGGGAGAGAAAATAAGCAAAAAGACGAATATTAAGAAAAGTAGATACGGAGACAGACAGGCAGTCGTAAGGACAGAGAAGAAAAGAGAGCGTGAAATGCCTGGTGAATAGATGTTGGGTCTGGCGAGGAAAAAGAGTAAAGACATGAACACCTTGATAAATTCCATACGACATAGCAGCCCCTAGAAATCCTCCAATCAATTGGGCAACGAAGTAAAGTGGTATCCGCTTCCATGGAAACGATCCTCCCGCTGCTAAGCCAACCGAGAGAGACAGGTTTAAATGACCTCCTATAACAAGGAGAAATACAGGTTAAGGGTGATGTTACGAAAGGTCGGACAAAATGATAATATTCAATTCATTTCAAGTAAGAAAATTTTTGTTTGATCTATTTCGTTGTGCCCGTATATAATAGTTATTTGTGAAAAGGCCTTGTTTAGCTGAATATTTTGAAAGCCCCCCACCCCACCACCCCCCCCCCCCCCCCCCAAATGCTAAATGGCATACATCCGAAAATAGGATTATAAAATGACTCCTCGCGTTGACCTTTCCGGTAAAAGAGGGAAGGCATTTTCGTGCGTGATGATTCGTTCCGTTATTAATTAATTAATTAATTAATTAGTTAGTTAGTTATTCGTTCGGCATTAATTCCCTCAAAATGAACTGCGTGTCCTCTCTCATATTTTCATATTTTGCTTAAAATCCCTGTCACAAAGTTATGTGCAAAGTTAGCGGTATTTGGGTATAAGGAAAGAATTGGCATAAGGATTTGAATAAGATTAGTAATCCGAGCATTATCATGATTATTATTAGTTATTCTGGTGTTCACTTTCGGGGAAATACATGTAGAAAACGCTCTCGGAACGTGAAAATGTTTTATAAACGTTAATGTGTTCTCCTATCATTGTGTGAACTTCTCTGTTTCTAAATTTTTGCGAGCAAGCGAAAAATTAGAGAAAATGTATTCATTATTTTGTCATCAAACTATTAGATATGATATTAAAATTTCAAAAAGAGCACCTCACTTCCCAAATAATTATGAGATGGCGGTTGCCCACATATTGCTCACAAATTGAAATTATTGGGGGAGTGGTGCTGCAACCCCAGCCCTAATTTCGTACGCATATATTGTGTTTGATTGATTTCAGGCCTACCTGATACTCCAAATGCTGAGTAGATTGATAAACTTAAAGATACACCTAACACGATTGCGATGTAAAAGGTTGAACCTGTGCCAGTTACTACATCCTGAGCGAGTGCCCCATGGGAGAAAGCCTACATAAAAATAGTAAAGAACAAGAATTGTGGTATATAATCTCAAGAGACTTTTTCGGTTGCACATGACTTGTGTTTGTGCAAAAGAAAAATGAATGTGAAATCGGTGATCCGACACATGAACCGATACAGGGTCAGGACACATTTGTCCGATAACAATATTCGATAACGATAACGACACCCTATAGAATTAACAGAAACGTGCATACCACGGTATCACCATACAATAGGGTGTACCTTTGATTGAAAATCTCGTTATCGTTATCGGATAAATGTGACCAGTCCTTTAGGGTAAGGGTTGCAATAATTATTATTGTTTAGGTTAGGTTAGGGAGCACGTTTCTTTTTTATATCGTGGAATTATTTTTAAAATATAATACCCGGTGGGCTAGCGGCCCCCGTATTATTAAGACATGTAAGAGTTGCGATTGATTTGAATCGATTGCAATTTGATATCAATTGCAACTGTGTACTAAATATTAAAGTTGCGAATGATTCGGATCAACTCGTAAATTTTTTTATATTACAAGGGCCTATGAATAGGAATTAAGAACTTACGGAACGTTAAGAAAAAGGCTTAAATGATAAAGTAAGAGAATGGTGTGGGTGGGAATACATACATCACATGCAGGTGCATTCCACTCTGTGGCAGACCCTTTATAGCTTCTTGCCTTTTCGAGTATGTTTATTATGTTTGTACTTTGTACTATTTGTGCTGTCAATGTGTCTCCTTATATCATGCATGTATTCGGTAATGATTGTATACTGTATGAACCGGTGTACTAATCTTATAGCAACCAATATTAACAAAAGTTGCAATTAAAGAAACACCGCCAAATATTGTATGGAGACAATATGTTAGTTGAAGCAGTTAATATCCCGTCACAATAAACCATAACACTGAACTCTATTTCATTTCATTTCATTTCAATCACGATAAAAATTCAATTCAGCCTAACAGCTGTTCTTTACTAAATCCATCGCCTTTGCAAAAAGAGAAAATGTAACATACCGATACAAGAAATGTTCCATAGCATTCGGCAATAAAACACTTGATTATGTCATTTCTTATTGTTATCGTGTCCAATATTTTCGATTTCCATGGTCGTCTCTCATTGTCATCGTTTACGGCAGTATTTTTGATACGATCCCACTTTTGTCGGCGCCCAATCACCATTGTGAAGAAGAAGCAATGATTATAAGTACTCCACTGTACGAATTTGGGTTATTAGGGCAATGAAAATTGAGGGCACAAAGTTTAAGTGCTGGTGCATAGGCGGGTTCAGGGGGCAAAAACGGCCACCCTTAAAAAAAAACATTGAAAAGGACTTTTTAGGCTAAATATTGATTCGGGGTGGGAAAATTGTTCCCATACATTATGCAAACGGACATACGGATTCAGAAACTCTGGTTAAAAATTATTCGAGTCCATTAAAAAATATTCAGACGAATGAGATTTTTAAAAATTCAGATGTCCATTTATACAACGCATTATACCTGACATGCAGAACTTGTCTTTGGTCAAATTTGCAGACTTTTAAATTCAATGTAGGTCTCTCCTCCCCTCTCTTCCCCCCCCCCCCCCCCTCGTCTATCTTCTTTCCCCTTCTCTCTATCTTTCATTTTCATTCAAATTTCCGTCTTTTTTTCCTCTCTCCTTCTATTCCCCTCTATATTCCCACCTCTACCCGTCTCTCCCCCTCTCTCTCTCCCCCCTCTCTCTCTACCTCTCGTGAGGCCGCCATCGACATCAAGCAAATCGCTCATGATGACGGTCTCCTGCGTTCACACATCCACTTAAAGGGCCCCTGCAATTAAATGCAACCCAAATGCAAGATTTTTGCTGTTGATGTGCAGGGATGCAAGAAACTAATATTTTGTTATTCAAACATCTAAATACGTTTCATAGATTTTTAAATATTTTTGAATTATATTTTCCAACCTCCTAAGCTCCACCCTAAAAAAGCTACAGATATCATTCCTGCAATGACATCATCTGTCAATCATGAGTCAGCTACACTAACATTCTACAATAGACAGTGGGATGTAACTTCCCCAGTTCAGCACATGTTCACAATAGAATTGCATGCTTTCGAACAATACCTCCTCATCATGACCATAAATTCTCTTCCTGGTAATCCTACAGCATGTCTGACATTGCAACTACTATGTAGGCATTGTATGGTCTAATAGAACAGATGGTTATCTCTGGCAAAGCTACATACCACTGTCTCTCCTTAGCTCACTAATGATTAACAGATGATGTCACTGCAGGAAAGAGATCTGTAGCTTTTTTAAGGGTGGAGCTTAGCATGTTTGAGAAAATGATTTCAAAAGAGATTTAAAAATCTATGAAACTTAATTAGATGTTTGAATAACAAAAAATGAGTTGTATGCATCCCTGCACATCCACAGAAATCAACTTGCATTTGGGTTGCAGTGGACCTTTAATTGTAAAATGGTAATTTCCCATAATGTATACAATCATATTTTCTTTGTATTCAAGAAGTAAATTGTCTGACAATGTGTTTATATATTTTTTTTCCTGTAATACATGTATTATTATATTTTGTATCATGCTACTGAACGCAGAAATAAAATCAATCAAACAAACCTCCCTCTCTGTTTTTATCACCCTTCTTATTCATTCAAATCACACATATATTTCCTATCAATATATATTTTTATGTTTATTATTCTTATCATTTGATAAGGTTATGCTTGTTGATTTTCTCTTAAAGATAACAATACAAGAAAATTCCATCAAAATAAATATTGGCTTAATACTTATTATTGCATTTAGATGGCATAAATTAAACAAGGTTATCCAAATTATTAGTTTGATGAAAAATGCAGCGTTAAAAAAATAAAGGAATCAGTCACTTGTAAACAAAATAAGACGCCATTGTATTTTCAGCTGCTTGCACCGGGGCATGTTCGGCGTTTCAAGAGGGAACGAATACCATCCGTGCTATTATTCGGAGGGCTTTTCAATTTGAAAGTGGGGTTTATTTCATTGATCATTGACCCTTCTCCTGTGTATTTACAATCAAACAGTTTTAGTTATCAGAATCAGTTTCACTTTCCCTTTTTGAATGGTGTGAAATAAGGTCATGTTTAAATATACAAAACTCTTTATAATTTGATAAATAATTGCATTGCAATTACGTTCATTCATTATAGGACGTCGTCTGCTTAAGCAGGATTGGTCCCTAGTGTGACGACATCAAAACATCGCTATATTTCTGGCGAATCCTCGGATATTCCAGATGCTGAGAAGAGCTTTTATTTATGTTGTTTTTATAATCATCAGATACGCAGTTGACGTAAAACTTATACGATTGCCATCTGTAATCTACACATTATTTTCCACTTTCCTTCCTCTCTCCCCTTTCAGGTGACCCCCTTGTGCGCCTCTCCTTATCTAAGCCAGTTGGTCGTCAGTTGGGTTTTGAATTTTTAACCAAAAAGCACTATTCTGATGTCACTTTGGAGAAATTTTTTCGCCTTATTCTTTTTTGTTGTTGTTCAAGCAGATTTCTGCTCGCCAGCTTTGGGGGTGGGGGTGTCCGAACCCTCTGAACCCCCCCCCCCCCCCCCGTTACAGGCCTGCCATGGACCTACTATACAAGCGAATTTGAATCTTTGAAAAAAATCGATTGCAACATGGCATAATGTACAAAATTCGAAAATGAATGGTGACAGACGACATTGATGAATTATAGATTTGCCAGATTAGGAAGTTACGGGACAAAATCGAAATAAAATGGATTAAAATAGACGGAAAGTCTGATATTTTATCACGTTACTTTCCCTTTCCATCATCTCTCCCCTCGCTTCTTTTTTTTTTTATTTATCTTTTTTAGTTCAAGCGGACCTCTGCTCGACAACGGGGGGGGGGGGGGAGATTCGTTCGAACCCCTGAACCCTCCCCTTGCTCACTTCGTAAAACCAGAAAAATCATTTACTAGGTATTTTCTTGTTGAAGTTATCTCTAGAGTTAATAGACATTATTATGATCTGAAACTGTGTGAGGTTTACAGATGTTAGTGAATGATGTCCAAAAATGCCCCCCCAAAAAAATCAAAATTGAAAAATATGCGATTTTCCTAATTACCGCCACTTCGTGAAAAGAGGAACGAATTGTCATGCATCAAAGATATAGTCGGTTGCTACCCCCCCCCCCCCCCCCCATAGACATTATTATGATCTGAAACTGTGTGAGATTTACAGATGTTAGTGAATGATGTCCAAAAATGCCCCCCAAATAAATCAAAATTGAAAAATATGCGATTTTCCTAATTACCGCCACTTCGTGAAAAGAGGAACGAATTGTCATGCATCAAAGATATAGTCGGTTGCTACCCCCCCCCCCCCCCCCCATAAATCAATGAATTTGCTAATGCTTCAATTATAATCATTATAAACATTATTTTGGGTCAGACAGAGTTTTGTAGGCCACTTTATAGGCCAGTGCATATTTTCTTATTTGTTTTATTTACTACTAGCAGAAGCAGCCCGTGGACATCCACGGGTGCTAGCTGTGTTTATGATTAATCACCGTACCGTATATTTGTCACAACAATAAAGTGAATAAAAAGAAAAGTCGGGTAGTGTTAGTTTTTTACCAAGAAGTATTTACAACATATTAATATGTGTTACTTATCCAAATCTTACATGAGGTCTGAAGAAAATACATTTTCATTTTGATGAAGACTAATTGACGATTGTTTTACTGTATGAATGACTTAATAATGATTTTATTTATGTTACGTCGGCCCTGTGGCCT
This sequence comes from Heliocidaris erythrogramma, assembly GCA_025617745.1. Taxonomy (NCBI): domain Eukaryota; kingdom Metazoa; phylum Echinodermata; class Echinoidea; order Camarodonta; family Echinometridae; genus Heliocidaris; species Heliocidaris erythrogramma. Next base: position 29,146,165 of record CM046860.1, read on the forward strand.
GTGGATGACACACGATCTCATTTACACCCGGGCGGGATTCTCGCACATAGAGCATGGATATAATTAAAATAGTATATCCATAGTATAGCCACAGGCGTAGCCAGGATTTTTCAATAGGTGGGGGGGGGGTGGGGGCAGACGTGAAGGATCCAACCGCATAGCCAGGATTTGATCTTGCCATGTTTCTGGTTTTTAATACTCAAGAGAAATTAAGGCCATGAAAACATACATGCATAATTCGCGGTACGTCCCTTTTAAAGGATACAAAAATGAATTTATTGTCATTTTCTTTTCAGGGGGATTACTGCCCCCTTATATGGGTCTTGGGAGGACCGACGGATTGACTTTTCCGTACTACCCCCCCTCCCACCCCCATCGTATTCATATCATAGTAGAAATATTTTCGAAGAAAATTTTGGTGTGGGGGGGGGGGGGTGACGTGGTCTCCTACACCTCCCCTCCCCGAATGATGTCTACAGATCGGTTTAGTCTGTCATAAGGGAATGAATAATATATTTGAGGCGATATATACAATAACATGTTTCCAACGGTATGAGGCAGTGGCGTATTTATGGGGGCAGAGGGGGCACGTGCCCCGGGCGGCACTTGAAGGGGGAGGGGGGGGAACGCAAAAGAGAGAAAGAAAAGGGCGAGAAATAAAATAAATGTTATGGTCTTATAAAGACGTCTTTAGGAGTTCTTTTGTGATAGAGTACCTTTATATAGAGAGTAGCGACATGGACGTCTGACTTTACTGGAAACAAAATGGCGTTTGAATTCTTTCTATTGAGAACACCCAGGTGCTCATCGGAATTGAATAGAAATATTGCATAGCAGTGGAAACAAAATGGCGTTTAAATCATGAGTTTTCGCTACTCTCTTAATATAAGTACTCTATGTGGTGACACCCCCACACCCCCTCTAGCGACGACCTGCATGGAGAATATTGGGCACACATAAGTAATTCATCCGCTCGCAATGCATGCCGGTGAGGCGGAGCAAAGATTATTTGAAATTAATTGATTAGAAATATTCATATAAAATCGATTGATTGTCCTCAGTAAATTTAAAAAGCGTAAATGGTGTTTAATAGACTTACTCTTTTCAATTTGACACCTTAGCCGAAGTTGGCTAGCTTTTTATTATTTTTAAAGGATTTATTTTATCACTGGTGCACTTCCACTGTTTCTATGTGCAAATGGGCTGAAATTTCGGCTAGCCTTGTTTCAGCCTAAATATCTTTTTTTAACGCCGGGAAAGTGCCCAAATTAGGTACTTTATTTAAGAGATATTTATATTTTGTCTCTATTCTGTGAATTTAAACGATTTCTACCGAGGGGTGTTCAAAATATGATTTATAGACAACCTTCGTTATAACACGTGAGTGAATGGGGCCGTGAATTACTTATGTGAGCCCTATTATGTTGCTCAGCAAAGTCTCACTGCACCAAGTGCTAAGAAAAATTACGCAAATCATGAATTATTCATATGGTGAGCTGCAAGACCGAAGTGCGCAAGCGCGTAAGCCGAACCGTACCTGAAGGCATCGTCGAAGCAGATGGTTCTACACAGGACACACAGATTAATTTTTGTTTGATATCAAACCAGGGCTTCCACTTTCAAGGGAATTTCTTTCAGGAAAAAACAAGCTATTTTGAAAGTGTCAAGGACATTATTAAGGAAGTTGAAAATTTCAAGGAAACTCAGGGAAAATCCAGGAAAATCAAAGAAAATTTAAGGAAATACTGAAAAGTGAAAATGAAAGTAAAATATGGAAAATTTGCATTATTGCAAAATAAATGAATACAATTTTGGACACAATATTCAGTTAGTCTGATCCATAGAGGCTAGAACCAATGAGGATCTATATATAAGTCCACTAGCGTATCTGAAGGGGGGGGGATTGCTCCCTTGCCCCTCCCTCTTCCTGACAGATTTTCAATCATGAAAAAATAATGACTGATTATTTTAATCATTATGGAGCAATTATTTCGAAGTAATAAGATACAAACATATAAATCATTATTATTCATGAAACCTGTCCAAATACTTCAATCAAAACGTCATGAGGCCAAAATTTTAGCTCACGCGCTTTGTTCGCTCCCAAATGTCTACGGGACATTGTGTTGTTGCTACAATGACAAGAAATAATAGGAAATTCAAAAGCACGAATTGCGAATTATGAAAAGATCGGTTAAAGGTTAATCACACCTTTATGTAATTTGATATGTGTGAAAGCAGCCTTATCACAGAGGCAGATTGGTGAAAATTTGAACAAAATCGGGCAAACGATAAGAAAGTTGTAATCAAAATATAATATTATATATTTTGTATCATGCTATTGAACGTTGAAATAAAATCAATCAAACAAACAATACATATGGGAATTTCAAATTGGTCGAATCGGTACGGTCACTGTGATGCAGCGGCGGTCAACTTTCCTATTCGCTCCAACAAACAAAATGACTAAAATGTCAATTTTGCAAAATGTATAAGGACTTTGGAGGACTTATAACAATGTGCTTTCTGCCCTTTAAAGGATCATCCGATACTTGTCCCCCCCCCCCCCCCCCGAACCCATCCGACTCAAATTAGGTCCTGGAAAAGGATTTTTGTTTAGATCACCATTGGCTCAGTTGTCCCCCCCCCCCCCCCCCCCCCAAGCCAAGGTCCAGTTATGCCACTGCTTTGGTCTTTGTTTGTATCTGTGTTTTGGAAAAAGATAATAACAGCACAAAAGTCACGAGCAAAAATGATTTTCGAATACAATTTTCTACGTATTCTTCCTAGTTTTCATTATAATTACCAAATCCCCCGTTATTATGTTATCATTATTATCATTATTATTTTTCATTATTTAATGTAATTATTATTACTATCATCATAGATATTGTTAGACCTACTATACTATCTTAATTATCATTATCATAATTATTATTATTATTATTGTTGTTGTTGTTATTGTTATAATTATTATCACTCGCGAAGGCTGCCTACGGCGGCCTTTCGCGGCTTTGATTTATGATCATACCAACCATTCTGAACTTGGAGCATGGTTGGGGGGGGGGGGGGTCGTTGAAAGGACGTACTTGAGACAATAATATTGTTGACTGAAGAAAGGTGACGGAAGTGTTCATAAACATAATGAACAAATAAATGCATAATATAGTTTGATGTTGGATATATGAATATTTCATAAAAAGAGGTCTATATATGCAGTTAACAGCATAATTATTCAAAATCCGTCTGGCCAGGGGCAGAGGCACATCGTTCATGTGTGTCTGTCTCAGAAACGGATATTATTTAACATCTTTGTCGCATCCTGGCTATATACTGACGACGAATGCGACGGACTAACCTGTTTTTATTTCAGTATTTAAATAACCCTTTGCCTGCAGGTTGGAGGGGTTTTTTATGCCGATTTTGGTTTTCTTAATCATCATGCCACTTGTAATTTGAAGCCTTATGTGTTTGTCTTAGAAATGAAAGGTTGTCTAGTGGAATTTTATGAATTATTTTATGATATATACTATATTATTCGAAATATTCTTTGTCACATGATCAAGTACATGTACAAGTAAACCCCCCAAAAACAGAACAAAATTGAACTTAATCTCGGTAAGGGTAGGAATAATTTGTTGTTTTAACTGTATATAAGTCTTGTGCAAGTTACTGTTACATTGACCTTATGACCTTTGACTTTGGTCAGGTTCAATTCATTTTCGAACTTGATCGACCTGCGCCTTTAAGAGATGTACCTGTCGTATAGGTGATTATAACTCAAATCCATAGAAAGTTATTGTGATTACTGAGTGCATTTTTGCAGAAAGTTCATTGACCTTTTGACCTTTGACCTTGATCAGATTCGACTCATTTTCGAAACTGACCTGCGCCTTTACGAGATGTACCTGTGGTATGAATTTGGTGATTCTATCTCACTGGCATAGGGAGTTATTGTGATTATGTACAGCCTGATTGTTGTCCGGACGCCGACGACACCGACGCCGACGCCAACGGAAATAGTGACGTCTAGAGCCTATAGTGACGCCTATAGTCTCGCTCTCTGATGCACAGGCGAGACAGAAATTGCAAAAAAATATATTGTTAACTTTTTCTTTGTTTTAAACTTTTGGTGTTATTCTTTATTTTTCTATTCGAAGATTTTTTTAAAAGTTGATTTAAATGGCGATTTACATCAAGTACTAGTATAAATGGATTTATTTAAATTAGCCAACCCTGCCTAAAAGTGTCAATCTGAGGTCTGTTACGGAGCCCCTAAGAGGACATTTATAATGACAATTTTTTTTTTATTTCGTTCCCTCGAAATATTATTTCGTTCCCTCGAAATGATTTCGTTCCCTCGAAATAATATTTCGTTCCCTCGAAATAATATTTCGTTCCCTCGAAATAATATTTCGTTCCCTCGAAATATTATTTCGTTCCCTCGAAATGATTTCGTTCCCTCGAAATATTATTTCGTTCCCTCGAAATATTATTTCGTTCCCTCGAAATATATGATTTCGTTCCCTCGAAATATTATTTCGTTCCCTCGAAATATACGATTTCGTTCCCTCGAAATATACCATTTCGTTCCCTCGAAATATACCATTTCGTTCCCTCAAAATATTTGCACCATGTGACAGTTTAGTGAAAACAACGTAACGGTACATTAAAGGTCCCCTTTTATGGAATTACAAAGGAACTTCATTTAATAGACTTTTCTACTGTGAATCCAGATCTGTCAATCATATCACCTGAATTCCATTCATTAATCTGTAACCTTGAAAATAAAAAAATAACTGGGAACGCCCCTAAAAATTTTGGAAAATCGGTCCAGCGATGACGTCATGTGACGTCACCCACAGAACGCTCGACTCACACAAGCTGGATCGAGTATCGATGTGTGTGTGTTATGGCTATTGAGCTTCGTGTAGATCCCTTCGACTTCGTGCCATTTCAGCACTTCATTTTAGCTTTTTAAAGACAAAATCCTACATCAACGATGGCATCATCTTCTTCAGCCAGGACACTTATTCAGGATCAGATATATCTGATTTGGAGCATCAAGTCCCAGAAGAAATTGAAGAGGAATTAGGGGCCCGGCCGTATACTTTTTACTATGTTTGAGCCAGGCATGTCGGATTCTGGGCAAGATTCTGATGATGACAGAGACGTCCCTGATTTTAATAACGGAGAGGATATCGACGGGAGACTTGGGAATAACAACTGGTAATTATTTTTTGATAATAAATTACCGATTAAAGTTTAATTCACGCATATCCACGTATTATGAATCTTGTTTACGCTTGCAAATTGCCCGAGAGGCTGAGCTGATACTTCGCTGATCGAGGCAGTGAGCTCGATGTGCGGCCGGGGTACACGCCGCACCGTTTGGTTGTTCGCCTGCTGACCCTGCCTGGGCTTGCGCTTGGGCAGTTTTACTGGTGCATGGGGTGGTAGCGTTTGATTCTAGTAAATTCTAACATTGATATCCAGAAAACTCTTAGCTCTCCTGTTATCTTGCTTGTTTTCTTTGTGCTGCTACACTAAGTAAGTGTAGGTACCGTTATAGTTGACAATAGATATGATCTTCTTCTTCTTCTTCTTCTTCTCCACCCAGGGTTTCATCCAGTGTGTCTGCATGGAGTGGTATGTGATGGAAACTGCTTACTATAGTATTTGTATCGACAGCAGTATGGCGGACAGGCAAGGCAGGCTTTGAAGAGGCGTAGACCTACATACAATTTTGCTGTTATCTTTTCCCCCACCTTGTCAAGATCTATGTTTACAGAAAAATATATGTTTTACTTCCACCTTATTACTGAGATTTTTATTACTGTTCTAAGATAGATTTTCAAAGATATTTTTTTTAAATTGGAAATATTCCCTGCATTTTACCTCTTTAGGGTATTTTCTTTTCAAAGTTTACTGTATGTATATATATTTTTTTAACCTTTGCAAAAAAAATCAAAAGGGAGGGCAGCTCTGTGGAACTTTAATTTAAGCTATGCAACCATTATTCTCATTTTTTTTTTATTGGGGCTTGGATATGACATGCACAAATCTCAACATTATGCAAAGGTGATAGTAAAATTGAACATTTTAAAAATATTTATGTATCAGAACTGTTGTTCCATCAGTGTAAACATTTACACAAAGTCATTATTTGAAAGAAAAAAATATTCAGTACTAATGACTGGCAAACATCTTTTATTTAATCGGGTCATTCATGTGATCATCATTATTGTTGCTTCACATCATATTTCTTTTCAAATTGACATTATTTTTTATACAGATTTTTTTTCTTCTTTCATTTGATTTATTGTTGTATTTATTATTATGTACTAGTTGTTAACTTGATAACGCTTAGATAGCATATACATTTATCATGTATATAACTGTTTATAAGAAATGTTAAAAATGCTAGTACGTCATTGTTCAGTCTTTTCATGATATTTAATTCCTATACATGGATATCAGTTTCCCTGAAAGTTGGGTTTATTACATGAGGGTGTGCTACACTGTGACAATGTGGTAAAAATTTTATTGCTGTTTTTGCTTCAAGTATCAGAGGAGAAGAGGAGTCTAGGAGGCTTATTTTGAATATTCATTTTCACTGTCAGAAATAAAATTGGAATTGGGTAACTGAGTTCACATCTAAGTATTTGCCCAGAGCATTTTTTGTAATTGATGTTGTAAAGATGCATGTATCTCAGTCAAGAATGATAACTCTATTGTTAATGGCATATGAGGACTGTTATTTTTTAATGGCATTTGTTGTTTAATTTGTTAATGAAACACACTTTGGAAGCTAATTAGTTTTGTTTGTTTTGTTTTGTTATTTTTTTTTGGGGGGGGGGGTGGGCATTCCATTGAATTTTTGATGTTCAATTGTAAGACAACCATTTCCTGGATACAACATCTATATCTACATTTTTCCAGAAGTAATAATATATTTCAAATCAATTGAATATTTTTGTCATCTCTGGAAGAGCTCAAACACATTTACTATGCAAGGCTTGTCGTGAATGAAACTAACAATTGAAAAGAAAGGTATGAGTGCGGGAATGAGATCAAAACCAACAATTGGCAGAATGGAAAAAGAAAAAAAAAGAGAGATAAAAAGTTGAGAGGAGATGTGTGTAATTGGAGAATATTGGGCAAAAAGAAGGAGAAAGGGAGACAGAAAGCACAAGAGAAGAAATAGTGAAAAAGAGAGGGAATCACTGGGGGAAAAAGGGAGAGATAAAAAAGTTGAGGGAAGATGTGTGAAAGTGGAGAATTTTGGGCATAAACAGGGAGAAATGGAGGGAAAGCACAAGGGAAGAAATAGAGAGAGAGGGAATCATTGGGGGGAAAAGGGAGAGATAAAAAAGTTGAGGGAAGATGTGTGAAAGTGGAGAATTTTTGGGCATAAAGAGGGAGAAATGGAGGGAAAGCACAAGGGGAGAAATAGAGAGAGAGGGAATCATTGGGGGAAAAAGGAGATAAAAAGTTGAGGAAGATGTGTGTAAGTGGAGAATTTTGGGCATAAAGAGGGAGAAAGGGAGGGAAAGCACAAGAAAAGAAATGGTGAAAGAGAGAGAGGAATCATCAGGGAAAACAGATTTTCTGTCAAATGAACTACATGTATAAGGTAGAGAAGTAGGAATCAACCTGTGATGTATACCCCTTTTTCCTGCTATGTATAGGATCGTCATTCCTTAATGTACCGTTACGTTGTTTTCACTAAACTGTCGCATGGTGCAAATATTACGAGGGATCGAAATAATATATTTCGAGGGAACGAAATAATATATTTCGAGGGAACGAAATGGTATATTTCGAGGGAACGAAATCATATATTTCCAGGAACGAAATCATATATTTCGAGGGAACGAAATGGTATATTTCGAGGGAACGAAATCGTATATTTCGAGGGAACGAAATGGTATATTTCGAGGGAACGAAATCGTATATTTCGAGGGAACGAAATAATATTTCGAGGGAACGAAATAATATTTCGAGGGAACGAAATCATTTCGAGGGAACGAAATAATATTTCGAGGGAACGAAATATTATTTTGAGGGAACGAAATCATTTCGAGGGAACGAAATAATATTTCGAGGGAACGAAATATTATTTCGAGGGAACGAAATAAAAAAAAAATTGTCATTATAAATGTCCTCTTAGGGGCTCCGTATAAAAGTGATGAAATAGGCCTACATTCAGACATGAAAAGGCACACACAGGCAAACACACCAACATGCAGCGACAAACAGACACACACTTTCAAGGAAATAAAAATATCATTACAATGCCTATGTATCATTTCAATAATTCAAAATTAGGCCTATTATTACTTTTGTCATTAAGCTATTACTGTTCTCATTAGGCTATGATTGCTATTATTATTTGAATAGGCCTATTGTGTAAGCGTATAGGCATATAGGACCCTATCATTCCAAATAAAACAAAAAAGTAGGCACATAGTCACAACAGTCTTGCAGCTGAGCTTATGAATAATTAATTAAAATTTTGCATTACCATGTGTGAAAAAAATAAAATCGCGGTCGGGCGGCTATATTTTTTGGCAGGACTTGCGCCACCGACGAGAGAGGGCAGTATTTGAGCGCCAAATTGAAGTGACAATACGGTTTATTCCGTCAAAACTAGTCGGCATGATTATTCATGAAAAACAAATTGTAGGGATATGATAACAGGGGCCGCGGAACGTCTTGGAAAGTGGAGGGGCTGAGGGGGGGGGGGGGCTGCGTGTATAACCACATGTTTGCACTGCCATACGTTTGCACGTGTTTACTGAAAAAAGTGGGGGGCTACACCCAGCCCCCCCCCCCCCCCGGTTCCGTTGTCCCTGGATAAAACAAGCGAACCTAACTTGCAGATGCTTATGTGGCACATTTGGTATATAGGTGACTCAATTTCGAGTCTCGTCAGGATCAGATGGGATATTCAGTATTGACAAAATTTTCTTTTGCTGAAATAAAAATATGGTGAAACGTTGGGAAAATACAAGTCTTAAAGGTGTAGTCTCTCTCGAAATCTTTAAAACAGGGCCTCTTGACCAGAACCCTACATAAATGGCGCAAGTCCTGCCAGAAAAAAAATACACGGCGGGCGGGGGGTGGAAATATATACACATTTTACCCCTAAATGACGTAAATGGCGTATAGGAATACGTAAAATATACCCCCCCCCCCCAAGGTGTCGATGCCGTTTTGGGGAAAAGACTGTTTTTCAGGCTTACATTCAACGTTTCTGGGGAAAAAGGGGTGTTTTTCAGTCGTTCTTCAACTTTTTTTGTGTACATTTTCCCACGCCATTTATGCCATTTAGGGGTATATTTTACATAATACTACGCCATTTACGCCATGTACGCCATTTAGGGGTAGAATTTGACGCCAAGCATTACGCCATTTAGGGTTCAATTTGGGGATGCTTGGACGAGCATGGGTATACCACTTCAGTCTGTACGGTGACCCCCTCCTCCCCCCCCCCCCCCGGGCTCCCCCGGGTCATTTTACCCAAATGTTTGTACCCGTAAATTTATGGAGTCAAAAGGGGCCTGAGCTGTCGATCCTAGCAGATTCTTCGTCAGAGGCAAAAAGACCAAATTTATAATACATGTCAGGGGCGGATGCAGGATTGAGTAAAATATGGGGCCCAAAAATGAAAGTTTGTGAAAACGTAGACCCGTATTTTTTTGGTCTTGCCAGCTTCTCGAAAAAGTCGCTCAGTGGGGGGGGGGGGGGGGGGTTAGCGACAAAAAAAAGGTTTTGGGGCCCAGTTTCCCTCCATAATTCCCTGACAAGCAAAACAAAAACAAAAAAACAAAACGCCAAGAAAGACGGCGCCAAGTAAAAAAAAAAAAAAAAAAAAAACATCGCCAAAAAGGGGGGGGGGGTCCGGACCCCGGACCCCCCCCCCCCCCCCCTCTGGATCCGCCTATGCATGTGGTTTGTACGCAATCAATGCGTCAGTTTACCTTCCCAAATTCGGCGTCTAGCCCTTCCGATCCCCTGGCCGTTCGATCAAACCAGTAATATGCCTCCTTTAAAAATCGGGGGAGTACGAGTGTCTTGTGATATATTTTTGGTAGGCTAATTGGCGAGTTCGCCAGCCTCCGCCAGTATTGATCAATGCAGAGATTAATAACGAAGCCAGATTGATTAAATTTCAACTCTATGTGGTAAGTGGTGCTCTCGTGTGATGTTAAAAGAGATTTAAGTAAGTGTGTATTGTGGTCTGAACATTTAATTATTAAATACCGTGAAGAAATATTGAGTTCTTTCTCCGTGTTCGGTTGATACAGTGACAATGGACAGTCCCATGCACTTAAAACCGTGTTTGTTTTTCCAGTCCCCAGACATGCCAGAATGCCAGTTTTATCACATCAGCAAGCAATGGTCATATTGACCATTAGAATCATATACATGTGTGTATACTGGGTATTGGGGATACAGATGTAATTTTGTTTCAAATGGATGTTTTTGTGGGCAAATAATACTTAAGTATCATTCTTTAGAGTTTAAGTTATCAGTTCGTTAAGATACAAAATGTAGAAAGTTATAAAAACTTACATTTACAGCTCTCTTTTTGGAACTTGTTACCCACACCTGCATACGGATCACGATTGCTCTCAATATGTTGCGCACTAGTGAGGCCGCTCTACATGGTTACGCACCGTTGATACGTACGCAGAATGTTACGCACACAAGCTATTCTACGAAGACCTGCAAGGGCCAAACTGACGACGTAAAAAAATTAAAAATATTACGTACGTACGTAGTAATTATTACGTACGTACGTAATATTTTTTCTTTTTTTACGTCGTCAGTTTGGCCCTTTCAGGTCTTCGTAGGAGATCGACGAACCCATCGCGCCGGTACTACTACGAGCGCTGAGGGCTCCCTTCATCATAATCGTGAAAAATACAAACTGGATGCTGACGGGACAGTCTCGATAGCAGTTATCGACAAAAAGGACCCAAAATTTCAGGAAACCCTCTTCAAAGGTCACAAAACAACCTGGTAAGTTTTAATCATCTATTATTCAATATAATTCTTTGGATATAAGTAAACTGTAATATATTATATTCAATTAAATATAGCCAAAAATGCACAGTGATGCAGTTTAGGTATGGGATGTGTGTTGGCTGCGTTACTACACAGTCGGCAATGGCGTGTACCTATGAGTGCGTTTTATCCACTCATGGGCACACGCCATTGCCGACTGTGTAGTAACGCAGCCAACACACATCCCATACCTAGCCCCGGGACGCTGCCACGAAGTGGCAGCGTCCTGAGTGAAACCAGTACGATTCGGTGGATCTCACAATTTACCAATGTTCAAATAACCATTGAAAAAATGAATATCTATTATTTTTTTTTAAAGTAAAGTATCATATATACGATGCCACTTACCTAAACAGGCTTTGCGTGAATCAGCTTTTCCTTAAAAAATGTGTAGAATCGATGAATCTCACTTTTTACCCTCAATTTTTGAAATCAGTCCCATTCGCCACGTTGTTAAGCAAAATGGAAAATAAGGAACTGCGCATGCGCCTATGACTATTTATTACGATGACGTCATAATTTTCGTCGCAGGAATAATGAATATGCATTAGGAGACATGAATATGCATAATAGTGATAAATAGTTCAATCCAATTCAGTTAAATTTCAATTAATTGTCCAGTAATGAAAAATCATTTTGCTTACATTCAAATAAACATATATCAAAATAACTTTACAAATATATATTTATATACATAGGCCTACGTATATAACTGAATTATATAATTATATATTACAAGACAATAACCATTCTACAGTATAATACAGTTTTGTATAATTGTTGAACAACTTTTATATGTGGTATTTGATGGAAACAATGGAGGGTTTAATACGAGATTTGCAAGAAGAGGTGAACTTCAAACTTAAAGAGCAACAAATAAAGGCACTGAAGCAGGCAGCAACTCAAAAGGACACCTTCATTATACTCCCAACTGGCTTTGGAAAAAGCACATGCTTTGCTCAGCACCACAAACTAATGGATAAAGTATGGATGAGGTTTTATAAACTCTAATTATGTACTTTAGCCTCTGAACAAATTTTATATCTATTTTGTCTGTTGATTAGCACTGTAACTTTATTTATTTTTTCTACTATATCAAATTAAAACTGATAACATATTTCATTTTAAATTTATCCAGTGTGATTCCTTCGTCAGTGCAGGATCCAGGAATTTCTGAGGGAAGGGGGCGCAATATTCTTAAAATGCTCTGACAAGCAGGAAAAGTGGTCATCAGCATTTTGGGGCAGTCTTCTTACTCCAAACTTTTCTGACAAGCAAAAAATAATAATAAACAAAAAGGTCATCAGCGTTTTCTCCTGCCATCTTTTCCCCAGGGTAAGGGGCCAGAGACCCCCCCCCCCCCCGATGCACCACTGTCATTTTTGCTAATGTTTGTTTGTATTTACGTATTTACGTATTGCTAATTTACATGTATTCTTATATTGAATTTGCATTTTCAATGTTTGCAATATAATATATATTTTTAATGCTATATTTTGTACGCTTTTTATCATGGTTTGTACTGAAACAAAGAACATGAAATTAAATTGAAATGAAATGGATTAAATTACCAATTTTGAAATAAAAAATGAAATCACATTGACTAATACATCTATTGTAATACCGAACAACAGCAAAACACAAAAGAAACACGATGGCATAATCAATATTTTTCTTTAAAATTATCAGTTTATTTAGTGTTATGAATTAAAACATATTAATGAAGGCCATAATGTATGAAATGTAATACTAAAGAAATAAATGTATCTAGATACATCCAGCAGAGCACCACATGACAATAGTGATAACTCCTCTTAAGAGTTTGATGATTGACCAAGTGGCGAAATGGAGAGACAAGGGAATATGTGCAGTAGCCCTGCTTCCTATGAAAGAAATGACTGCAGCTGATATTGAAGGTATTTAACATAATGACAAAGATTACTTTTATCAGCATAGAAAGGCTTAACAAATGATAACAAAGCGAAGTTTAAGAAAATGTGTTGTGCCCAAACCAAGTCATGTGACCTTTGCGACCTTGTAAGCCCCAAACGGAAAATGTTATAGTTTTGTATACAAAAACAAACAGGAAATGCATTTCCTCATGTTCTTTGATTATAAGCTATAATATGTTCTGTAAGATGTTATTATAATCTATTATAACTGAATAGTAATCCAGATAACAACCTGAAATAGCAAATTAAAAAAAAAAATAATATTCATGTTGAAAAGAAATACAACTTTTCTTATCTAATTTTCAGTATTATAATAAGAATGGAAATCACTTCCATTTTTTCCTTTCATAATGTTTATTAAGAGCTTCCTACATAGAAATGCATAGAAATTTCATCTCCATGGCTTTTTATTGCCTGATTAGCACTCAAACATATGCATATATGAATTACATGAATTATATCAATTTGAAGAAAAAAAAACATTAAAAAAAACATGGTCATGATGCTGCTGAGATACTGAACTTTTACCCCCCAGTCCTTGCTATCTCTATAATGGGCCAGTGTAATTGAAAGACAACATAACCCTAAATTTGCTAATAATAATAATAATAAACAATTCTTATATAGCGCATAACAGTTCAATCATACAAAAAAAAATATATCTCAACATTAACATAAGTCGAATCATGAAACTTGCAAAGTTATAACACATAATATAACTTCATAAAACATAGTATAATATTATATAACCTAATATTAGAATATTCAAACTTATATCACCTGAATAAATCTAAATTTAAACAAACTAAATCTAAAACATAGTATCATATTGCAAATATAACCTAATATTTGAATAGTCTAACTTATATCACCTGAATGAATCAGAAATTGATTTGGCCATGCCCCCCCCCCCCCCCCCCCCCCCCCCGCCCCTAAAAATGTCACAGGACAGACGACGAACAATAAACATAATTAAAAATAACCACTCCCTCCCACCCACAAAAACAAACAGAAATCAAAAGGCAAAAAACTAAACAAAGAAAAAACAAAAAACAAAAAACAAACAAACAAACAAAAAACAAAGAGGGAGTCTACAGCGGCGAGGATCGATCAAGCCCCTGAGTGGGTGAACCCGGCAGCCCCCTCCCATCATCTTTCTGGTTTTGATTAGTGCATAATACTTTTAGATTTTCCCATTTTTTATAATGTGTTTCGCTCGAATGCTATCTTCTTTTCTTCTTCTTTACTCTTAAGTATCTTTTCTCGTTATCTCTTCCGCATTCGGTAGCTTATTGTTTCCTCTCCCAAGGTATATTAAATATTTAATTAGTAAAATTATATGATTAACTAATTGTCTATTTTCAGCTGCCTCATCTACCCCAATATGGATATTCTTCCAACTTAATTCTTTAAGAATTGGAAGATTAAACAGAACGCTACATAATTTCCACAATGTCCCTACTATCTCACAATCCACCGATCGTTAGCACTCGAGCTCGAGCTCGAGCTCATTGCCTGCCACTCGTCTTAATGAATATTCATAATGCTCCCTTCTTGTCGGCAAGATTGCATCTATGAAAGGGCTAGGCAAGCGCGAGTTGGAACTGAGCTGAAGCATGTGGTGTTTTGTTATTTTCTTATTACGCTTTAAATACAGATGCATATACAGTATTAATTGTTTACTTGATTCTAAATGTAAATTAAAAGAGAGAAGGAGTCAGAAATACTGAATTTGAATTACATGCATAACGTCATTGGCAACAATAGTCAAATTTGACTGATTGCCGATACCATACAACGAAAGAAGAAGAAGAAGAAGATGACGTAATTATTGGAGCTGTTGACGCATGCGCATTGCAAGCAAAACACCGAACTTCGGAAGCTTTTACTACAGGCTCTTGGAGATAAATATGCCTTTTTTTGTATCATCCTCATTGAAAAGAAAGACGACAGTCAAACGCAAAGTATTGTAAGTACCTAAAATAGCCTAAAATCAAATAATGTCATGTTTCATGGCTATCATTTTGACAAACGACCTTGTAATTAAGAGAACTCCAAGCAACCAAAGGACTGCTCATCGCAGCCCGAACACTACGTGTTCGGGCTGCCGCAGTAAATCCCATACCTAAACTGCATCACTGTGCATTTTTGGCTATATTTAATTGAAACTCATATATTGCAGTTTACTTAAATCCAAATGCTTATGTTGAATAATAGATGATTAAAACTTACCAGGTTGTCCTGTGACCTTTGAAGAGGGTTTCCTGAAATTTTGGGTCCTTTTTGTCGATAACTGCTATCGAGACTGTCCCGTCAGCATCCAGTTTGTATTTTTCACGATTATGATGAAGGGAGCCCTCAGCGCTCATAGTAGTACCGGCGCGATCGGTTCGTCGATCTCCTACGAAGACCTGGAAGGGCCAAACTGACGACGTAAAAAAATTAAAAATATTACGTACGTACGTAATAATTACTACGTACGTACGTAATATTTTTAATTTTTTTACGTCGTCAGTTTGGCCCTTCCAGGTCTTCGTAGAATAGCTTGTGTGCGTAACATTCTGCGTACGTATCTACGGTGCGTAACCATGTAGAGCGGCCTCACTAGTGCGCAACATATTGAGAGCAGTCGTCATCCGTATGGAGGTGTGGGTAACAAGTACCAAAAAGAGGGCTGTAAATGTAAGTTTTTATAACTTTCTACATGTTGTATCTTAACGAACTGATAACTTAAAATCTAAAGAATGATACTTAAGTATCAGTTTGCCCACAAAAACCTCCATTTCAAACAAAATTACATCTGTATCCCCAATACCCAGTATACACACATGTATATGATCCTAATGGTCAATATGACCATTGCTTGCTGATGTGGTTTTATCCACTCATAGCTACATTCCTATACTTCGTGTGTATAATGTAGGCAGTCATACACCTCATCTTTTTAAAACACCACTGCACAAAAGTCACCAATATTCACTCAAAATCGGCATTTAATTTTCAAAAACCGACCCCAAAATATCCAAGAAATACAATAAATTCAACTCACCAATGTTGGAAAAGATATTTACAAAAATGAAATCCGTAATTTACTGTTGATTCTCGCGAAACGAGCTATCGGAGTCATTGTGTACATTTCCTGGTCGCCGCGGGCGCTGACATCTCCCCAAAAGAGTTTTGTCCTCAAAAATTCGGTCCCTATGGCGTACACGGAAAAGTTCCGATTTTCTGTGTGCGCGATCGTAAAGATCGATGTGCCCTTGCGATCCCGAGTTTCTTCGTGGACAAAAATTATATTGGCCGATTTTAGTCTAAGACATCGGCAGTTTGTAAACAACACGCGATCGCGAAACAAATCGGCGGGGATTTCTCCGGTTTTGGACAAGATTTTGACTTTGGATTTTGCTGTAAATATCAAAAGTTCTTCCTAACGGCCATTTGAGGTAGGAGTGAGATTTTTAAGGGCTGAATTTGAAAGCAAGTATTTAAAATATTTATCTTATTTTTCCCCCCATACCTTTAGTACATGCGACAGAAAATAACAACTATTTTACAGTAATGTACCCGTGAGTGGTTTTATACACATCAGCAAGCAATGGTCATATTGACCATTAGGATCATATACATGTGTGTATACTGGGTATTGGGGATACAGATGTAATTTTGTTTGAAATTGATGTTTTTGTGGGAAAACTGATACTTAAAGGAGAATTATCCCCAGGCTTTTAAATGTAAATAGGGTCATAGTGAATAAAATAACATTTAATTTGATATAAAAATCACCGTTTTAGACCAACTGATGCCGTTATAAGAGCAGAAAATAGAGACCACTTTTTACGATGATTACAACGTCGTCTGCTTCTACTGGCGGCGTCCATTTTCTCTAAATTTCCCATAAAACCTTGCGCGTGAAGACGTAGGGGATGGAGAACTCACTAGCTACAATGTATGCGCTAGTATGTAGCTAGCTTGCATAATAGCGCGCGCTGCATATACACACGGTAAACATGGTGTATTGTCAAGCGTTCGGCTGTTGTAACTGTTCCAAGAAAACGATAGGGAAATCATTCCATCGGTTCCCAGACCCGCAGAAATGTCAGCAATTGTTCAAGCCTTGGGTGACCATATTGAACGTGGAAAAATTCCAAGGAAAAGACTTCAAACTTGATCGGAAAAATGATGTGATCTGCAGTGATCATTTCACGGAGGCCGATTATCACGTAGATCTGCGGGCTAAGCTTATGCCCGGCGAAAGGAACGAAAGCTCCTCAAAGACGGTGTAGTTCCATCGATTCATTGTTCATGCTCTATTTTTTGTGAAATTTTTTAGCCCACATACTAGTGACATACTAGTGATACTTTCGAATATAAAAAATAATATAACATTCATAACATTAGTTTTTTGAGGAATATTAATGAAATTATTGTAAAATTTAAAGTAAAATTTGAGGTGCGTAAACAGTCACATAGGCTGATACTAGGCTAGGGCTTCCCTGCATACAATTACAGGGTAACCCAAGCACAACCTAATTTATATGAACAGCGGACAGTGGCTCTTTTTCATTTACAGGGGCTTTTTTAATGGTTTAGGGGGTAAATCACGCTTCGGTTCAGCCTCTGTTTTCATTTTCTTTCTTCTAAACTTTGTTTTATATCGATCACAATCTGGTAAGGTAAGCAGGAAAATAGCCAACTAATTAACCAAGCCTACGTCTATGTAAGTTTTAAAATAACTTTAAAATTCTTTTTCTTTGACCTAGTAGTAGAGTAGTACTATGCCTAGTAGTAGTACTTAATATTAGTAATATCTTGATCAAATGGGACTCGGACGGAATTATTCTTACTCATTATCTAGCTCCCTCGGCAAATTGCCTCTGTGGCCTCTCTTGTCCAGACGAGCTACCAGCGCAGTCCTCAAAACTGCTTTTTCCAAACAGATTTTGGAAAAGTCTGGATGCAGAGTGATACAGTCCACCGACTCCTGACAAAATTCCTGACAGTTTCTCCGCTCTCGACAGCATAGACATTCAATTGCTGATTGCATCGGTCTACAATTGCCGCATCTACACCATTCGTTGTTATTTATTGTATCCCCAGGCAGTATGCCGGAGGATACTTTGGATTCAACAGCGTTTCGCCGCCGCTGCCGCCGCGTCACATTCTTGTGTGCGCTCTAGCGGTCACATTTCTCGACGAATTTCTTTCAGACTTCCTGTGGACGTGTATCTTGGTAAAATCTGGACCCCTATAGTTTCTGGTGATGCTGCCCCCAGTGTTCCGTCTTTTATAGGGTAAAAGGCCATATTTTTGGGGAAAGTTTGTGTGCGCTCTAGCGGTCACATTTCTCAACAGATTTTGTTCAAATTTTGTATGAAGGTGTCTCTTGGTAAAATCTGGAACCCTATAGATTTTGGTGATGCTGCCCCCAGTGTTCCGTCTTTTATAGGGTCAAAGGTCAGATTTTGATAGATGTCTTGTGTGTACTCTTGTGTGCGCTCTGGCGGTCACATTTCTCAACGGATTTCGTTCAAATTTTGCATGAAGGTGTCTCTTGGTTTAATTTAAAAACCTATAGTGTTTGGTGATGCTGCCACCAGTGTTCCGTCTTTTATAGGGTCAAAGGTCATACTTCAGGGCATGGCGTGAGTGCACTCTGCAGGCCACATTTCTCAACGGATTTTGTTCAAATTTTGTATGGAGATGTATCTTGGTATAATCTACACATCTTTACTGTTTGGTGATGCTGCCCTCATTGTTCCGTCCTTTATAGGGTCAAAGCTCATTTGTCCCTTTTGTGCACTCTTACTTCTGCATTTCTTGACGGATTTCATTCAAATTTTGTATGGAGATGTATCTTGGTATAATCTACACATATTTAATTTTTGGTGATGCTGCCCTCATTGTTCCGTCCTTTATAGGGTCAAAGGTCATTTTTCCATTTCTTGCACTCTTACTTCTGCATTTCTTGAAGGATTTCGTTCAAATTTCGCATGAAGGTGTCTCTTGGTTTAATTTAAAAACCTATAGTGTTTGGTGATGCTGCCACCAGTGTTCCGTCTTTTATAGGGTCAACGGTCATACTTCAGAGCATGGCGTGAGTGCACTCTGCAGGCCACATTTCTTGATGGATTTCTTTCAAATTTTATATGAAGATGTGTCTTAGTGAAACCTACACATCTAATTTCTACACCATTCTTTTGTTTGAGGGAGGGGATGGGGGAGGTGTCCCTCCTTCAAATCGCTGCCAGTGCCAGGGGATACATTTAGCATTGCGCGGCCCCAGCAATGCACATTTCTAGTTCTATCTGGAGCCGGTGGCTCCCCGTGATCGCTGTCATCGCTGTTGTCGCCAGTGGTCCTCCTTTGGCTTTGCCTTTGGGAATCCGCTGTTCTTGCAGAGCGTGCGAGGAGTTCTTCTTTCGAAAATTCAGGTTCAAAATTGTACGCTACTGGACCTTCAATCTTACCACAACAGTCTGACTTTACAGTGTTCAAATTTCAACTGTAATCAAATAAAAAACCTTGATTGTTGATAATTTTAAAATTCAATCGGCAAAATGTAAATGCAAAGCAAGGCACGGAAGGCGTAGACTAGCTATCTGAACGAAATTTCGCGTTCGTACAATCAAGCTACTGTGTCCTGGAACACGTTATACTTACGATGATTATTTTACTCTAATAAATGTTTTTCAAATGTGATAGTTACGTAAATAATATAAATTGATTTATTTAATTTAATTATGAAACTCTTGTGTAATTTATGTTATTATTAATAATAATAAACTCTTTTTAAAATAATGTTGGTGAACTATTGCGAGCCAATTACAATGCGCTACGGCCAACTCCATGCCCTACGTCACACAGCCCGATCGCACCGGGAACATGGCGCCGCTGCTTTACTCTCGAGAACAATAAAAATTGGAGGATTCAATCGACAATTCCCATCCTCTCGATTCTCGAATATACGATGTTTTTACTTTATCAGAAACTGTTTAGAATTCTGTTTTAGGTCAATGATAAAAGTCTCGTGGGGATAATTCTCCTTTAAGTATCATTCTTTAGATTTTAAGTTATCAGTTCGTTAAGATACAAAATGTAGAAAGTTATAAAAACTTACATTTACAGCCCTCTTTTTGGTACTTGTTACCCACACCTCCATACGGATGACGACTGCTCTCAATATGTTGCGCACTAGTGAGGCCGCTCTACATGGTTACGCACCGTAGATACGTACGCAGAATGTTACGCACACAAGCTATTCTACGAAGACCTGGAAGGGCCAAACTGACGACGTAAAAAAATAAAAAATATTACGTACGTACGTAGTAATTATTACGTACGTACGTAATATTTTTAATTTTTTTACGTCGTCAGTTTGGCCCTTCCAGGTCTTCGTAGGAGATCGACGAACCGATCGCGCCAGTACTACTACGAGCGCTGAGGGCTCCCTTCATCATAATCGTGAAAAATACAAACTGGATGCTGACGGGACAGTCTCGATAGCAGTTATCGACAAAAAGGACCCAAAATTTCAGGAAACCCTCTTCAAAGGTCACAAAACAACCTGGTAAGTTTTAATCATCTATTATTCAACATAAGTATTTGGATTTAAGTAAACTGCAATATATGAGTTTCAATTAAATACAGCCAAAAATGCACAGTGATGCAGTTTAGGTATGGGATGTGTATTGGCTGCGTTACTACACAGTCGGCAATGGCATGTACCTATGAGTGGTTTTATACACTCATAGGTACACACCATTGCCGACTGTGTAGGAATGCAGCCAACACACATCCCATACCTAAACTGCATCACTGTGCATTTTTGGCTATATTTAAGTGAAACTCATATATTGCAGTTTACTTAAATCTAAATACTTATGTTGAATAATACTAATAGGCCCTAGAAGCTAGATGATTAAAACTTACCAGTTTGTTTTGTGACCTTTGAAGAGGGTTTCCTGAAATTTTGGGTACTTTTTGTCGATAACTGCTATCGAGACTGTCCCGTCAGCATCCATTTGTATTTTTCACGATTATGATGAAGGGAGCCCTCAGCGCTCGTAGTAGTACTGGCGCGTAATATTTTTAATTTTTTTACGTCGTCAGTTTGGCCCTTCCAGGTCTTCGTACGAGATCGACGAACCGATCGCGCCGGTACCACTACGAGCGCTGAGGGCTCCCTTCATCATAATCGTGAAAAATACAAAATGGATGCTGACGGGACAGTCTCGATAGGAGTTATCGACAAAAAGTACCCAAAATTTCAGGAAACCCTCTTCAAAGGTCACAAAACAAACTGGTAAGTTTTAATCATCTATTATTCAACATAAGTAAAAAAACACGACCTTAAAAAAATAAAAAATATTACGTACGTACGTACGTAATATTTTTAATTTTTTTACGTCGTCAGTTTGGCCCTTCCAGGTCTTCGTACGTACGTAATATTTTTTATTTTTTTACGTCGTCAGTTTGGCCCTTCCAGGTCTTCGTAGAATAGCTTGTGTGCGTAACATTCTGCGTACGTATCTATGGTGCGTAACCATGTAGAGCGGCCTCACTAGTGCGCAACATATTGAGAGCAGTCGTCATCCGTATGGAGGTGTGGGTAACAAGTACGAAAAACAAGGCTGTAAATGTAAGTTTTTATAACTTTCTACATTTTGTATCTTAACGAACTTATAACGTAAAATCTAAAGAG
Source organism: Heliocidaris erythrogramma (assembly GCA_025617745.1). Lineage (NCBI taxonomy): Eukaryota > Metazoa > Echinodermata > Echinoidea > Camarodonta > Echinometridae > Heliocidaris > Heliocidaris erythrogramma. The sequence goes on from CM046860.1 coordinate 29,167,894, forward strand.
TGATACTTAAGTATCAGTTTGCCCACAAAAACCTCCATTTCAAACAAAATTACATCTGTATCCCCAATACCCAGTATACACACATGTATATGATCCTAATGGTCAATATGACCATTGCTTGCTGATGTGACTCATAGCTACATTCCTATACTTCGTGTGTATAATGTAGGCAGTCATACACCTCAACTTTTTAAAACACCACTGCACAAAAGACACCAACATTCACTCAAAATCGGCATTTAATTTACAAAAACCGACCCCAAAATATTCAAGAAATACAATAAATTCAACTCACGGATGTTGGAAAATATATGGTCCATTCTCCGCAAAAAGGCACCAAAAGGGTTGTACAAATTCCATAAGAAAATCCATAAAACTCATTTGAATTCGGAAACTTTGATACTTTGATAACACAGAACAGTCAGTGGGTTGTTTTTAACAGCACCATATTTTTCAAGAAATAGTATCGAACTCGAACACCTGTTTGACATATATTTACCACCGATCAGATACGTTACCAGTCAGCTATAAACAAGAAAATTGTTGAGGGTGTATCATTTATGGATCATTCATGTAAATATCTATTTAAAAGTAAACGTTACTAATATGCACACATGGTTATAAAAATTTAACTAAACTTTGATTGGTCCAGATAAGAAAAAAAGACTGATGTTTGAAGTGTGTAGGTCAAAATTAGCGCGAAAAACTAGTCTATTTTGGTATAAAATGCATAACCCTAAATTGCATTTTATATCTCTAATACACTTAGATCTTGTATCACATTGATAACATATTAAATGCTATGCATAAGTATTGAAATTATTATAGAAAGCTAATTGCAAGTACTTTTTACATTATATTTCATACACTTTGGATTAGTAAGGAAAGAAAAATATGGTAACGTATCTGACAGACCTCTATACTACAAAACCTCGTTACTGTGAGTTATATATCAACATGATGATAAACTCACACTTGCACTTTATCTTACATCAAAATGTATTATCCTCCAATAACATTCATAACCTTGGATAATCGCCTTAAACTAGCTCAGTAAGTGCAAAGTCATATATATATATTCATCAATAACATACGTGCATATATGAACAAAATTAAGACAACAACATAATTATATCTACAAACAGACGATTGGTACTACAAAACTTAAAGATAACATTTAACAAATTCATAGTGACGAAGCTTTTCGACCTGCACTCATCGGGTCACAACGCAGGAATGAGAGAATACAAGAAAATACAAAAGTCAAGGAAGGGTGTGTATAGCGACCCGGGTAGGATCCGGGCACGCTAGCGCTTCGATTATTCTAGCGTGCCCGGATCCTACCCGGGTCGCTATACACACCCTTCCTTGACTTTTGTATTTTCTTGTATTCTCTCATTCCTGCGTTGTGACCCGATGAGTGCAGGTCGAAAAGCTTCGTCACTATGAATTTGTTAAATGTTATCTATAATTATATCTGTTTGAAACGTATGACCGAAACTTTTGATTTCTAATGCACAATGTAGTCCATGTAGCTCTATTAACTCATTGATTAGATAATGTAACATTATTCAGATAAGAACAAAATCATCAAATTGATTACCACCGAGTGAAAAGAAGATATACGGACACGTAGATATGGTAACGTATTTGATATACATCAACTACAAAATTTTGTTACTTGTATTTTGTTTTACACCCAAATGTTATATCCACCAATAACAACCATATTTATAGCCTTGGGTAATCGCCTTAAATTAACGCAAAAACATAATTATAATTCTGTTTGAAATGTATGATGAACGAAAATTGACATCTAATGCACACCGTAGTCTCCGAAACTATATTTACTCATTGATTAGATATGTAACATTATTCAGATAGAACAAAATCATCAAATTGATTGCCTCCGAGGCAAAGAAAAAATATACAAGGTAACATACGTTAAATGTATTATGTCGACATGGCAATCCATGTGCATTATTCTACATTTACCATGTTTTTCCAGAATTGAAATTACTACAACCATGCATATACAAACAATAACCATCCAGAGATCTCTTTTAGCTTAGTAGACTTATAAGTCCTCCTGACGATTTAATTTTTTATAAATACAACGTTATTTCACAAGGCTAGTTTAATTGGCTCTGCCCCTAAAAAGTTTTCAAAAATAATAAAATATCTCAAATAATAACGTTGCATAGATATCAAAAGCATTGTGTATTAACGTATTTTCACATGTTCTTTAATGAATTTTATTTTTAAAAAAGCTAAGGAACAATACTTTAATGGTGGTAACGTATCTGACACAAATCTTATTTAATCTAACTAAAACTCCTTTCTTTTAACAAATTATGCGATTAATCATCCAAACAAGTATTTTGGTACATTAAAGCTTACACTATTGACGTATTTTAGATTTTCACGTCTATTTTTACATTCAGAGAGAGCCAAGGGTAACGTATTTGACGGTAACGTATTTGATGGCCTTTAGTTTCCACCTTGTGTTTTGACGAAGAAAAAACCTTTACCATCTTAATTCCCATGTGTGACGAAAGGTAGTGTATGCTGTTTTTAAAGCAAAATATATTATAACTTTGTCAATAATGTACTTTTTCTGTAATGGAGCAGAGTTTCAGTAACGTATCTTATTTCTGCTTATCGTAACATACACCTTCAAAAACTTTGTATCTGAATATATCTATTATTATAGAGATTCAATATACACTTTTTGTATTTATATAATATTGAGATGGACTTCATTCACACACCTAAGTCCAGATCACTACGTCATTGTCTTCAATTTTTTAGGCCGTCAGTACAAAAAGTAACGTATCTTATCGCGATTTGGAGACACCATCGCTAAGATCGCAACAAAAAATATACGAATCTCTTTTTGGTAAGTAATATGCTTTCTTCTTTAGGCACCGAAGGAACTATAAAATGGTAAACAAAATACATGATTTTGATATAACAGTAAAGAGCAGAGGCCTGAAACATAATCACATAGTTCGCTGGCGACATGGGTAAAATAAACATATGTTTCTCGCTTATACACTAAAGGAAAAAAGAAACTTATAAAAGTTCAAGAGATCACCAAATTAAATTCTCTGCATGGAAATGTACCAAATTTGGATATAATGTTGATTCAATGCATGGCTTTAAATGACAGTCAATAACAAAAAGTTTTCTTCAATGCCACAAAAGAAATGTGCACTGAAACAAAGGACTCTCTAATCCCAAAGTCACAAAGATAAACTGCAGTCTTGTACACCATATGCATGTCAATGAATGAAACAAAAGAATTTCAAAAGGGATTTGCAAGTTCATATCCAAACAGATTAATAGCCAGTATGTCCACCTCTAGCTTGCTGGCAAGCTGTACACCGTCTTCGCATGCTTCTGATCAGATTCGCGATGGTAGCCTGGGGAACATTGTTCCATTCCTCTTGCAGTGCTGCAATGAGCGTCTCCCTATTGATGGGTTGATTGTCACGCCTTGACACACGTCGACCAAGCTCTTCCCAGAAATGTTCAATTGGGGAAAGGTCTGGTGAACGGGCGAACCATGGCAGAACATCAATATCCTCTTGCTCGAGGGGTGCAAATCCCTTTTGAAATTCTTTTGTTTCATTCATTGACATGCATATGGTGTACAAGACTGCAGTTTATCTTTGTGACTTTGGGATTAGAGAGTCCTTTGTTTCAGTGCACATTTCTTTTGTGGCATTGAAGAAAACTTTTTGTTATTGACTGTCATTTAAAGCCATGCATTGAATCAACATTATATCCAAATTTGGTACATTTCCATGCAGAGAATTTAATTTGGTGATCTCTTGAACTTTTATAAGTTTCTTTTTTCCTTTAGTGTATATATAATATTTTAATGGCGTACTGTGATCTCGGTTGATACTAATTTTACTCTTTATATTCTGAAGTATCAATAAAATTAAAAAATAGGTTTCCTGATGAACAAACCAGTGATTTATAGCCTGGATAATGTTGGCGACACAAAAATATCCTTTTGGCGCCCCTTTTCGGAGAATGGCCCATATTTCCAATTTACTGTCGATTCTCGCGAAACGAGTTATCGGGGTCATAGTGTACATTTCCTTGTCGCCGTGGGCGCTGACATCTCCCAAAAGAGTTTTGTCCTTAAAAATTCGGTCCCTATATGGCGTACACGGAAAAGTCCCGATTTTATGTGTGCGCGATCGTAAAGATCGATGTGCGCTTGCGATCCCGAGTTTTTCGTGGACAAAAATTTTATTGGCCGATTTTAGTCTAAGACATCGGCAGTATGTAAACAACACGCGATCGCGAAACAAATCGGCAGGAATTTCTCCGGTTTTGGACAAGATTTTGACTTTGGATTTTGCTGAAAATATCAAAAGTTCTTCCTAACGGCCATTTGAGGTAGGAGTGAGATTTTTAAGGGCTGAATTTGAAAGCAAGTATTTAAAATATTTATCTTATTTCTCTCCCCATACCTTTACTACACGCGACAGAAAATACCAACTATTTTTGTATATTGTATTCGAAGTGGTCAATATGACAACTATTCGTGGTGTGCGTAGGTCGGTGTTTTGCTTGCAATGCGCATGCGTCAGCAGCTCCAATATATACAGACAAGAAGGGAGGATTATGAATATTCATTAGACGAGTGGGCTCGAGAGATCGGCGGATCACAGTGGATATATGAATATTCATTATTCCTGTGACGAAAACTATGGCGTCATTGTAATAAATATTCATAGGCGCATGCGCAAGTGCCTATTTTCGTTTCTGCTTCAACAACATGGCGAATGGGACTGATTTCGAAAATTGAGAGTAAAAAGTGACATTCATCGATTCTACACATTTTTTAGGAAAAGCTGATTTGCGGAAGGTCTGTTTAGGTAAGTGGCATCGTATATATGATACTTTAATTAAAAAAAATAACTTATATGGCCATATTTTCAATGGTCATTTGAACATTGGTAAATTGTGAGACCCACTGAATCGTACTGGTTTCACTCAGGACGCTGCCACTTTGTGGCAGCGTCCGGGGCTAAGGAGACGCAACTTTTTGTCACTTCCAGTTTCCCACGGTCTCCGCCATTTTAGCGCGGTGAAAACAGATCGCAAGGACAAGGTGACTTGAATTGAACACACACACACGCACATCAGCAAGCAATGGTCATATTTACTCATAAAAAAAGTCATAGCTACATTCCTATACTTCGTGTATAGAATCTAGGCAGTCATACGGCTCAACTTTTTCAAACACCACTGCACAAAAGTCACAAACATTCACTAAAAATCGGCATTTAATTTACAAAACCGACCCCAATATATCCAAGAAATACAATAAACCGATGTTGGAAAAGATGATTCCAAAAATGAAATCCGTAATTTACTGTTGATTCTCGCGAAACGAGCTATCGGAGTCCCTGTGTATGTCATACGTCATTGTCATACATTTCCTGGTCGCTGCGGGCGCTGACATCTCCCCAAAAGAATTTTTTTGTTAAAAATTCGGTCCCTATCCCGTACACGGAAAAGTCCTGATTTTCTGTGTGCGTGATTGTAGAGAACGATGTGCGCTTGCGATCCCGAGTTTCTTCGTGGACAAAAATTTTATTGGCCGATTGTAGTCTAAGACATCGGCGGTATGTAAACAACACGCGATCGCGAAACAAATCGGCGGGGATTTCTTCGGTTTTGGGCATGATTTTGACTTTGGATTTTGCTGGAAATATGGAAAGTTCTTCCTAACGACCATTTGATGTAGGAGTGAAAAAAGCAAATAAAAAAAGAAACTCCGTAACGTACAGCATATATACTAGCAGAGAACGTGAAGGCTACTTCAAAGTTCAAACTTTCGCTAATTCGCTCGCGGAGGACGTCGCGCTTTACCTGTGCTTTCTCTATGGAAAAATCGTTTTGTCGTTACGAACTGAAGTTTACGATAATATTCTTGCACTCTCTCTGCATTGTCAATTTGACAATTGTATAATTGAACATGATAAATACGGGCATGAGTACGAGTGTACGCAATAACTAATATCACACTCTCATCAAATTGGCAATTACTTCTGAATGAAGTCGAGTCACGTCATGAGCGACGAAAAGTTTATTTCGTATTGGGGTGTTTTTTTTTTGCATCGAACAAACGTCTCCAAAGACAAAGTAAGATTATTTGAATTTGAATCATTGTCGGGTGTGTCGACACTATATTTTGGCTAGCCATACGGACTAGAAATTTAAGATTTTGGCTCGTCCGCTGTGATTTTACTAGCCATTGGCTAGCGAGCAGCGAGAGAGCCCATTATGCCCGCGATGCCAGCGGACCGGTCACCGGTGCATGGTGCATGCACTGCGTGCAACTGTGTGCAACTCTGTTTTCGCCGCACATCATTTATCGATTAACCGGTATTCGATCGAATCGAATCAAGCCGTCGAATCCCGGATTATGAAATATTCGATATGACTCAGGCTTAGTCAATATAATTATGTCCACTACGAAATATGCTTGCAAAAATAGTTGGTATTTTCTGTCGCATGTACTAAAGGTATGGGGTGAAAAATAAGATAAATCTTTTAAATACTTGCTTTCAAATTCAGCCCTTAAAAATCTCACTCCTACCTCGTTAGGAAGAACTTTCGATATTTCCAGCAGAATCCAAAGTCAAAATCATGTCCAAAACCGGAGAAATCCCCGCCGATTTGATTCGTGATCGCGTGTGTTGTTTACATACTGCCGATGTCTTAGACTAAAATCGGCCAATAAAATTTTTGTCCACGAAGAAACTCGGGATCGCAAGCGCACATCGATCTCTACGATCGCTCACACAGAAAATCAGGACTTTTCCATGTACGCCATAGGGACCGAATTTTTAACGACAAAACTCATTGGGGGAGATGTCGGCGCTCGCGGCGACCAGGAAATGTACACAATAACTCTGATACCACGTTTCGCCAGAATCGACAGTAAATTATGGATTTCATTTTTGGAATTATCTTTTCCAACATTGGTGAGTTGAATTTATTGTATTTCATGGATAGGTTGGGTCGGTTTTTATAAAGTAAATGCCAATTTTGAGTGAATGTTGGTGATTTTCGTGCAGTGGTGTTTGTCTAAACTAGTTCTCTCTTCCTTCTCTTTTTAAAAATTTCTTATCACTCATTCATTGATTGTTTTTCATTATGCAACTTGATTCTTCTCTTCTATTCACTCATTTCCTTAGATTTTTCACTTATTCAACTCTAGATTAAGAGAATATTTCTCTCATTTCTCTATTGTTTCACTCTTTTAAAAAAAGATTATTCCTATTCCTCTTGTTTCATTCATTATCTTTTTATTTTCTTAACAGAAACATCTTTATTAGGTACTGCCCTTGACTTCGCAATATATTACAAATATATAACAAAAGTACAAAATATATAGGGCCTACATGTACATAATATTTAAACAATAGAATGAAGAAAAAAAATATGAATATAGGATATAGTGGTAAAACAGGTTTACAGCAATTTAATATTTTCCATCTGTTATGAAATGATATAAATTTGTTATTTTTGATATAGATGTAATGTTCAAGAGAACGATATATCATAACATGCATTTAAAAGAGCTGATTGATGCTATTTTTGCATTTGCTGGAAAACACATAAGCCTAGTATTTGGCATATAAAATAATAAAATTAAACTCCAACACTTCCATAAAATCCGAGGCAAGTGGTTGATTTTAGTCAGGGTAACTTTGTCAGCTAAAATGAAATGTTGGACGTCCACAATAAACTCTGCTGATGATTGGGCAATCCCAAAATAAATGTAATGTACTATACTTATTTCCTCTGCTTTATAACTTTCTCATAGTTATATCACAAAAGAGAGTGAGAGGAAATAAGCAGAGCTTCGGAATTTTTAAAGAAATCACTCCTCCGCCATGAACTGAAAGTGAACTGAAATTTCTTTTATTTTTCCCGAAATGTTTTTAACATTAAATAAATATATAAAAATGAATTGCTGCACAGTACAGGCATTTTCCTGGACCGAGCTCCATCGACCACCCGTTTTGGTTGGTTTCTCCATGTACCACGTCTTTCTGGAGATTTCTGTTAAGAAGGAACCTTGTAGAATGACAATTTCTCTCCTCGTTTGAAGTTGTGATTTGTGCAATATACAGCTTCACAGCTTTTAGGCATGATGATCACTTAATTTGGAACACTAAAACTCAGAAGACATACGACGCTGTACGTGTGTACGTGTATGAACTATAGCGAGTGGAGCGGTAGTTATGCCGACACGTCCCCTCAATTACATGGCTTCTATATTTCGCAAGCAATGCGTATTGAGGCGACGCTCCGATTCCAAGGGGCTTTGTTTTCACCTCGCTCTGACCCGAGGTCACCAAAGTACCCGGATGTACCGAAAAGTTGTGTCCACCTATACTTTGCGTGTATAATCTATTAGGCAGTCATACACCTCAACTTTTTCAAACGCCACTGCACAAAAGTCACCAACATTCACTCAAAATCAACATTTAATTTACAAAAACCGACCCCAAAATATCTAAGAAATATAATAAATTCAACTCACCGATGACGATGTTGGAAAAGATAATTCCAAAAATGAAATCCGTAATTTACTGTCGATTCTGGCAAAACAGGGTATCTCTCTCTCTCTCTCTCTCTCTCTGGAGTTAACTCCAGACTAGCTTTTACGGGTGAATAGGCTTCAATAGCTTTTGTGTGTATCAGCAGGCCTTTTTCCAGTTTAATTTAAATTAAGTTAGATCTTTCATACATATATATAAGAGGAAAATAATTATTTCAAATTTTACTTTAAATTCTAAATCCCCAAATTTGTGGCACAGTAAGAGTTGAAGAGTCAGGTAATCCAGCAAATTAATTTAAGAATATTAAATCTTGCTTAGAGCAATTTTATTGTCTGTTTTTGACTGCTGCAACTGTGAATGTTGGACACAGTCCCACTTCGGCAAGGGCGTACATGTATGAGTGCTTTTAATTTTTATTTTTGAGTGGGACAAACAGAGCGCAACTCATCGATATGTAAATATGCTCAGCACAATGTCCTGATGCTAGTGATGGGTACACAGTGTGTGCAAAGTATCCTGCGAAGCCCACTCACACTTATGCAAGGTTATTAGAAATAACCTCGCACTCACTTATGCATGTACAACAGTACAAGCTTATATCTGAAGATAAGCTTGTACTCCATAATAGTTTTCACGGGTGAATAGGCTTCAATAGCTTCTGTGTGTAAAAAGGCCCGCCTTTTTCCAGTCTAGACCAATCATACATGAGAGGAAAAAATTATTTAAAATTTCACTTTCAACTCCGAAACCCCAAATTTGTGGCACAGTAAGAGTTGAAAAGTCCCTGAATCAGGTATTCTAGCAAATTTAATTTTGTTTTTGGCTGCTGCAACAGTGAATGTTGGACACAGTCCCACATCGGCAAGGACCTATGAGTGGCGTAATTACAATTTACATGTAGCTCTGCAACTTATAGAAGTTGATCAATAGAATGTTTTTGTGAGTGAATATACCCTATAGGATTTGAAAAAAATGGTTATATATACCTATATCGATATTTGTTAAAATATCGCTTATACGCTATACAGTATATATATCAAATATTCATTTATATTTCAATATTGCGCATTTGAGAATACAAAATCATTTGCCTTTGTATTCATTGAAAAGAAAGTTTGTAGATATTGGTTGTCGAAAAATCATTGTAGAAGTAAAAACACAGAGTCAACCTGCAGTATTGAAACGGCCATACATGTATGTGTGTGAAGAAAATATAACTGACTGATTTTACAACTAGTTGGGAAAGATAGATAGAAAGGTTAGATATTAAAGAAAGACTAAAACAGGAAGAGAGAGAAGAAAAACAAACAGACAGAAACAGGCAGACAGACAGAAAAGCGGAAAAGAGGCGAAGTAAAAATCCATGTCAATTATGTAAGTAAAAACACCCATCTTGTAATAAGGGAGCAGACTACATTGCATCCTTTTTGTTTTACACCTGAACTCAGGGATTTTTGTTGATTTTCGTAGTGAACGATCATCTTAATCGTTCACCACGAAAATAAACAAAAATCCCTGAGTTCACGATTAATATGATGTTGAAGAAAAAAATTTACAAATTGAGAGGTACAAAGTATAGTATTATAAGACACAACTCTTTTCTTCTGTCCTCCAATGACAAAAGTTTACATTTACTGAGAATGTCATTATAGACGGTGTATTCTCCTAGAAATATTATTCGGAGAGCTTGTTTTTGTATTCATTCAAGACAGGTTTTTTTGTCCAGGTTCAAACCGCTACTCCAAAACAGGTGCGCGTGCGTACTCTAGAATCAAGGGCACATACGCGGTAAAAGTAGTTAGCAAATTGTTCTGAGGTAGACCAGGACTCCTTTCAGTGCCGATGGCACGTATACGTGACAGATTGACTTGTCATTTTCATTCACCAATTGCTCGACCACAGAAGAGGTATATGGTGGTCAATGTATATCAAACTTTTGGCATAACTCAAGCATTCTAAATAGATTATAATTATATGCTACCATAGAAATTTTCAGAGAAAATTGCAGATTTTTAAACAGATATTACCTTATTACAACATCAAACAATAGTAAACAAATGAGAAACCAAAAAGTAATGGACAAAAAAAACCTCAAATGTAATTTTCAATAATTCTCATGCACAAAGCTGGGTAAATTTATAATGTTTGGTATCATAAGAAATGGTAATAAATTTCCTACAAGTTATGTACACAATATTTTGCAAAATAATTTATAGTTAATGAAGTGGAGACATATGAAAAGTAAGCATTGGTCACATTTTCGTAAAACCCTTGGCACAGTAAGAGTTAAAGTGCGAAGCATGTAGAGTGTACTATTTGCTCGCTTCTCAATGTACCGAACATGGGACTCCACTTAAGATCGCTTTGAAAACGAACACCAAGAATTGTAGCTTCAGGATTGATAGCCAGGTTGTCAAAAGCAAGTGGCATATTTACGAATGGGCCACGAGAGGAGATTTCCATTTTCAAACAAAACAGGATTCTGTTTCATTCTATTGATTTCAGACCAATGTGACATGTTATCCTTTGCTGTTTGCAGGACTGAAACTTGGTTTGGGGCACGACACTCAACCAAGTGTTTCTGTGCAGTGAGGAAATCACATATCCATGGGATTATGGCAGGTCGTACACCAAAATTAATCAGCTTAGACACCGCGATAGAATGATCACCCGGTCGAATGCTTTTTTGAAATCGGTCATAACGATCGTGGAAGAAGATTTAGGCTTCTCTGCGAGAGCGATTTGCGATTTCCAAACTGATTAGGATCTAAATTTGGGATGATGTCTTGCAGAGTCCAGCAAGCGATAAATCCTTTGGCTACTTTGGCGAAGTGATCGGTTAGTGAGATAGGGCGTAATTAGTCCATCGAACGGGGATTGGTTTTCGGAATCGGGACCACGATGGCACTTTTCTACTGACTGGTGGGGTACCTTTCCCTGCTTAAGGGATGAGTTAATGATGAAAGACAGTGGCGTCGCAAGCTCAACAGAGAACTGACGAACGATTCGGGCAGATATAAGCCGTCAGGTCCACCCCAAGTTTTTTCCCTGATTTTTTATAGGGCCTTGTGAACCTCCGAAGGGAAAAAAGTGGGACATTGTTTAGGCGCGGGTAGGAAAGGCGGTAAACTGTTCAGATCAAGCTCCTGGAGATCTGACGTGACCGACTTAAACAACTCATTGATTGCATTTGCTATCTGGACATTTGCATTTAGTGATATTAAGAAAGCTGCAAACAGAACTTATGGTATTTTAAGATTTATTACAAATCCATTTTTTTCTTTTCTATCCTAGTACTATTCTCCTATAGAAATAGAATAACACATCAGAACAGAAATGGACACAAACAGACTTCCCAGCACTGGTTCCAAGATGTTTACTCGCATTCAGACAAACCCTAGTCCGATAGTTCAGGTGAACCTTTCACCTGTTCATTCCCAAAAAGGAACTGCAGCAGCGCCTGTCGCCAACGCCACCCAGAACTTCAGCCCCACCCTCACCGCCCAGAAACTTTCATCCATCCCCATCCATCTGTCAAATGCATCAGGTGTTGTCATAGCAACAAGAAGAGATGGCATTCCCACTAGCCTCCACGGAGCAGAGAGGGGCAGAATATCAGCTGGCGTCATGGCAACAACTAGACGAGACATGGATGCAACCACCCCAGTCCATATGTCTGGCGAGAGGGGTAGGATGAGTGCATTGGGTGTTGCCATGATGACAAGAAGAGATGCGGAGATGGGTGAGGGGCACCAAGAAGAGTCCAGACCTAACATGTCAAGGTTATCAAGTGTGCTGAACTCACTCTCCGATCAGGACCAGGCCAGCATGGATTTGGAGGTCCAGTCTGTCATGTTTCCAGGTAAAGAAGGCATTAACCTTTAGATATGAATATAGTTGATGTCATAACTGCATTGTAAAATTTTTCACTGGAACCTTTATTTAATATACATGTTGTTCTCTCCTCTATGTTAATCATTTTCAGTGATATCACCAAGGAGTTATCAGTTGAAATCACTGCTGAATAAATATACTGAACATGTAGTAAACAGATAAACATGTTATTAAGTATGAAATTCTATGTACACACTGAAACAAAGTCAAAGCTGATGAAATTCACTGGAAAGTTGCATGAAAATGTACCGGGTGGTCCACACTCCTATATCTGCAAAGTTTGTAATGTGAAGTTTTGAATGATAACTGAATTGAGCAACACAATGTCCTTATAATCAATGTGAGTAGTAATTAACTTAATTATCCTTACCTTCATTACTGCAAAGATCTAACTAACCACAACAATCCATGTTTTTTTACATTATTTTCAGAGAGTAGAGGTCTTCTGCCTACTGTGAAGAGGATTTGTCCAAGTCGGTCGTCATCTTCAAGCAAAGCATCTAGCAAGTCCAGCTACTCACCGATGAGGGTAAGTGTTATCGTTGCTCATAGGCTTACCTGTTGTTGTTTGTAGCACTTTACATGTTCCATGTAAGTAGTCTACCAACCATCACCTTGTAGTCAGTGATGATTTGTTTTACATCCCACATTGACGATACTTGTACTAAATTTACCATGATCTATTTACATCCATATAATATTCTTTACATTCTTTGTACATGTATGTGGGATGAGATCAAGACAGATCTTGTAAGAGAAATTGATGTCTTTCCTCAAGGCTAAGAATAACACCTTTATATATGGTGACAGTATCAAAAATATGTATGAATCCTTGTGTAAATATTTTTTCGTTATTCTGTTGTTCGTGATGACATTTAAATTCAAGTTAAACGAATAGTCTGAATTACTAGATTGAAGCCTTTTTGTATTTGATTCAAAATTTCTGAAATGGGTCTGAGCAGGGTTTAAATGGAAACACATTTGTAAGGATAATAGTAATAATAATAATATACAAATAATTTCTTGGTACTACAAAATTTCAATATGGCACGAAAAAGAGACATGATAACGAAGCTTTTCGACCTGCACTCATCAGGTGCCAAATGCCCCGTGTATCTCAAACTACCCTGGAGGGGTAAGGTATCTGACAAATACGCCAGTCAGATCAAACACGCAGTGTCACGTTGCTATTGCGCGGTTTCGACACGCATTGTTTTTTCTACACACAGGATGCTACCGTCAACTAGCAAGGATGTACTACCCACCCCCCACTTGAGTAATGTTATTTACCAATTTCAGTGCCGGTGCGATGCCAGGTACGTGGGCCGTACTTCTCAGCGGTTGGCTGATCGCATTAAACAACACGTCCCCTCGACTATTCGGAACCGTACAACCAATCAGCGCACGCAGCCCGTCCGTGCCTGCAAATCTGAAATGCCCGCTAACAGACCAAAGATAGCCAAATGCGATTCAGCGATTGGTCTCCACTTGCTGAACAATCCAGCTTGCGCACAAAGCTATGCCGACGATCAATTCTCAATTATGTCCCGGGCCAGAAGCTCAGCGCATTTACGCTTTCTGGAAGCCGCCTACATTCAATCGCACGAACCCTTCTGTGCAGACAAAAGGAGTTCGTCCAAGCTTTGCGATTGTTCTGAAATTACAACGTCTGGGTTGCGTCCGGGTTCATCAAGTATAATATAGTTGATTTCAAGTAATTTGTTATATACCTGCGTGATAACCTGATGAGTGCAGGTCGAAAAGCTTCGTTATCATGTCTCTTTTTTGTGCCATATTGAAATAATAATATACTATATTTATAAAGCGCATATCACAATATGTCCCTATGTGCTTTAAGAAAGAGGAAGAAGGAAAAGTGGATAGAGAAGCTTGAGAAGAGTGAGGTATGCTCAACATAATGTACTTCCTGTAGTTACCAGTTAACACTGGAAGCTATTTTTCAAAGGATGGTAGAAACTCTTCAGTTGAATACATATAATTACCCCAGAACTGCTTTTTGAAGGACAGAAATTAATGTTTGTCTTCTTCACATCATAAGAGCAATGGTCTGTTAATGTAGTGATGAAAACTGTCCATATAATGCAAGTTTAATGTAAAGCAACATTTTGTGCACTTTTCTCTATGTATAAAAGAATCCCACAAATGCCAAGGAGTTACCCTTAGTGTTTTAAACTTCAGTATGTCTTTGCTAATAGCTGCTTTTTTTGTTTTGTAGTAGTAAACATCTGATCAATATTAGTTAAACCTTTTTAAACCGATAAATCAGACTGTTTTGGTGGTGTTGAAACTGTTGTTAGAATCTGTTCCTGAATTTGAAACTAATATTGGTGTAGTCTTATAATAAAATTCCTTACCTTTTCATCACTTTATAAAATGTTGCTTGTAATTTATTTGATAAATATACTTGTAAGACTGACCCAGTGGGTATGTATCAGTCAACCTCACTTCTAGATATTCACTGTACATGTATATTGGCTGCATAGTTTATATGATAATTTTCACCATGAACTTCAAGGAAACTATCATCGCTAGTGTGACCTTGTAGTTTACAGGATAACTTCTTCTATACATATAAGCCCAACTATTGACTTTTTAATTGAAACACTGTTGTACATTTCACCTCATGTTTTCTGTGTGTCTGTAATGCGATGGGGCCTACATACGTATGAAATGAATGAACACTTGGAATTTGGAAGCATATAACACCCGACCTTTCCCTTTATTATTAAAACAACAACACATAATTTGATACTACCAGCACATTTGCCATGTTTTGACATCCATCCTTTTGACCTTTTAAAAATGTTGAGGGGAAGGATTAACATAGAAGAAAGTAATAAACCTTGGCAAATAAAGGGTAGAGGGCTATCTGGTACATCTTTCATTTTATTTTTTAGTCCTTGTTTTCTTATAGGCATTCATGTATTCATGTGGGGCTCACAAACTATGCATTCAGGCTTTGGGAAGACTATTGGTCGTGTATGGCAAATTTGTGTCTAATCTTAAACAACTTATCCTGCTTCTCACCATGCAGCAATCTACAACTTTCACCAACACAAAGAGGGGAAACATCCAAACAACAACACCTACATTTCCTATGGGTAAGTCCAGATAAAGTACCTAAATGTAAGAGATTTATTATGTCCTGTTTAGGTTATCTCAAACTCCGCCGTTTGTGCAACTAGAAAATGATTATTTAGTATATATTGCATAATAGTAGCTGTACTTACATAAATGTAGTACTTAATCTTTGTAAGATTTTTATATGAAGGAAGATTTTATTCAGCTGGATGTTGTGAATCAGTCATTCCAGTGACTTCCGAAGAACTGTATTTTTTTGTGTGTGGAACTGTAACCTTTCAATATATGACCCTCTCATTAATAAAGTGAGATGATGAAAGCACCTTGTCAAAATGGCAGGATCGTAACAGTGTCAGTGGACATTGTGTCAGTGAAATTTTGTCCATGGAATTTTATTCTTTTGTCACAATTTCCCTCAATTTATAGTCGATCAGAGTATCCACCAACTAGCAGCGCAGGGCGAGCTGGCGTCCGTTTTAGAGAGGCTGGAATCGGGGTCAGACATCGACGAAACGGACTCGTTGGGTCACACCGCCCTCTCGTGGGCATGCCAGCACAATCAGGCAGACATGGTGCGCTTCCTGCTGGACAATAACGCTGACACTGACAAGGCAGTGTGACGGAGAAAAGAGAAACCAGTCTTGCCTTTTCCTGCAGTGTAGGCAACGTCGACATAGTGCGCATGCTTCTGGACAAAAAGGCCCCGATGAATGTGTATGACTATGTGAGTATCAGATATGAATATCTTGAGGCAGCTATTAGGTGGCATTTTTCCAAGGTGGCCTTCTTGCTGTGCAACACTCTCTTGTAAATATATTTTGTATGATTTATGTTTAGTGACATAAACTTAAAGGGCCCCTGCCATCAAAATGCATGTTGTTACCTGTTGGTGTGCAGTCCAGCATACATCACATATTTTGATATTTAAACTTCTAAATATGTTTCCTAGATTTTGAAATATTTCTTGAAATAATTTTCTACAACCTGCTAAGCCCACCCACTTAAGAATGTCCTCCGGATCACTTCCCACTGTGACATCTGTCAATCATCAGTGAGCTAATCAAGTGAGAGTGCAAGTGAAAGTGGTATTTTACTTTGTATTGTATGAAAGCATGCTATGTATCTGTAAAGCGCTTAGAGACATCATCGATGTATTAGGCGCTATATAAAAACGGAATATTATTATTATTATTATTCTATTATGCGTGTGCTGAGCTGGGGGACCACTCTCTATTGCATTGTAGAATAGATAGTGGTACATGTATGCAAGTTTAAATATCAAACTATTGGGGTGTTGCAAGAAAGTTGCAATCAATTGCAAATTGTAAAGCAAATTAGAACAACCATTCTGAATGGTTCAGGGTCTGCCCATTCAAGAAGATGCGCTTTCAACAATGATTTTGATTGGTCAGTACCGATCAGTTGCAACTTGCAATCAGTCGCAACTTTCTTGCAACACCCCATATGAGATGTATGTAGGAGAGCACACCAATATGTATCAACTTGCATTTTGATAGCAGAGGCCCTTTAATACTAATAGTACTGGAACTTCATTATGTACTGTCCAACCAGAAACTTTGCTCACGTTTAATGTTTGCGTCATAAGTGGTTCAGACTCCTGAAAGACTTCTTGCTGTGAAAATAGCTGTTGATCAAAATTCGCCAAAGTTTCATGTCGTGAATGTTTCTGGTTTGACAGTACCCTCAATATCTATGTTTAGCTGATGTATAGAATCTCAATTCATTTGTGTGAATTGGGTTGTTATCTTTCCAGTGTGTTGTATGCTTTGACCAATATTTCAAAAGTAATTTAGTTGCTTATGTACATGAAAGAATTCATGCTCCAATTCCATCTCATATTTTTTTAAAGAAAAAAAGAACTCATTTGTTCTGTTTCAGAGCAGGGGGTGTTTCATAAAGCTGTTTGTAAAGTTGCGAATGACTTTACGAACGACTGGAACATGTTCGTGGGTGCTATACTAATCAGATTCTCAATCATTTAGCACAAGAACTGATCACCAGTCGTGCGTAAAGTCGTGCGTAACTTACAAACAGCTTTATGAAACACCCCAAGGAATCAAAAATATATTATCCTGAAAAATAATCAAAGATCACACTATTTTTTTTTAGAATGGAGGAACACCACTGGTGTATGCTGTTTATCAACCACCCAGCCATTGTGAAGATGCTGCTAGATTCAGGAGCAGATATGACATTAGAGATGGAATCAGGACACACCCCTCTCAGTCTATCTATGGTATTGGGTCATAAACAGGGTAAGTTTCCATCATGATATAGTGTCTTCTCTCACATCATTTTCATATATATCTTCTTAATGGTTGTTGTTTTGTTTTGTTTTGTTTTGTTTTGTTTTATTGTTTTTTTTTGTGGGGGGGGGGGGTCTTCTACATGTTCATGCATGAGTTATGTTTTCTGATTCAGGTTCTGTTTTCTCATCTTGTGGTCTCTATTTCATTCATGCTGCTTTCTGTTTGATGGTTCAGTTTTCTTCCTTGCTGATCTTGCTTGGATATTTAAAATAGCCCTACCATGTATATCGAAGTAAAGTAACAGTGGACAAGGTAAACTGGTAAATTAAAAAACATTGATTTATTCAAAAATGCTAAATGTGGATTTTAGCTCCTTTTGGAATGAAACTCTTCATAGTTCATTTTTTTTCCAGGCAATATGTTTTCTCTCTATCTCTTTCTTCTCTCTCTCTAGGTCTATCTCTCTTCCTCTCTTTCTCTTTTCTTTCTCTCTTTTTCTTTTTCTTCTTTTTCTTTTTCTCTCTTTTTCTTTTTTTTCTTTTTTTTTTTTCTCTCTTTTTTTATTCTCTCTCTTTCTTTCTTAACTCCTATTTATCCTCCTTTATAGCTTTATTATATTTGTATTGCATCTGTATTTATTTCAAAATGCCTGTTAATTGTTTTCCCATTTATTACTGATTGACTGATGTTTTCTTGTCATTATTTATCCACAGTTCAGAGAGTGATCGAGCAACATATGCTCTCACTGCTTCAGATCACATAGAGCAGAGCATGCAGGAACCATACTTAACCCCAGCAGCCTGGTTTACCTTGCTCTTGAAGCATACCAGGCATGAAGGACATAGTGCAATGATGAACAAAGCTTGATCGACTGATGTTCTGCACATTGAGAGATGGCACCAGGACTTGACCTTGGACTAGTATCATTGTGGTGCTTCAGTGAGGATAAGGGTGCTTGTATTCTCTCGGATGTCAATAGAGCGTTATCTTTCCAGGCTAAAAGAGGAAATGGATAGAGACCTACTTGCATGTATAGTGCAATATTATCTATGTCACTTTCCATGCCCAGTGAAATAAAACATGGATAGCATTTTGCTTCAGATAGATTCCTTCCCAATTTAAACATCTACACCATGGAACATTTTAAAGCCAAAGCGAGACAGTTTATACATCCTTCGTACCGTTGCACCAGTCTAACCATGACTGATGAGATCATCAAAACATTCTTTTATGGATATTCTGCTCAGAGGTAATAGTAGCTACCTCTGTTATGTTACTTGATAAACAGGGCATTACTTACTTACTTTATTGAAGGGTCGCTGTGACAGTTCAACAGCTCAGTGGTGTAGCGTGGGGGGAGGGTTGGTAAACGAAAAGAAGATGCTACGACCCCTTCCCCCAACCTCCCCCTACCCGTTAACAATGATATGCTAGTTTGGATTTCACCCACTGAGTAAAACTGGGGAGCGTTTCTTCAAGCATATTGTCAGTGATTTTTACTGACAATTTTGCTCTCAGCCAATCAGATGCAAGGATTTCAGTAGCTTATAACAGTTGTCGGTAATAATCACTGACAAAAAGCTTGATGAAACAGTGCCAGTGCCCTCTCCATGCTACACCAACACAACAGCTACCGAAACTGTATTCAATAGACATGTTCACAAATATATTCAAATTCTATGCATACTATTAAAACAAAGGTTGTTCTTCACAACCTGAAAGCATGTCAGAGGCTTGTCAGACATAGCAACAAGTAAAATGTATGCGAACTGGATTCCAAGTATTGTAGTTCATTCATTAATAACAGGTAAAAAAATGGAATACCTCGTTACTAGGTCCCCAGGAAAAGAAACATCCAAAAATTTGAATAACTTTGTGAAAAGGTCTGTTGACTCTTGAAAGGGCAATTCTTTTGCTAGCGGGTTTTCATGATTAGTGAACTTGGAAGGAAGAGTCTTACTGTAATACAGTCAAACCTGCTTTAGCGACCACCTGTCCATTAAGACCACAATTTTTGTCTTCCTTGAAAAGTATTTGTCATTGAAATGTGGAACAATGGAACCTGCACATAAAGACCACTGCTCATAAAGACCGCTTTTCTTGTCTCCCTTGAGTGGTCTTTATAGACAGGTTTCACTGTAGTACTAAAATAAAAAGAACATTTTGTGCAATTTATTAAGAGTATGTCATCACTGCGGTGATATGGGTATGAATAAGTTTCAACAGCATTCACTGAATACAAAATGAAGTAAGCTTGGATCTATGAATATTCTCTAGCCTGATTGCATTTGTAAGTACTTAGAAAATTTCTATACATCCTGTATGAAATAGTCCAGCCATGAGCTAGGTTACCATTTTTTTAAACCAAATAAAGATTTGGTTAAAAAATGATCCCTATAAGCCAGTTCTTAATTGCAACTTTTGCATGTGCAGATAAAGGTCATTTGTACTGAGGAGGTTGACCTTTATACGCTGTCATTTTGTACACACCACGATGCGCGCACCAGTATGAATTTACATGTTAAAAAACTGTCACCAGATAACTGAACATGGGCGTCGGAGCTGGCCCGGCCGGCCGGCTTGAGCCGGACCAATAATCTACCTTTTTTTTAATTTATTTTTTTAATGCAGTCGCACTCGCACTCAGATCACTGATTGTAATTGAAAGGTTGCAGGAAATTAAAGGTTGAAAAGGTTGCAGGAAATTGCACCATTTGGTATTCATATTTCAAATTTTCACGGGGGAGCATGCCCCGGACCCCCTAGGCTGGCGTGCCTGCGGCACACACCGTGCCTACGGCACGGCAGGCGGAGCCGGACCAATCAAAAATCCCTTCGACGCCCATGCTGAATGGTTATACTCTGCATGACACTTATTTTTAAAAAATCCCTTTGCCTTGAATAAGTTGATAGTAATAGGATATTTGAAACCAAATTATATTTTTTAATCCAACTGTGGCATTTAACTGAAATCCAATCTGTAAAGATTTGGTAGCTGTTTCCAAAAAAGTGTGAAACTAATACTAATTTGCAACCAGGTGATGAAAATGCTGTTTTTTTCACCCCTTACTGTTTTTTATCATTCCATATGAAAAATACAAAAATCCAGGCATGTACATGTATGTACCTTGATATTCATTGTAAAATACTAAATCTGAGAAAAGGTCATTAAGGGCTTTAACTGTTACTGAAGTTTGGCTTCAACTTCATTCTTTGTGTTCTTGGAATTATTAGTTCCCATTGCATTTTCTCAAAAACCATAAGTTGTTTCCTTGTTTCGGGCCAATTGTCCAAAAACCATTTTCCCTCACATCCTTGTATCATCACATAACAGTGGTTCAGACATCCACTTAACTCAAGAATAGATATAGTGCAACTCTAGTGGACCCTGACAACTTTGTATATTAAATGAAGAGGAATAAATGTAGAGTGGTAGACCAATTTCAAAAAAGTACAAATTTTTGTTGATACTTGTCTTTTCACTATAAAGAAAAAGAAAAACCTTGTCTTTTCATAGTTATTCTTCGACTTCGACTTCGACTTTGACTACAACATTTGCAACACACTTGCCAGTTTTAAAGACACAAGAAAAACTAAATTTTCCTTATAAATTCCCAGATAGATGGTAATCTAAGCAAAATGTTTGCAGTCAAATAAAATTATATTTGTAACTATACATATTAAAATTGTTTTCACAAATTTCTTATTCTGTTATTTCCTTATAGTGCTATTATCTTCTGAGTATCACTGTAATCAAGGTTGAAGGTTCAAACTTCTCCACATCACTGTAGTCATGTTTTCACCTTTCAGTGCTTATTTTGAACAGAATAGCTTGTGTTGGAGACTTTTCTCTTTGACAATAGAAAATAAAATTCTTTGTTTCCAGCTGGCTGGACCTTATGACATGCATTTCTTAAATTGTTGCAGTCCAGAAGTGAAAACCAACCTGCAGATGCTACAGAAAAGAAGATGCAGTGATTTAGAACATTTTTTTCCCCATTGTATATTGTATAAACATACAGGTGCACCCTTTATCTTTGTTTTATGTAGTCAAACAAGTTTCATGTATATAAGGCAAATAATATGTCGTCTTTGATTTTGTAAATGTTTATACCATGCCTTTGGAAAGGTTTTGAAATTGCATTTTCTTCCAATTTTTATCCCTCCACCTAGTTTTGTGTAAATGATGTTTATGCAGTGGTGCATTCTTATGCAAATGATGTATATTTGTTTGATATGTAAAGGAGAATGCAACCCCAAACTTGCATGCACTTTAACAGAAGCAGAAAAATCTTAAAAGCATATTACTGAAAATTTGAGGAAAAACAGATAAAGAATAAAAATGTTCTGAAGATTTAAAAAACCTAAAATTGCTAAATGAACTTGGCAACATACTCATTATGCTAATGAGATGCTATCATGGCGTTTTTGTGCTCTCTCTTTATAGGTAATATAGAAGAAAGTTATTACATTTCAGCTTTTGAACAAATAAAATTGAATTATCAACATTGTGCTTGAAATATATTGTGAGGAATAAATTTTATGAATACCACCTATAATGCAGAAATCAAATTTTCTAAGATATATTCAAGGAAAGTGGATTTTTACAAAGTTATATATATATATGCATAATGAGGATATTGCCAGTTTCAGATCTCCATTCATTTAGCGATTTTAGATTTCAAATATTCATAACTTTTTATTAGTTGTCCATTTTTCCTCAACCTTTCACTGATACGCTTCTTTGATATTCTGCTTCTATTAAAATGCATTTATTTTTGGGGTTTCATTCTCCTTCAAGAAAGGAAGCATTTCATTGTGCATTTCAATATACATTGCAGGACTCTTGTATTGAAGATTAAAGAAATGGATTTGTATCAAATGGATGGCTCATTCTTCAGTATTTGTTTTCGTTGATGTGTTTTCATTACTGAAGTCTGTGGTTGCAGATTATATATGTATATATATATAGAAATTTAATGGGTTTCAGCTATAATGGGACAGAAAGTGAAAGAGCAGTTAAATATCATGGCAGAAATGGAAGACAGATGCATGTGTAATTGCTGATCAACTTCCACATCAACTTGAATGAACATGTGGCTTGTATTAACAGTATGTTAGACCATTTCATTTGGTGGTTCACTCTGTTTTCTACATTTTCAAATCATTGCAACCTAACTTGGAATGGTTAGTAAATGAGCTACATTAAAAAAAAAAATGTGTGTCAATGCAAAAAAATGAAAGAGGACATGAGGATGAAAGAAGGTAGAGAGTGACAGTGAGTGAGAGAGAGAGAGAGAGAGAGAGAGAGAGAGAGGAGAAAGAGTTGCTGATGTTGGGAGTTTTTTGTGGGGCGGTAAGGGGTGCAAAGCTTTCAGGAGAGCGTTTCATCAAGCGTTTTGTCAGTGATTTTTACTGACAAATCTGCTCTCAGCCAATCCGATACAAGGATTTCAGTAGCTTATAACAGTTGTCGGTAAAAATCACTGACAAAACGTTTGATGAAACGCTCCCCAGGTCTCTATACTAAATCCGAATAGTCGCGTATATGTGTGCTAGGAAATATTGTACATAGCTCATTTGAGTTTTGACTCTATTATATTCGACATGCTAGAAATATCAGTGACCCTTACTTGATTACTTCATATATTTGCCTATTCCTTGATAAATTTTATAGTTTAGTTCCAAAGTAAGACATCGGGGGTAGATCCAGAATATTTTCTTAAATGGGGGTGCACAATTCTTAAAAATTGCGCAATTAAGGGGCAATTTTTGTTTTGTACTTAACTTAAGGCATGGTATGTCCATAAGGTTCAAGAGAAGGGAGGGGGGGGGGCTGGCACGGGCCATTTGTATTCCCCGAAATGCCACTGCGAATAACCTAGAATGGTTTGACGATCTTCCTGAATGGCCATAAACGTGTGAAAGAGGAAACCATGATACGCGGATACCATAATGACAACCAAGGATTTATTAGACTTTATTGATCTGCCTATCCTGATCAGAATCTGCTTCTTGGGAGAAAAAAAGGGGGGGCCGGGGTGGCGGGTGTGAAAACGCTTTTAAATGGAACTCTGTCTTCAACTAAATGTTTGTTGGCATGAAAATTTACCGATGTGTCTATGCATGCCAGTACGCAGGGCCATTCATCTTTTAAACACCCAATATCGTAAACAGGGAGGAAGTAAACTCGGTGCAAACATAACTACTCTTATATAACAGAGCGCATAATCATGATGGTCGAAACAAAGTACAGTATCTTTCATGTGTATTGTCAATTACACTTGTGCAGGGGCGGATCCAGGGGTTAGTAAGGGGGGAAGCTATTCCGAATGACAACTTCAGCCTCCCCCAAAAACACGTTTGACAACCAAAGAAAGAAAAATAAGGCTATCATACTTTGGGTTCAAAATTTGAGAAACGCAATTAGGAGGGTTTTGCTTTCCCCCCCCCCCCCTCCCCCACACTAAATCCGCCAATGCATCAGCAAAAATAAATAAATAAATGAAAAGGTTATCAGGCAAAAAAAAGGGAGGTCCGATTGACACACACACAAGAAAACTATAACAAACTACGACTACGCCTATTATGCCGTGCTGTCTGTCAACCAAATTGCTTGATAACTGAAAGGGTTAACGTCATAGTATTGAGGGAAATGATATCAAAAGGAAAAGATAAAATCCTTTTCCTGGCTCGGATCAATCACGTTGGCCCACACACGTAAATATCCTGGCAGCCCGGATGCCACTGCCCAGTTGGCTCTTGCAAACATTCGTTAAAACTTTCCAAGTATGCTGTACGTGATCATGGTATGATTAAATTCTACTGTATTGATTTGTCATGACAACCAATAATTACCGACATAGTTACCGGGTCATATTTATTCTTTTACGTACATCCACCAGGACGTGAAATATATTTTAGAGGAAATTCAGCATGCACCACTTCATTTAACAGACCAATCTGATAACGAGAAAGAGAAACACTTTACGGTATGTATTATACGTTACTATGTATTGGCTGTTCTTCTGTTTTGAGTGAAACTATAATGTAACCTAATAAAAAGGCATCCAAATTTGAAATAATGTTTTTATTACTAATTCATATTCATATTTAGGTTGATAAGTGTATATATGAATGAACAAATTAACGAATTTTAAATTGGGTAATCAGATATCAGACATAGGCTATTTACGATGTATTTACGATGTATTTACGATGTATTTACGATGTATTTACGATGTATAATTTATAATGAAATGTACACGGAGATGAGAAATTAAGAAGTGACAAAAATAGCTATTAAAGTTGTGATTCACTTCGGCTCTACTTGATATACAAGTAAAAACTACAAAACTGCAATGCTTATTTTTAAAAAGCCTACAAATTAGATATAGACCATAAAACCAACAACTAACTATAGGTATATTTCTTATCTGTATAGTCAAACCAACTTAATAACATCTATCAGCCTTTTAAACTTGCAGCTAGATGGGAATTCTTAGGTGAAAGTAATACTGAACAGCAATATGGGTGTGCACTGCATTAGTTGCTGATTTTGAACGGTACTACAATTTCAAGAGTGCCTAAGTGCATTATAATTTGATATAGTTAGAGAAGGAAGTAGTTGATACGTAAACTAAAGCTGCTATTGTATCAATATCAACAAACTAGTGATATGGTCATGTGGACATCCTTATACTCTCAGCACGTCAGTAGCCGTACATCCGATATATCTGGAGATAATTGATTAAAGGGGACCAGTGGACCAGTTCGGGCAGTAAAACATTCTTATTGATATTATGATTTATGAAATTTGTTCAATTTGACAAAATTTGTCAAAGCTTAGAGAGAAAAAAACTTTAATGTTGTTTTAAACGACTATACGACAAATGAACCTCAGACAATATCAATAATCAGAAACGAGATTTCTATGCATAGGCGTACGAGGCTCTATAGCTTCCCCCTAAGGATTTTGAAAGTGGAGATATTCGGGCAACCACTACCTCATATTCGGGCAACGATGTACCCGAATAATCTCATATTTGAGCAGGAAGGTACCCAAATAATGTCCTTTATATACATTTTCACTACAGAAAAGTATCAAATTTACAAACACGGAAGTTTATATTAGTGCAAAAGACGTCAGCCCCCTTGCGAATATGTACCCGTACGCATATGGGTACTACTAAACACACTAAGAAAAAAAAGGTTCAAGTTTGCACCCTAAATGCAACACTGGCAGCACCTTTTGGGGTGCAATATTGCACTCTACATGAAAAGGGTGCAAAAATCCCAAAATGCACCTTTTTGTTCTTGTTTGCACCCTAAAAGGTGCAACTTTGTACCTTTAAGGGTGCAGAACGTTTGCATCCAAAAGCGTGCAAAATTGTACCCTTTTTTCTTAGTGTGAATAATATTGAAATTGCCCTTGAGTTGAATTCTTGAAAGTCTTTATTCACCAAGGGAGCTTTTCATCAAGCGTTTTGTCAGCGATTTTTACCAACAACTGTCATAAGCTACTGAAATCCTTGCATCTGAATGACTGAGAGCCAATTTGTCAGTAAAAATTACCGACAAGAAGCTTGGACTGTGAACCACGAGGTCCGGGGTTCGAATCCCACCGCAGCACTAGCGTCCTTTGGCAAGACGTCAATCTACATTTGCCACTCTCACCCAGCAGGTGTTAAATGGGTACCCGGTAGGATGCGAAAGTTAATGTCGTTTGTTTAGCAATTTGAGCGTCACCGTACTGCCCATTGCTGGAATACTCCCCAGGGAGCGAAGAATGTGCACACATTGTGTGCGGGCATGCCAGTATCCAATGACCGGGGTAATAATATCTCTTTGTAGGCGCCTTGAGCATCCTCTGGGATGGATACGTGCGCAATATAAATGTAGCTATTATTATTATTATTGTTGATGAAACGCTCCCCAGAAAACTTAAACGTTAAATGTGAATAAACAATACACCGGTGTTTATTTTGATTTCATGATTATGCGGTTATGCGTGGTATCATGATACACGTGAAAATGCTGTTCCTTAGCTTCGTGTATAATATGTTTGGTATTAAAACTCCACATGATTATATGGGACCAGGGCGGAGTTTCATCAAGTGTCTTGTTGGTGATTTTTACTGCCAAATTTGCTCTCAGCCAAACAGATGCAAGGATTTCAGTAGCTTATAACAGTTATTGCAACTT
Source organism: Heliocidaris erythrogramma (assembly GCA_025617745.1). Lineage (NCBI taxonomy): Eukaryota > Metazoa > Echinodermata > Echinoidea > Camarodonta > Echinometridae > Heliocidaris > Heliocidaris erythrogramma. Next base: position 29,194,967 of record CM046860.1, read on the forward strand.
GTCATTGATGACATGTTTTATGAAACAGGCCCTGGTGAGAAAAAATACAGTTTTGTTATGTTGATAAAGTTGAGTGATGGGCTATCCAGTTAATAAACCACATTCCTGATTTAATATTGTACTTTGTTATACTGTTATAATTTCTATTCGAAATTTGTTGTTATATTGTGATTTGGAAATAAATACAATACAACACAATACAATATTACAATACAGAGGCATGGAAACAGGCATACCTGCATAAGTAAGTAATCGATGTGCCAATCATGTACAGTACAGGCGCCGCGGAACGTCTTGGAAAGTGGAGGGGCTTAGGGGGGGGGGGGGGGGGGGGCTGCGTGTATACCACATTTTTGCACTGCCATACGTTTGCACGTGTTTACTGAAAAAAAGTGGGAGGCTGCAGCCCCCAGCCCCCCGGTTCCGCGGTCCCTACAGTAGTTTGATGTACGGGGAAGTTTCGTGGGGGTGGGAGTTCTTAAAAAAGGAATATTATTTCCCGTCAGTTTGTTTGTTTGCTTTTATTTCTGCGTTCTAATAACATACAATAAATCGAATGTTTACATAAGTATTACATAAGTAAAAAATCATGTACAATAATAGTATACAATAATAAGACAAAACATACATACAAGATTAAGGAATATAATAGACCTATGTAAATATTTTTTTCCAATAAACTAGAGAGGTAATTTAGAACGCAGGAGACCGCCATCGTGAGCGGTTAGGCTGGAAATGGATGGCGGCCTCGTAAAAAAGATTAGGCGACATTACTCTCTTGGTTAAATTGAGTGATCAAGACTTAGTGGGTGAAGTGCAATTGCATGTGCGGGTGCAAATACTAATTTAAAGCGTGGGCACGTATGACTGTAGTATCTTTCGTTTAAGTGCAGCTTTTAAGGAGTAGATGGTTGAACAAGATTTTATGTTATCGGGAAAATTATTCCAAATGTCCGGACCAGAATGTCTTACAGATTTGTGTGTTATTGATAATTTGGGATTTGTAAGATGGAAATTTCCAGAAATGCGAGTAGGGTAGGAATGAACAGAACTATTAAACTTAAACATGTTATCAAAGGATGGTGGAAGTTGATTATTAATGTACTTGAACATTATGACTGCTACTGGGACAGTATTCAAGTCGAAAATTTTTAGCGTTTTAAGTTTATGGAATAAGGGGTCAGTATGAGTTAAGAAATGCAATCCGGTACAAATACGTATTGGTCTCTTTTGTAGTTTAAAAATAGAATTGATTTTTGTCGAACCACAATTAGCCCATACAATGTTACAATATGTTATATACAGGAGAAACTAGTGTATTATATAACAGGAATAAGGTTGCATAGGGTAGAAGAAACTTTAGCTTGGAAATTATACCAATGCTTTTAGAAATGCACATTATTACGTGATGTAAATGGTCAAAGTTTCATCTATAATTACTCCAAAAAATTTGGACTTAGTTTTTTTTTCTACTGGCATATCATCGATTTTAATATATATTGGTGTGTCTGTATTATGAGAATGATGTTTGAAATACATGAAGTGAGTCTTTTTTATATTAAGAGAAAGTTTATTGCACTTAAACCCGTTTGATGCTTTGTTAATTTCATAATTCAAAGTATTGGTTAAGGAATTAAGGTCTTTGTGAGAACAAAAGATATTTGTGTCGTCGGCAAATAAGACAAAAGAAATAACGGAGGATGTCTTGATAATATCATTGACATAAAGAAGAAATAGTAGTGGGCCTAAGATGGAGCCTTGGGGGACACCGCATTGAACTAAAAGGAATCAGAATCATATCCATTGAATGTAACATATTGTCTTCTGTTTGTTAAATAATCTTTAAACCATAGAGTGGTTGACCCCGAATTCCATAATGACTGAGTTTGGAAAGGAGGATAGAATTCAGCGTATCGAATGCTTTACTTAAGTCACAGAATATACCAACAACATGTTCTTTGTTAGCTATGGCATTTGTAATTTTGTCATAAATTTGAATTAATGCTAGGTCAGTTGAGTAAATTTTCCTGAAACCATATTGAATTGAACTGAGTATATTGTGTTTATTGATAAATATATGTAACCTATTATAAACGATTTTTTCTAAGACTTTGGATATACTTGGAAGTAAGGAAATGGGACGATAATACTTATTTCGTGCGGATCGTCTTTTTTGAAAATTGGATTGACTTTAGCTATTTTCAATAGATCAGCGAAAACCCCTTGTGATAACGAGTCATTAAAAATGTGAGTTAAAGGCATTGCAAGTGGGTGGATTATTTCTTTTAAAGAGACATACTTATTTTATCGAAACCATAAGATTTTGAGCTGCTAAGTTTTCAAAATATTCGAAATTTCTGTTCAGACTTCTCGAGTTTATACATTATGTAAAAGTGAAATATTATTTGGATTATGAGAAAAATGTATCGTTAAATTCTAAGGAAGTGTAATATTTACTGTCGTGTATATCGTCAAGGAAAATATCGGGAGTGTAAGCGTGTGAATCCATTTAAATACAAAAATGTAAAGTGCCGGTATTTTGGAGGATGATCAACTGCATGCGTGATGTCGGTGCGTTTGCAAGTGCATGTTGGTGTGTTTGTGTGTATACGTAGTGCAAGTGCGTGGGTAGTTTCAATATATATGTACAATACAAATGAAAATACAATAGGACCATCTTGGTCAGTTACAATAAATGTTGACAGAATAAATCCAATAAATTATCTTACTACGCAATACAGACGTGAACATGGCAACAACCACCGGAAATTATGGCACCAACTTGAGCACGACCGCTGTAAACATCGCCATGGCGTCACAAAATGCATCACACACAATATCTACGTCCACTCATGTTGCTGAAATCCTTAATTCGACGACGGACAAATATAACTTCACATCGACACCCACGGTGATGACGACGCTGAACGGTACCGATGACGATGTCCTCGATGATCCCGTGCACGACAACCTTAGATTGTTTAACAAGATCTTGTTGCCTGTGTTGATGGTGATCATCATGACATCGATTGGTTGCCTCGTCACCATTCAGGGACTCAAAGAAGCGGTAAGAAAATGCCCAGCAAACTATTCAAAATCTTTTAGATATAGGATGGAATTGTTACTTTTCTTACATCTTGATTCAAGTTTAATAAGAAACTACTCCATTTACGAACCTTTCCTTTAAAAAATTCTTTGAATATTTATGTCTACTTATGACGAAATGTTTAGCCAATTATGTTTTCGTAGAAACACGCATTGCGGCTAAGGATTTCTCATAGCCGAAAGAGAAGGGGAACAAATCTTAAATTTCCTGTTTGTAGTTTATAGAATGCGGGTCGAGAAGTCAATATACCATTGAAAGTTCATTTCTAGTTAAAGATGAAAAAAATAGCTACAATTTAAAAGGCCAATTCTAATTGATAGCCTAATGGCAGATGAGAGAGCGTGATCACTGTAGCAGATCATCACAAGGGGGGGGGGGGGGGGGGATCACAAGCACATCGCGATCTTGGAATTTTAAGGGCACGGACACTCTGCAATCACTTCTACCTAGCCATACCTACCGGGCGCTCCTTCACAATGATAGTTATCATATGCTTGCTCTTTTATTACCTTCATTACACTAGATTCATCGTCCCGTCGGTATAGCAATTGGTTTTGCTGGTCAGTTCATTGTTCTGCCTTTACTAGCCTTCTGTATGGCTGTGGCACTCAAAATGGAAACAGCGCATGCGCTTGGCATGATGATGGTTGCTACGTCACCAGGGGGCGTGTCCTCCAGCCTCTTCGTCTATTGGATGAATGGAAACATTTGTCTGAGGTATGCTGACTTTACTCTCAAATGTATCGACTAAACATTTGTCTCATAAGTCTAGATATCTGCCATTGGCTGCTAAATCCTTTATAAAATATAAAGACTATAGATATTTCATTTGTTGGAAATGCAGGCTTTGAAAAGCGAACCAGAACGAACGTTTTCGAGGTTTTTTTCTCCTTTCATTGATATATCACAACAAATAAATAAACAAACGAACAGCAAATCAGAAAATTTAGGGAATCTATTTTATGACCCTTTTGACTTCTACTAATATTGTGCATTACCGTACCTTTAATCTAGAACTGGTCCTTAATGGTAAGCCTGCATGGTATGCCTTTTATTTTTGCAGCATTATTACGACTGAGAGATGTTCCTGTTCTAGTATAATAAACTATAACTATCTATAATAAAATGCCCATAAACTCGAAGGTTGCCATATCACATTCACAATATGATGACAATCATCCTCGGATTTCCTTAGTCATTTTGACAGGTGACTATTCCCATTTGATTTTAAAAAAAATTATCATGCATGAATAATTCTTATGTTTCCTTTTTTAAATGTTATTCTCAGTCTTTGTATGAGCACGGTTGCGACACTAGCATCAGTAGGGATGATGCCCCTGAACCTGTTCATCTACAGTAGATATTGGGAAGCAGCGAAATTAACATCCCTTATCTCGAGATAGTCACGGCACTGGCCCTCATTCTCATCCCCGTAGTCATAGGCATCATCATCCGGTACAAGAAAGAGGCTTGGACCCCTTATATAATCAAGGTTAGATGAATCGATGATATCGAAATAAAAATGTAAACATATATCAATGCGTGACCACATGAACATTTTGATATTATTCTCCAACTGGCCACAGTTTTCTTACAGTGTGAACGCAGTGTTTCATGCTGTGACACAATGTGGTTACAGTGAAATAGCAGGGTATATACACACCAACCTATAGTGTAGCCACAGAATGGATTTAGAACACTTTCACAGTGTTCTTTTACAGTGTTGGCAGTGTGCACACTGTAGCCATAGTATAAGGTCTACACACTGTGCCTGCCACAGTGTAAAAACACCGTGTTGCACAATTATTCAAAACTGCGGCCACATAGAGAATCATATAGAGTGTACGCTTCACTGCGTGACCACATTAAGAACATAATTTTTTCTAGTATTCTGTATGTGACCATAGTGTGAACACAGCGTTTCACATTGTAACAAACACATAGTCATAATGAAAATCTCAGTCTACACTACAGTGTAGCACAGAGTGGATTTAGAGCACTTTCATAGTATGGGATGTGTGAAAACATTGTGTTCATATTTTTTTTACACTATATTACCTATGGACTATGCCACAGAAAAAAAAATTACTAAAGACCGGACTTTTGAACACTTTTAGAGGTGTTTATGTGAAAGCGCTATAAAGCCTGTGTTCAGACTATTTTTTACACTGACGTGCACAAGACAGTAGAGAATCACGGTATACTGCAAGACCACAATGGAATGTTTATAACTTTTTTTCATGATGTTCTCTAAAATTCGCAGTGTGTTACGGT